>JACBFG010000022.1:46470-73222 GCA_013435955.1 Diaporthe sp. HANT25 | reverse complement strand
CCCCCCCCCCCAAACGACAGACTAGCTGATGACGGACCGACGACTGACCGACCATTGACCACCTGGGACGGACTGACAGCATGCAAGATCAGTATACCCCAGTCAGAAAACCCCCAGATCGGCCCCGTAACCATGAGCGGGTGAATTTTCATCCCCATCCCATGCCATCCCATGCGGCCAGCCAGCTAGCTGTGAGACGGTATGATGCGCGGGGGAAACCACCCATAGCCAGGCTCTCATTCGATCCCACATGCCCGAGAACGTTGATCGGCCCGGCGATCTGCTTGACCCCAAAGACGCCAGTGGAGACTATTGAATGCTTGAGATCGGCCCAGGCGGTTCGCCAAGAGGGGAGAGGCCCGGTAATGACCAGTATCGGCCGAGTGGCACCACCGGAACAACCAGGCTACGGCACGGTGAGCCTCGTCAGGCGTGGGGTAAGCCACACACACACCTTGATTTAACACGGCATACGAGACATGCCACAGGGCTAGTGATGCAGCTGTCACCGGGGGGCTGGCTGAGCTGGGACATAGACGAGGTAACCGATGGTGGGGAGAACGGCAAGAACGGCAGAGATAAGCAATGGCACACAACCACTCGTGTCATTAGGAGAAAGACATATATACCAACAGAAACGTGGTCTGCATATGCTACACCATCGCAAGGAGACACAAGCCTAGTCGTAGACAACGAGAGCGGGCGTCCGATCGCTGGGTGGGCTGGCTGGCTAGCGGCCCTAAGCCCATGGCTGTCTTGTATGGTCATTTCAATACATGGTCTGGTACTCATACATTATACGTGAATGCTGCCCGTGCTCACTCCCGCTCCAATACACCGTGGTCAGAGATAGGTACACAAACAAACAAACACCATCCTGCCGCCATATTTCCTTCTTCGCTCGCTTGTCCATTCACCTCGTCCAAAACTTCCGGGCAGAGCATACGCTTCTGCATGGTGTGCCACAGTTGGTGATGATGGCCACATCTTCCTCGAATCATGACCGAAAATACTGCGTGTGAATGAGAATGCATATCCATACAGCCGTCCGTCCGTCCGTCCTTGCCTAACGCCCAACTCCCCTCCAGCCGTCTTCACCTAGCCCTGTCCTTTTTCTTTTGTGTGAACCTTCCCGTTTTGTTGCGCGGCGAAAAAGGCGGTACTCGTTCAATGCAATATCCGTCTCTGCAAGATCATAAAGTGCTTTTATCTTATCGCGCCGCTGTGCCTGCGCCTTCAAGGTCAAAATCCCAAAAATGCGGCAATCATGGTGTGCCGCAGCTGCGCACGTCGCGTGGCTTGTCTCCTTTGCCACCTTCTAGCTGTGCGCAGTCACTATCTCCGCAAAGCGCTGGGCGACCTGATAAGAGAAAGTTAGTAACAGTGACATCGATAGCGTACCATTCAGGGAACCGCTTACCTCGGGAGTCTGCTTGATGAATGGGAGCTCAAAGAACATGTACTTGTCGTTCTTGACCAGCTCCACCACCGTGATCAGCAGGCCCCACGGCTGCGGCCAGAACCCTATCAGCCGCTCCAGGAGTACCCGGGCGATCTGCTCACGAATCTCGGTCTCCTCAGGGTCCGACAGGTCGTGCGAGAATATCTCCAGCAGGGACTTGCTGAAGAACTCCATGTCCGCGTTCGGCTCGCGGAGGTGGTTGAGGATGCTCAGTAGTAGGTAGTGTCGTGGCTCAGCTGCCAGCTCGTGCAGGAGCATCGACAGCGTCACCAGGCCCGACGACCCGGGCTCAAACGCCGGCTGACCTGCCGCCGCCCGCTGCACCGCATGCTTGCCGATATACGCTGTGATGGCGTCAATCACACCCAGGTTTGCGTTGATAGGGGCAGGACCAAAGCCTGTCCTTCCGTCTCCTCGCGTGATCGCGTGTGTCAGGTGGGCCACCGCATCCTCTGAGGGTCCTTTCTCCAGGGCCGAGTTGAGGATGTCTAGGAGCCCAATGCTCTGGAGGAATCCACTAGGGTTTCCGCCCTCATGCGAAGGCCCCGTCTGGTTGCCGGCAGCGTCCAGCCCGGACGTCATCGGATCCGGCATCTTGCTGACGGATGCAAACAGAATCGTATTGATTAGCTGGGTGCAGTGTGGTGGGATGCTTGCCAGCAGTGCGGACGAATTGGCCGCCAGGTATTGCGGGTAATCGTGCTGCAGCGCTATCAGCAATTTGACGGCAGACTCGTAAGGCTTGTGGATCACGTCGGGCAACTGTGCCGTGTTCAACTGCTCGCCCACAAACTCCAACAGCTGCTGCATGAGCCCCGTGTATGGCGCCCACCCGGCCTCGCCTTCCATGTCCATGATACACGGGAGGAAGGCCGCGTGGTGTATCAGACCGAGCCAGCCATAGAAGAAACCTGGGAACATCGAAGGCCCAAGATCAGAGAGCCGTGGCGCAATCTTCAAGAGCATCTCGTCCTTGTGAGGCTCGCCAAGCTGCTCGAAGAACGCCGCAGACTCGTGTAGTAGTTGCGAGAAGAAGCGGAAGAAGACCCTCTGGTTGAAGAGTTCTCCACGTTTCCTGGTGTGATTGTTCAGCACCATCGTGGCAAGCGCCCACACTGAGGCCAGCAGAGACGCAGGGCTTGACTTCGGATCAGGGTCGTCAAACCCAGTAGATTTGACAAACGCCATGACGAGTGATGACAGTGCGTTCACCCAGATGTACCCGTCATCAATGCTGCTGCCAGATGCGATGGCGGCCTCGAACTGCCCCACAGAGCTGTCCAGGGCGACGCGAATGAGCACCAACAGGTCGTCTTTGGACTTCACGATGCCGTGATCGTTCAGCTGCTTCACGAAATTGCGGGTGAGCTTATCGGTCACCGGCGTGTTTCGGAAGCGGTAAACCCATTCCTCAAAGACATATTCGATCTGCTCGCGGCTTTGGGCTTGGCTGTGCTTGTCGCGCGCACTATCCAGAGTCGCCTTCAGTTCCTGGCCGCCTGGGACTTCCGGATCCGCATCGATCCAAGCACAAGCAACATCCAGGCTGGAGCCCAAGTTAGCAAACAGAGCCATTGGTGTCTCACTCAGGATCGTCGCCTTGATGATTTGATCGAGCATCTGAAGGCTTCCTTCCTCTTGTGACCTGATGGATGCGGACAGGGCTTCGTCCAGGGTGCGCCAGTCAAGCAGATCTGTGCCAATGAACGCCTTGATCATTGGAAGACGCAGGAACGTGGATCCATCTTGACGTCGGAAGAGCTGTACCACTAAGTCGCTCAAGACCGGGCCTCCCATCCTTCGAATAGTGCTGAGAGCGTGGGCAAAAGTCTCAATCGCAAGGCTGTCCTCCAATGGGCCAAGGAGGACGTTGCAGATTTGCTCAACGACATGGGGTGTGGGATCGTCCGTCGTTGATGTTCGAGCTTTGATCACATTAGAGATGAGGACGTCCATCGTATCGAGGACGGTGTGTCCCCTCGGCAGATCTTCGTAATGCTCTTCGGGCGCCTCCGTTGCTGCACGCTGAAGTTCGAAAAGGAGTTTGCTGACCCGCTCGACGAGGACCCTAGCGTCAACCTGGCTGAGAGCGGGCTGTCGTCCATTGGTCAAGCCCGCGTGGGCATGAGGATAGGTCTGGGTATGTCCAGCCAGCGGAGGCATGGCGGGAGTTTCGGCAGGCGTGGGAGCAGATGGCACAGAATTGTACTGGTCCGAAAGAATCTCGTTCGCCATCGACCTCGTCGCATCAGAGGTCGAGGCAATGTGCGAAGGTGTCGTAGTGGTCGTGGCCGGTCGGGGCTGTCGCTGAAACTCCTCGTAAATAGCCATTTGTTCCGGGCTCAAGCCACTAAGACTGGGTGCCATCTTGTAGGGGTCTGGCATCGTCATGGCCCACCGGTTGAGCGAAGCATCGACGTAAGGTTGGTTGGGCCTCTGCAGCCGATGACGCCGCCGGGCATCCAGCTCGGGCTCAATCAGATCTTCGATCTCGGGAATCGCACGCCTCTCGGCGGCATCTTCAATCACACTGGAAGCGAGCTCGAGGTTCGAGTTGACACACATGATGATTGTCCCCTCAGGGAGCCCACCCTGAAGGTCTGTTGAGAGCTGGCGCATGTAGTTGGTGAAGTTGGCACGCAGAGGCTCCTTGGAGGTAACAAGAGCCAAGCTGCCGGCGGTCGCTTTGACCATGCTGATAGCCGAGTTCCTGATGCGATGCTCATCGGGCTCTGTTGCGAAGTCCTTGCGTATCATTTGATGTGTGCTGATGGCAGCAATGGTGACAGATCTATCGACAACCGGCTGGATAATGTCTTGCAAGGCCTTGTTGAACGCGGTGTGAACAATATCACGCAACCGGCTATTGGTCACAACCATCTCGTTCGCAGGCGGGATGTTGAGGCGTGAATGCAGGTCAGGAATGGTTGGTGCCACAGCATGCGGCAGCAGGTTGCTGACCACACCTTGCCCAATACCATTGAGAGAGAGATTGTCGAAAGCTTCCATCCCATCGGGCACCGTAACCTGGGTAGCCTCTTCGGCAACCACACGATTCTGGATCTCGCCGGATGGCTCAATGCTCTTGTGGTCCAGACTCAAGGTCTTACACAGTACCTCAATCTCAAACTTGAGGTTCAGTTTGAGCTCTGCGTTGTGGTAGAGCTCAATCAGTAGATGGATGATGTCCATCAGCCAGGGATTTGGCGGGCGGAAAACCATCGATGATGCGCCCTGGCCCAGCACTTTGCACACAAACGGTATTACAACGATTAGCCTCTTTGTATCATGTGCCTCGATGAGCAACTGCTTGAAGGCGATGTTCCGGTGTCTGATAGGCTTGTCCCGAGCCAGAGTCAGCATGCCTAGCCAACCACCGAGGTTCTTCAGCTGGGTTCGCTCCGTGGAGCTGTGCATGGTTGATTCCGAGTTCAACATCTGAGCCACGCAACTTAAAGTCGCCCTCTGGACCTCAGCCCACAGCATGTTGTCCTCAAAGAGCTTCACCACGTCCAGGTACATTTGATGGAGATTGGGCTGCACCTTTGCCCGATCCCTGACCAGGTGACTGGCGAACCATTGCTGATGCTTCTGCTCCAAGGACTCACGAATTGTGTCAAACCGAGACTTGAGCGATGCCTGGTCCATGTTGTTCAGTGCGAACTGGATCTTGTCCTGAGTGTCATCTGTTGGGTCCTCGAAACCAGCAGCAGCAGGCGTGGGGTCCACATTGATGGAGACAAAAGGAGCAAATTGCTGCTCAGCGCCCTCGGCCGCGTTTCCGTTCGTGAGAGGATCGTGATTGAGGGCGATGTCTCCGCCATTTTGTTGATACGTCGCGTCCTCGTCTTGATCCCTGACCACATTCTCAGCTTTCCTCCAGGCTTCCGTGCCTTGGAGGCTGCTGATCTGAAGCAACTGCCGACAGAAGCTCGGCCACTCGGGGAACCGGGGGTAGAGCTGCATCAACGCCTGCAAGCCGAATTTGTGCATGTTGGCTTCGGTGGGATAATCCCCGATCGCTTCCAATATCATTCCAAGGCCAGCCTGCTGGGGCGTGCCATCGATGAGTTTCCTGGAAATGACGCCACCAAACAAGACCGCAGTCCTAGCGAGCGCATCGATTGGGTAGCTGGGATAATGCACGAACTCGTCAAACAGGCCGTGAATCATACAGGCGAAGATATCCTGGTCGAGAGGGTCGCGGGAATGCTTGTAGCGCTCGAGAGCCTCCACGATGTCTCTGACTTGAGTTTCCCCGCTGTACATGCTCTTGTAGTGGTCTTCCATCCTGCTGATGGCCGCCATTGGGAGGTTGTTGCCATCTGCGCCATTCAAATCGATAATCGTATCGTAGGGACCACCATAGTTGATTAGACGTGGGTAGGCAATCGTGCACTGCCGCTGGCACTCCCTCCACTCCTTCAGCTGAGGAGTGCAAAACTCGCTCAAAAAGCCTAGGAAGTGATACACCGTCTTCACCTGGAGTGGTGTCGTTCTGAGCAACCCCTGGCCACCTTGTTGTCGCTGATATCTCGTCTCCATATCCGCCTTGATGTTAACAAATTGGAGGAGAGCTGGAACAACGTCGGCTCCTCGTGTGGCATTGGTCCTCGTCCACTGGTCAATGTCGAGTCGGCCTTGCCCATGCGCAAAGGCTGCGAGATCCAGACCGATTCCGCTGAACTCGTATACAAACTCGTCCAACCAGCCGTGATACTCGGCGTGCTCGAGGTAGAGTGGCAAGTCCATGGGTCGCCGTACATGCGCGTCACTGATCTTCTGCTTAACGAAATCCTTGTCTTTGCGCCAGAGGCTATCGAGGGCGAATTGGTAGCCTTCCTGCTGTTTGAACAAGAACGTCTCAAAGAGGGTGGTCAGAGTATCGTTCGCCATTTCAGGCCAAGGCTTCGGCACACCGAAGGCGGAGACCACGAATATGTCGAGGTTAGGCACGACAACTTCGTTGAACAACCGTTTGGCCTCGGTGGTCTGTGAAGCATGCTGCGAACTGAGAGCCACACCAAAAACAGCCGTGAGCGCGTCGACGGAGACGAGAGGATGCCTGACTGCATATGCGGCTCGTTCGCGCACAGGTGCGGGAGATTGCGCATACTCGGCCAAGGTAAATGTTGGTCGGAGGCCCGGTATCGTAGTCGCATCCAGCTCTTCTGGAGTGAGGCTTCCAAAGGCACAGACGAAAGATAGATGCGCATCCGCGTTTGCCCAATTTCCACCCCAGAGGTTTTGGATATCAAAGGCAGATCCATCATCCTCCAGGGCGACCATGTGTAGAGCTCTGTACAGCCGCAGGAACTGAGGAGGTGAGATCCGGGCGCTGGGCTGGTCAAAGTATGACAACACATCTTGCCATCTGAAGCCAGAAGGCAGGGCTCGTCGAAGACCAGCGACCAAGACGGTTGGGCTCTGTTGCGGGGTCTGGCTAATGGCAGAGTACCAAAGTGCGTTGGAAACCTGTTCCGCGCTAAGCTGAACAGACTGTGGCCGGTCTTGAAGGAACCTCGCGCAGGATTCCTCGTCTCTCGTGAAGTCAGGGCCGACTTTTTGAATGTACAAAGCCAAGGCATTCGGTGGCTTATCGACTAGGACGCGGTTGAGGTCAAGAGCAGCAAGAACCTCGGAAGGAGTCGCCATGTCGAGTTGTGCATATCTGGTATCGACTTTGGAGAACAGCTCTCGGTGCGCGGAGGAGTTGAAGTTCGGGGGGTGGTATTGGATGAGTCGGTCGATAATGACAGATAGGAAGTGGGGGCTCAAGTCGGAATGGTCTCCGTCTGGTTGCGAGAGGATAGCGATGAAGGTCGGATAGTTGGTGGAGAGGATGGCATCAGCTATGGATGTCTTGTTAGTTACTGCCAAGCTGCTGCTACACGTTAATCATGCTGGTCAGGGGAGCGTGGCATACCTTTTGCCTTCAAATCGGGCCGGCTGCCCAGCTTGAACGCCAGTGCTAATATTGTCTTCTCCAGGGCGTCCAATCTGAAGTGTTCCATAAAGGTGGACAAATCAAAGTCGCGGAAGATGTCCTCTGTCCCGGTCTCGATAGACTCAGAGATTTTCGTCGCTTGGTCCACATCATGGGATATCTTGCGCATCTCCTCCAGGAGCAGGGAATAACTGCCGGTATTCGTCGCACTGCCTATAGGTCTACTCGTGCCTGGGAAGATCTGGGACGCGCTGGTATGCACCAGCTTGGTGAAGTATTTGGTAAAGACCTCCATACCGTTTTCATCGATGAGCTGTGAGGGCAGTGCTGTTAGCACGTGCGAGAGGCCGAAGTAGAGGGTGCTGGATTCAGGTCAAGAGAGGAGACTAGAATGACGAGGGCAAGGTAGGGGAAGCAGGAGAGATTTGGACAATGGGAAACTGAAGAAGTGACACAAGAAGATGAGGGCGAGGCAGAGACGGAGGATCATCAGGCAGAGCCGAATGACAGCTGTAGATATGGGGTTGCGGCGCTGGGAGGAGCAGCAGTAATGGCAGCGACAGTGACGGAGCTATGGATGGACACTTTCGTACCTTGTTGAGCCGGTTGACCTTGTTCTCGTACTCGGCCGGGTCGTCCTTCTTCGCCTTCAGGGTGCTCAAGAGCACATAGACCTGGGCGATTGTGATCTTGGACACGGCGTAGTTCCCAGTTGGGCTGCTGGTACTCGGGCTGGCACCCGCACTCAGCACACCTGCCTGCGACGGATGTGGAGAGTGGGAGATTCCTGTCTGTAGGCCTTGTGGAGGAGTGGGAGAAAATGTTCCCGACGATCGTGGGAGCATGGGTGTTGGATGGAGGGGAGGCGGGGCGAAGACGGTTCTGCTATCCGAAAAGGACAGAGCCGCGCCGCTGCACTGGGTGGAGGATGTTGGGGTTTAGTTTCGTGGGTGTCCTCGGCAAGGCTGGAATTTGGGGTGGGCGGGAGGATAGACGGAGGTAGAGATAGATAGATGGAGATGGGAGATCGGAATCGAGGTCGACACGGCCTTGACCAGGCACCTTCAAAAGCCCAACAATGTGTCGCAACAGCGCTTAAGTGACACGGTGCTTTTGATGACTGGCAGCTGCTGGCTGTTGACTTCAAGTCGGTGGTCGGCAGGCTGGGGTTGGCTGGCTAGCTGTTGTTGTCGGTGGTGGTGGTGTTGACGTCGGCAGGAGAAAGTGAAGTGGGTTGAGCTTGGGATTTCGTGGTCTTGGGTGGTGGTGGTCGGATCGATGGCGGGTCGTGGAGCTCTGGAGAGGTCGGATTTGGACCTGTCGCACTGGACCAGCGGGGACAAGCAGCGGGGTTGAGGGGGTCACATGTGCTGTCCTGGTACAGACAATGGATGCAGACTTGAGAGAGGGAGCACAGGACGAAGGGTGAGGCAGGGCGACGGCGATGTTGTCAGTCCTTGAGTGTTGGGCTTCAACCTTGAGGGTGTCGGGGGTGACAGCTACTCTCGAGTTTGCTTTGCCGATGCAGAGGCCAGGCGGGTCAGGCTAGAAGGTAGAACTAAGGCCAGCCATTGCTCTGCAAAGACCAGTCTGCCACTCCGGTACAGTCCAGTCCAGTCCGCCTGGTCAGCCGTAGTGTGACCACTCAGGTTGCCTGGCTGGCTTCAGGTGGGGAACTGTCGGTTGCCGGCCGGCTAAATTGGCAGGCCTTCACTCGCTGCACAGCTGCCTCAGAAGGTGATGTACCTAGGTACCGATGCACCTACCTACATAAAAGTAGGTACTCCCATTTGGTTAAGCTGGCAAGCTGGCAAGCTACTTGGTAGGCATCAAGAGCCCCACCTGCCATGCTCACCCACCCCAGGGATCCAACATCCAACACCAGCTCTTTGAGTCTGATCAGCTCCAGATCCTGGTGAGATATACAACACCATTGAGATTCTCAAAATAGTAACAGAGAGGTCACGTAAATCACAGGTCAAACATCATTTCCTCCAATGTATATTTCAGTCATTAGTTTCGTGACACAACCAGGCCAGCGCATCAACCACAACAAGAAACACTCAAATCTCGGGACAGGTTTTCCTGCCATCAGGTTATGGTGTCATAGGACCACCCAGTTGTCATGCCGTTTCTTGATGTTTGCATCCCGGACACGAGCACTGGTTGACATGGCCCTCCCCTGAGCTCTCAGTCGGTACTCTTCGTATTGCTCAATGCCCAATGTAAGTAAGCTGCTCGTGGATAAGCTTGGTATGCATAATGTGCTCCCGGAACTCATGAATGGGTCAAACAGCAGGTCTTTCTTCTGCCAGTGAAACTGACCTGCAGGATTGTCCCCGACCACAAGTCCTGACGCAAGCACAGGGTATTGAGACATCTAGACAATGCCATAGTAGGAGAAAGAAACGGAGGTGGTTTGTCTTGTTGCTTCTCACTCTGAACACGTGCTTCGAAACGGGCTTGAAGTGGGCAGCACTGGCTAATACGGGAACACGACGATGGCAAAGAAACTGATACCTGCATGACAGCCAGCCTCCCATGTTCTCACCCTGTGCATATAATCGCTGCTGGGCTCAGGCCATGCAGTTTCAAGTGGATAGTTGGTCCGGTAAATTTTCCAAGAGACGATGTGCTGTGTGTGCCTGACTGTTCAACTGGGTGCATATCTACGTCCTTGATCGGGAGATCGACAGAGGCATTCCACCGATCACCAATGATGGTGGTAGGTATTGGGTCCCTCGTCCGCGAGCAGCGAGTTCTTTGTACGTGTGCCAATTCTAACAGACATGTTCTGTTGTCATGCTATGTAGCATTCAACGGTGGACAGTGGCAAATACTAGCTTGGGATCTTGCGGACATGTCATTGCATTCTTGGCATTTATTACAGAAATCAGAGATTCGCACCGGCAAAAACGGAGGGTACACCGGTACATTCGCTCGCTCATACCATTTTCAACAACACCACACACACACACACACACACAGACACACACACGTGGCTATTAGGTCTGGGTAAGTTAGTTCTGGGTAAGTTAGGTCTGGGTAAGTTAGGTCTGGGTGTGTTAGGTCTGGGTGTGTTACGTTTGGGTATTGGGTCTGGGAAGGTATGTGAATTGGCTATGGGTGAGCAGATTGTACCGGTGTCCCCTCCGTTTCTGCCGGTGCGAATCTCTCTTTTCTTATTACAAGCTCGTCAAGTTCTACGTCTCAAAACCCGGAGACGGGTGGGATCACGTTGTCCGGCATACCACACGCCATGTGTTCAATGCAAACAGGAACCCAACTAAGACAGCGAGGTTGTGAGAGCTGCATTGGTGCCCAGGGAGTCCGTACTCCGATGCAGACTCTGATCTGGCGATTGCCCACCGTCTCTTTGTCTCTGGCGCCAAGTGGGCTCACCTCAGGCACGACCCTGCATGTGTTGTCTTCGCCAATGTAGGTACAAGGGGAAGGATTTCAGCCCTGTGGAAGTCTATCGTCGAAATCCATACCTCGTAAGGAAATCAT
This sequence comes from Diaporthe sp. HANT25, assembly GCA_013435955.1. NCBI lineage: Eukaryota > Fungi > Ascomycota > Sordariomycetes > Diaporthales > Diaporthaceae > Diaporthe > Diaporthe sp. HANT25. The sequence continues at coordinate 62,303 of JACBFG010000022.1, read as the reverse complement.
CGTCTACTTCTAAAAATTGCAGGTGTGAGCCTACAGTATACACTTTGTGCAGGACTGTAAAATGACGAGCCTGCGAGCCCAGGCCGGGTCCGTCGAATCCGGTTTTGGCAATCGCGATGGCGGTGGCTGGATCCTGCAGTTCGTTTTTAGCGCGGCTGAATGGCGCTAACAAGCCAACGGGACGAACCGCAGAGGCCCCTCGTCCAATGGGTAGCAGCCGCGAGGGGTCGTTGCCCCGCCAGAAATGGGTCTCAGTAAACAGTGCAGGAGCCTTCCCAGCCTCCCAATACTTCCTTCCTGGCTTGGCACCCTGGTCGCCTGGACCTGTGTGCCTGCAACTACTGCTGCTGCTGCTACCTGGCACTCTTGCTCCCCAAATGTTGCCGTCCGACTTCGAATAAGGCCGACAGTTTTTCCTCTCTCTGCCGTACTGACGAGACTGGACTTTTGTCGGACTCTGGCTGCATCACTACTGAGAATAACTAGCCGAGGTAAACACACACACAGAGCAGCGGCAGCAGCAGCAGCACGTCGTCGCCAATTCCCGACGAACAGACAGAGACACGCAATCACCATTCGGGAACGGGCGGCAAGACAACAGTTGAGAGGCCGCTGGGCAGCACAGAGGCATCATGCCGTCAGTAACCTCTGAGGGACCCACGGTCACCCTCTCTTGTATGGAGACACACCCCCTACCCTCTCCCAGCCCTCCATATGTCCACTTTCACTTGACCATTGAGGCTAACGTCGATCGCGCGCATACAGTCGCCAACAACTTCTGGGGCAAAGAAGATGCCGGAGTCCCACCCATGCTCGAGCGCATGCATGCCGCCAAGCAGACTTGCGACGAGCTGCGATCGTTCTATGCCACTCGTGCCTCCATTGAGGATGAATACGCCCGCAAGCTGCTGTCCCTCTGCCGGAAGTCGCTCGGCTCCCAGGAGATGGGCAGTCTGAAGACCTCACTGGATACTGTCCGTGGAGAGGTCGAGTGCATGGCAAAGCAGCACCAGAACAATGCGGCCCAGATGAGGTCAGAACTGGAAGAGCCGCTGGCTGCCTTTGCCGGCGGCATGAAGGAGAGGCGGAAGATTGTTCAAAACACAATCGAGAAGCTGCTCAAGGTGAAGCAACAACAGACCGCGCACGTCAACAAGGTTCGTGACTTGATAGCATGCCATCATACTCCTACCAATGCCCCCACCACAGCACGTTTGGCGCTGACACCTCACAGACAAGAGACCGATACGAGCAGGAGTGCCTAAAGATCAAGGGCTACCTCGCTCAAGGCCACATGGTCATGGGTCAGGAGGAGCGCAAGAACAAGGCCAAGCTCGAGAAGACACAAATCAGCTTGGCAACATCGAATTCAGAGTACGAGGCCGCCGTCAAGGCCTTGGAGGAGACCACCGCGCGATGGAACCGGGAGTGGAAGGCAGCAGCAGACAAGTTCCAAGACCTGGAGGAGGAACGCCTAGACTTCACCAAGAGCAGCCTCTGGACATTCGCCAACATCGCATCGACTGTCTGTGTTAGCGACGACGCTTCATGCGAGAAAGTGCGGCTGTCCTTGGAGAAGATGGAGGTCGAGAAGGACATCATCACCTTCATCCGGGAGAAGGGTACCGGACAAGAAATCCCAGATCCACCGAAGTACATCAACTTCTGCCGTGGCGACGTCGAGACCCCGACTGAGGAAGAGGACGACGAAGCATACTCGGTAGCACAGTTTCCCCGGAGTATCAATCCGGCCTTCCGTTCATCGTCGCCTCAACCGTCCACCTACGAATCCCATCACGACCCAACCTCCGCCTTGGCAAAGGAGCTTGGTCATGACTTTGGGGCACCCGGCAGCAAAGAACGGACAATAACACCGCAAAGACTCCCACCGCAGGGCAGCGAGCCCAGGAGTAGCAGGGACTTGCCTCGGGACTTGCAGAGGCCCGCGCCCCCAGAGGTAAGTGCTAGCTCGGCGCGAATGCAAAACATGTCTCGCGATGGCTATAACGAGGAGAGAACTAACAAAGCACAGTTCGATCCAAACGAGTTTGCGCCCGTGCCCCACGATCCATACCCAATGGACGGCATGACTATGCTCTGCCGCACTGCTGGGAACCCGAACGGCTCAGATCTTGGCTCGCAACTCAGTAGTGCAACGTCAGGCTCTGACCGGCCAACCAGCAGAGATGAACATAGTGACTACTCAGCTCCGACGTCCTACTCGAGTCGAGACCCAATGAGCGGCAAGACGTCTCCAGTCAAGCAAGACGCCCCACCCGCGTCACCAGCCTCGGGGGGAGACAGGAAGGTAAGGAACAAGAGGAGTGGGTTCTTCCAGAACCACAGCCCCTTCAGCAGACGAAAGAGCACTAGGGACGCTCGAGAGGTTCCATCAAACAACAGGAACACCTGGCACCCTGGGAACAGCGCGAGGAGCTCCGATCGCGACATCCCACAGAATCTCTTGCCAGATAGATCAGTCGCCAGTCCCGATCCGATTGACGCCAATGCTGATGTAGCCATCAACATCGGGGAGAACGTGCTACCTGTCAAGCTGCCCGGCAGACAAAAGCCTGCACCCGAGCCTGAAGCGCAGGAGGATGATCCAATCGCACAAGCCCTGGCAGAGCTCAAGGGGGTGACGCTGGGCAAGCAATCATCCGTTCGCATGTCTGCGGACCACTACCACGGAATTGCAACTCCTGCCCCGGGTTCGCAGCCGTTCTCACGGTCAGTGCCATCGCTAAGCAACAACAGTGCCGCCGCGGCCGGTATGAGAGGGACGCCGCCTCCATCTTATGACCAGCCCGTTCACAGACTTGGCGTTCCGTCGCCGGCAGTCACCTCCAAGGCAATGAAGCAGACATCGCAGAAATATACGCAACAGACGCGCAGTCTCTTCTCAGGAGAGAGGCCCGGTTCAGGTGGCTACAGATCGCCTTCCCGGCCACCGACGCGAGGCAGCGACATGCCGCGAGCCGCATCTCCCGCCCCGCCTCGGAGCGCCTCTCCATTGCCGGGCGGGAACCCCAGGTCGGCATCACCTAACCCGTATGCGGGAAGCCAGCGTGGCAGCATGGATTCGCGTCACGGATCTGCCCAGATGGACGCTAGGAACTCGGCCCAAGGCTTCTACCGCCAGAATACGCCAAACGACCCGCGCTCAGCCTCGCCGCACCCGTTCCGTGGAAACTCTGACTACGGCCGGCCTGCTAGTAGGGCCGGCAGCAGCTTTGGTGCGTATCCGGGCGGTGAGATGCCTAGGGGATTGTCACCGGCGCCTACCGATGACTCGTATGGCGGGTCGACGAGGGGACGTGGCGGGCGTCCAGGGACAAGCCAAGGGAACAGGGCTATGGGTCTCTACGAGCCGCCGGGAGCGATGGCCCCTGCGTCTAGGCAGCGCAGCAAGAGCGTTGCCGACGGAGGCAGGCAGTACACACAGGACGGCAGACTGATCCTGCATTTCGGTAAGCTTAACATTCCATTGACTGCTGGCCCAAGTTTCGTCTGGCTGACCACGTCTCTCCTCTAGCACGCGCCATGTACATGTATCAAGCAGCCATCCCCGAGGAGCTCGGATTCAACAAGGGGGACATACTTGCTGTTCTCCGCCACCAGGACGATGGGTGGTGGGAGGCCGAGGTACACGGGGCCAACGGCCAGCCCGGGCTGGTCCCGAGCAACTACCTCCAGACGATTTAGAGGATACCAGCATCGAGGACCATCTGACGCCCTCAAAACCAGTGCGAGAACGCCCGGCATCGGGAGGAGTTGGATGTCTTTCTCAATTGACGCACATAATTGTCTCATGTTTCTTCTTTGGTCTCTTAGTCCTTTCTGCAGGCGCAAAGGCATCACCCAGGCCAAGGGCGAGCAAGGGGGAAGGCCCTTGGCTCTGCTTTCTTGCCCGGGACTGTTGGATTGGTTTTCAATGCTTTGAGTTGGATTGAATCAGGAGAAGGGTCTGACCCCATGTACTACTGGACGTTCATGAGGATGAAGGGATGCTTTGATGCTTTAATGCTTTTGATGTCTATAAGCAATCAGGACATGAATGGATGTACGAAGAATGAGAAATGGAAGGATAGGGGGACAAATCAAAGAGATGTTGAATTCTCAGACATCAATGATGTTTAGGCCCTCAAGGGCTTGCTTGTCTCCATGGTGATTTTGTTCTTTTGTAGCCAACATTGAACTTTGAACTGCTCTAAGTGATCGACCGGTGGATGGTATAGTCTAGAAGTCTGGGGAACTGGGGAGCTGCTGAATTGTAAGAATGACCCATTGTGTGACAAGCAGCGATTACTTGTGTTCTAAGTCGCTCTTCGAAAGCCTGGTCTGAAAGGAATGGCTTCGTTGCTGAATTGCAGAGGGAGCTGGCGTACTGTCTTTTTAACTGCAGCAGACAAGGCCCCCTGGGCGGCCCTTGGAGAAGCCGCCCCACGCCGAGGAGGCAGGAGCGATGACCCCTGGCTGGATCACCACAATGACGTCGAGCTAAATTCCCCAACTTTGGTCCTCCCTTCGCGACCGCGTCCCGACTTCATTCTTTGCCCGCGACGCCACGACCCCCGACCACGGGAGCAGCAGCCTCCCAGCTCACTCCCACACCCAGGCCCAGGCCCCGGCCGACGCCCAGGCTCAAGCTCTCAACGCGAGGCTCTCCTTCCTGTCCCCATCGTCGTCCCCGTCTCCCGAACGACGCATCCAGCTAGCCTGAGGTCCCCCTTCTGCCGTCGTCGCCGCCGCCGTCTCGAGTGCCTGCTGGCGGCGTGCAGGACCATGGACTACATCAATGACAGCGTCGAGTACGCGAGGGGCACGTACAACGCGGCTTTCGACACGGTCAGCACCGTCTACCGCGCCGCCACCTCCAAGACCGCGCAGCGCACCCTGTTGACGACCTTGCTGTTTGCGTTCCTGTCGTCTGTCCTGTTCGGACTTGCCTGTGTGGCATATTTGGCCTTCTACCATGAGTATCTACCGGATCAGGTCACGACCGTGCCTGTGCATTTGCAATATGGGTGGGTGGCGTGACATTTCTCTTCCCCTATGTACATGAACTTGAGCTGATGACGTTTCACTCGACAGATACGAAGTCAACCCCTACGGTCTCGCCCTTCTGCCTGGGTCCAAATTCAAGGACTACCAAGACTACGATATATCTGTGACGCTGAAGCTGCCCAACTCTCCCACCAACCTCGCCCGCGGCAACTTCATGCTCGCGCTATACCTCCTCGACGACGCCGAGGGCCCGCATACCCAGTTGTGGACGGCCATAATTGGGTCGCACCCACCCCCCACGGCCGTCCTGTCACCGCATAGCGTCCTTGCCGACAGGAACATCATCTTCATGTCCACGCGGCCGGCCATCATCCCGTACACCGACCCCCTCGTCTCCCTGGCGAAGCGCGTGCTCCTCCTGGCCTACCACGTCTTCGTTCCCGCGTCAGAGACGACAAGGCTGGTGGTTCCCATGGCCGAGAGACTCGAGTTCCGCCCAGATAAGATGATGCCCACGACCTTGGTGCTGGACGTTCAGGCGGGACAGAGCCTGCAGGTCTACGACGTGCTCGTCACCTTCACGGCGCAGCTGGGCGGCCTGCGCTGGTTCATGCATACGTGGTGGATCACGAGCTTTGTGTTGTTCACCACGATGTTCTGGCTTTCTGAGGTGTTCTTCCTCGCCATCACCGCCGTCGCCACCAAGGTTCTTTGGAGCGCCGTCTTCGGAGGCGGCCGGGGCGGGGCACCCGCCGGCCTGATAAAAGAGGAGGAAGGCCGGAACCCGAAGATCAAGCAGGAAGGCCACGGCCAAGGGAAGACGCTCGACGACGTGCCCATGACGTTTCCTACGTCCTCGCAACAGCCCCCTCTGCGCTATGAGCCGGAGTCGGGCCACGCCAGTACCGTATCCCTCCCGCAGCAGCCTCAGGCTGACGTTGGCGGCGAGGCTGACGTCGAGGACGAGGAGGTAGGGGAGGAGTTTCGCGAGGAGGATCCACATGGTAGGGATTCGGGCATTGGGACAAGCTTCAGCGAGAGAGATGGCGGTGGAAGCGTCAGGCGGAGGACCTCCCTGAGAAGGCTGGCGGCGGGTAATTGATGTATGGGGAGGCTGTGGTAGCCTGCCACTTAGGAGAAGCACGGCGTTTATGGAGGTGGTGATGGTTTTTTTTGGCAGTGAATATGTGTTTGATACCCCACAGGCACGAGAATGTTTTAGATTGCGGATGTGTTGATAACCTCACATGAGAAGAGCTCCATTATGATACCCGCCAGTGGGATAGCTTTTAGTGGGACGGCTTCCTATAGGATGGCCTCCAGTAGGACACCCTCCAGTAGGATACTCTCCAGGAGGACACCCTCTCGTGGGATACTCCCTCGCGGGAAACCTCTCATGGGACATTATCTCGTGGCATACCGTCTGGTGGGATACCTAATAATGGGATATCATCCAGTGGGATACTCCTCAGTGGGATACTCCCCAGTGGGATACCATCGAATGGGATACCTTCTAGCAGGACAGCCTCCAGCAGGATCTGCTCCGATAGGATATACTCCAGTAGAATGTTCTCTCATCAGGATAGTGTGATGCGGGCAGGGGAGTTCGGGGCCCCCAGACAGGCAATTCTTAGGCCCGCAAATAGAATTAACTATTCTGAGCAATACACAGCCCGAATGCCTGAGACTTCTCGCACTGTTTACCGTGCATTCTTTCTCCGCATAATTACTGGTTGCGGTTTTCCAATAACGTCCAGCCTTAATGAGAAAGCTTCTAATGGGATAATCTCCAATGGAATCGAGCCACTCTGGCGCCCGCCCATGTATTGCGTAGCCTGTTGATTTGTGTGTATAGTGTCATTGGCATCTACCCAGACCGATGACGTCTATTGCAGTGAATTCTTGAGCCTGCGGCACTCTGATCCTATCGTAGCTTGCAAGACATACGATACTCTGCTCTCCTACCTGCAAGTGCGTGACGGAAACCTGCGGTAGATGCACCTGCCGTCGTTCAATCTCGAAGGTTTCGGGGAGTGAAGTATCCAGACCGGCTTTTCAAGGTGAACAAGGTTTCGGCTGTATACTGTGATAGTTAAATTGTGCTGTTGGGTATTTGATTTGTGTTCAATGAGCAGAGATAGCCCTTGTCCACTCATGCCCAAGATATACTATTGTAAGTCTTCCATCTCCTAGATACTTGTTCAGATAAGCCATTAGCTCGAATCTCGGTTGAATGCTAGCTTCTGTTCTCAAGCATATTACATTTGAACAATCTCGGTAACTAGGCGTGCAGAGGGTAGGGAGCCTTGAACTCGAAATCATGGAAGATATTGGGCGTGCACTGCAAGACTTGTAATTTGGGAAGACCATTAGATTCTCCTGGGCGTCATTTCCTCAAACGTATATCAAAGTCTCTGTGAAGTCTAAATCAATAATTACGTACTTCTTCTCAAATGAGTTTTCAAGGCAAAGCAAGTACGCCAGAGAGAGGCTGGCCGGGAAACTTAGGAATCGAGAAATGCCAGAGAAATGTATCTTTGTAATGTCCCTTAGAATCAGAAGGTCAAGATATATAGGTGCCTTCAGCTGCAAATCCAGGCAGGCTTGTTGGTGTGTGCACAGTATTCTATACCCGAGTACATGTGGATGATGCCTGGGAACTTGGCTGGTATTAATAATACTCTGTGGACAACCACCATTTCTAGGTATTTGTATTTATTTACGTGGACGTTTGTGTTCTCCAGAGCGAGTTGTACATTCTCCACAGACCCGAACCCCCTTTGGCCCCACGAATGAACCGACCCCTCCTCCCTGGTCACACAAGCTGGGAATTGTCTCGTCCCAAGGATTCCTGGACCGACCCGCCCGCGGCAAGGTACCCCCACCAGCAAAGGACAGCGGGGCAGTGACTTTTCAGAGTTGCGGGCTGGATGATCCCAGCTTTTGGAGCATAGCAGCAGCTGCCGGGAAAGCTCATCCTATCCATTGTTGATTTCTGTCGTCGGCTGCAACTCTGCGTCGTCAGATGGCCCTCGCTTCAGCCTCACCGTGTTCAGTGCTACGCCGCTGAGTACCCTTTCTTACGTCTCTCTTGCCGTGTCTCTCTGCCCGCCGTCTGCTCTGCCCTGCCCTGCTCCCCTCCTTGTGTGCAGTCCAGTCGAGCATCGCATCGCATCGCATCGTGGGAGAAGCGCAGTCGGCTGCTCCTTGCTGGTCCCCCGACTCAAGCCAAGTCAAGTCGAAGTCAAGGACCAGGTCCCAGAACCAGGTCAGCCATCAAACCACACACAGTCACAATCTCTACTACTAAATCCCACCAACTCGAGCACTTGACCTGGCCACGCCCACGCCACGCCTTTCACCCGCGCCCGCCTTTCTCCAACTCGGGCTAGCTCGACCCAAGCAGCGTCAACCTACCTGCCTCTACCCTCAACCGCTTGCCTTTTTTTGCAACCCTACTGCCCCTCCGCACGACCTGGACTGTCCGAGGGTCTGTCAGGGCGACATTGCCTCTTTTTGCTTTGCATCGCCTGTCCTCCTGTCTCACAGTACAGCAGCAGTAGCCTTGGTCGCCTGCCTGCCTGCCTGGTGATCCCCTGTTGGTGGGCCGGTGCACAACAAATCGACGAGCATCCTCCGACAAGTCCACCCGAGATCCCGTTGCTCGAGTAACCAAACCCTTCCCCCCCAGCTAGTCGCCGAGCCTAGCCAAACCACCAAGAAGCTGCCGCGCATCTGCTCCGATATCCTTCAGAGGCAATCCACCGACTGGCCCGGCAAAGGCAAAGCACTGCTTCCCTCACTTATCTGGCCAGCGCTTTCGAGCCCCGCCCCCGATCTCCTCTTTCTCGAGCAAACAACGACCGACTCGACCCCGCCGCCAAAATGCCCTGCTTCAAGGGCATTGCGGTGAGCATCCATGCCAACGGGACCCCGCTCCCAGAGCACGGCATGCAGAAGCAGTCAAGATTCTCCAGGATCAACACCTTCATACCCGTGCCTAGCCCCACCCTGAGCGAGGACTCTGGCAAGACCGAATCCGCAAAGTTCGCCATCTCCATCACCCTGCTGACCCCGGGCCTGCCCATCCCATACTCGACGCCCCGCCCGACCCAGGACAATCCTGAGCCCACACCGCAGTATGCCGCCAGGGATATGGCCTCCAGCCGCGCCGGCAACGGCGTCAACCCTTATATCCCCATGACCAACAGCGAGAACGAGACCGTCGCCGCCTACATCTACTTCGACGGCCGCGCAAAGGAAGAGGTGGCAACACTCCTCAGGCCGGGCGAGGAGACCTGGGTCAACAGCAGATGGGTTCAGGTACCCGACGCCGAGGGCGGAGGGCTGGCCGAGAGGGAGTTCCTCTTCCGCGAGGTTGGCCTGGAACGCTGGCTGAACGGCCTGGACCTACAAGGCCACGACGCCGAGGAACGGCTGGAGAAGCGCCGACAGAAGTTCGAGCGCCGGCGCAGGAAGCAGAGAGGAGAAGGCATGGGCGCCCTGCTGGGCGACTCGTCAAATGGGCCGCGAGATACCTTCCGCTACGGTAACGACGAGGGAAGCCCTGTCGAGGCCGTATTTGACGAGGATTCCCTGTCTGATTCAGACGACGAATTCCCCGAGGCAGCGGGCCAGATCAAGGTCGCCATGTTCCGCGTGATAGCATCCGGGGAGATTAAGAAGGGCGAATACTCCCCGCAGTTCGGTGCACACGACGATGATGACGAGGTCAACGGTGGAAATTCCAACGGGGTGGATGCGGATGTCGAGCATACCACGAGCTTTGCGAAACCCAAGACCCTCGATCCCAAGACGATCAGCACGCAGACCGTGACCGGTATCGACGGGCCAGAGAAGCCCTACGCTACCTTCACTTTCTACTACCGTGGCGAGCGTAAGTGCACATTGACGTCCCAAGCAGCGCCTGCGCACCACCTAAGCACGAGCTAACCCGCACACGCACAGGTCAACTGCAGAAGATGGGAGTTCTCCCCTCGGCCAAGACACAAGCAACTACCCCTGCCGCAGCGAAGCGACGGTCCGGCCAGCTCGACTTCTCCAATCTCGGCCCCCTCAAGACTACCGGGACGGTTGGCTTCTCCGCCTTCAGAGACCAGACGGCAGAGTCGTCCAAGAGGAGGAAGGGTCGCAAGAAGTCTAACGGTAGCCTCGGCGCAATGGACGAGGACTCGGAGGAGGATGACGACGAACCTGAGATCCTGGGCAAGATGGAGGACATTAACGATAAGGATGTTAAGCCGAGCACCGCGCCCGAGGATGTTAAGTTCACGGGTGAACTAGCGGATGGCGTTGATCGTATCAAGGTATGTTCATTCACGACGTCTGCCCTTCAGGCAATGCGCGATTCTGACAGCCTCTGTAGCTCAAGCGTCAACGATCTGCCGAACCAGAGGGCACCGCCTCGCCCGACGCCAAATCCCCCAACCTGAGCGCAGCAACCTCTCCTCCAGGCATGCTATTCGGTGACGCCTCCCGTGGCACTGGCCTGGCGCCGCCCTCGTTCTTCCCTCAGAACCTCTCAGATGATGCCGCGGCTGGCGGCAGTCCGCTCAAGAAGCAACGCGCCGGCACCCTGGATGACGGGTCAGGGCAGCCGTCCCAGCCCGCTCTGGGTGTAGCCCAGTCCAAGGCCTCCACGTCTGCGCCTGCCGTGTCTGCAGCCCCTCTTGCGCAAAGCGCGCATCATGCCCAGTCACATGAGGAAGAGGAGGAGCTATAGAGCGTCGCCCGGATGCCGCTCTAGGATTACAGCTGTAGCTGCAGATCTGGTCGTGGAATATGTTCCCAACAGTGGAAAGCAGCAAAACTATCGAGGGCCTCCTCACATGGGCCCGGAATGCTACAGGCATACTTCAGAAACTGGAAAACCAGCACAGTATCTGCCACCCAGATGGGTAGCTCGACTGCCCCACAAACAGTCTACTCCGCTCCTCGACAATGACTGGAGCAAGGACGAGTGCATACCGGACACTCTACGAGCCAGAAGAACATTTCCTATCTCTCACACACTCTCTTGCTGGGAGCGGGGGAATCCCAACTGGAGGACAATGGAGTCGTCATATGTAAATACCCCAATATACCAAAAATCAAACCGGCGAAACAAACCTTTCACAGCCAGCCCAGTGTGGGTCGGATCGCGCTTTTCATGGTCGCAGCAAACCATGCATATCAAGGTGGAAATCACGGGCATGTCTCATACTTGTGCTCGCCCTCAGACGCAGGTGGAATGGAAGGTTCTGTGACCTCTCAGCCGGATGTGAACAGGGAATAGAAATCAGAATTCAGGGGGAGATGGAAACCGAATGGACATGGTTACTGAGGCAGCCATAACGAATAGTAGGAATGGAAAGGGGTCCGAGGGTTGATCTGGAGACGCTGGCGCAGGAGTGGTTGTCTGGTTGTTTGCCTGTCGGCGAGGAAAGGATCATGTGGTCCTCGAGACCGACCCTTGAAAGCTGGGAACTACCGTAGGGAAGAAGGGGGAAAACGGGACACCTCTCGAACCCCAGAGGTCGATGGAAGATTACGGAATTGTGACCGGCCGGCCTTGTGTAGGCCGGGGTCCCGTGGGTTCGTCTTCTCATGTCAGTTCTCATAGAGGTGGTGTCGGTGCTGGATGGTTGAATGAATATATGGCATGGCATGGTATGGACTGAACTGATCGGCCGGCTGACTGGCTTTTTACCTTGAGGCTTGTTGTGCTGTTGCCTGGCACGTGTGCCTGTCTGCTGTCAGTGGTCGCTGACCCTTAAAGGGGATTTATCTCCAGTAGTAGGCAATGCATACATTCTGAACCAGGCGGCCTTGTGCTCAGTTCCAGAAGAATCGGTGCGTCCCATGATGGTTCGTGAGTTTTGAACCACACGTTTGATTATGCGGGTGTGCTCTTTGTCAAGCACGATGCTGGCCCGATGTTGTTTCCTGACCACTTGACAGTATCTTGTACAGTGCACATGCAAGGTTGGAGCTCAGTTTGTGTTGAGTGAGCATCCGGATCTCCTGGTTCATTTAGGTAGACTGAACAAATAGGAATAATTATAGACCACGACGACGTTGGTCCGTACCTCCAAGGACATGAGGGCGGCAGACGATGTGATTCATTAGATTTATTGATATGTGGCACCGCTCGTTATTGCGAACTCCTGAAAATTGTTGAAACTTTGTAAGCGATGGCAGTTTATCAAAACCTCGACTTGTATGAGAACCAGAGGCAGAATAGTTAGGTAACCCATGCTTTCTCGACAGCCAGGGTAACAAGTTGCCAGCAAGATCTAGCCGGCATTTGATCGAAAACTACATGTGATTTCGAGAGGATCCGCCGTAAAGAGAGATGACGAATTTATTCGCCCGTGGAACATAGCATTAGTCATATGTGGAAAAGACAGCAGCCGTACATATGTGTACTGGGTTGGCAGTTGTCGAGTGAGACGTATGAGGAAATTTGTTGACATATTTCAACCACGTCAATTTTCTTCATTGCCTGAATGCGTGAGTATTATGCAAAAAATGCAAAAATCTTTGCATGGAGCTGTGGAATTGTTTTTGTACACTGCAGGGAGATCAGGAAAAATAAATTCGTACTCGAATTGTCCACCCCCATCCATCCCTTCCACCCCCCTCCTGTGGACAAGTAGTTGCCAGGGTTGGGGCTTGAGCGACCCAGTGCAGCCAGCCCACTTAGGTAAGCATCCGCGGTCCCCGCCTGTCCCTCCAATATCTAGACTGCTGCAAATTTTCGAGCTCGACTCTGGTTTCTTCCTCCCACAAAGACGACCTCGAGGGCTTTCTCAAGCGGCCCTCGAGGGCCAACAGTACCACACATCCCACAATGCATTCTGGTCAAGGTAAGCGCATTCGCATCAATTCTCCTTGCTCTCACTCGCAAAATGATGAAACAAACTTCATTAAGAACGGCCAACTGAAAGTCAAACCCATGTTGATCCAAGTTATCAAGCTCAACAGTCTGAATTTTTGCACACGAATACCATTCCTCGTTTACTGAAAGCTTCTTTTTCCTTGACCTCGAGGCTAACTCAGACGAAAAATAGTGACACAGATTACTACTACTCATCTACCGCCCTGCCCTGGCCTGCCCTACGCGATCCTGTCGAACCATACTTGGCCCTCGATGGTGTCCTCGCCCGAGAAGTCCATAGATATCCACGTAACCCCCAGCGCGTCGGCCCTCCCGTCCGCCCCGACGCGGAACTGCGCCGGCGCGTACTCACCGATGACACCCGCCGGCTGCCTGAGCGTGCTCATGAATATCATCCAGTACTCCCCCGACACGTGCTCGAACTCGTTGTACGAGGGCCACGTCGCGTCCGGCCGCTCCGCCGTCAAGGCCGCCCCGGCCCGCTTCGTCTTTTGGCCCGGCTCGACTAGTTCCAACGTGAAGTTGAGGTAGCCCGGGTGGAAGTAGGTCCCCGCGTAGGCCTCGAGGGGCAGGGCCGGCGGGATGCTGTGCTTGGGCCGGTCGGGGTAGTACTTGTCGATGGCCTTTTCGAGCTTTGCGTCTGTCTGGTTCTCGCGGGATTCGAAACTAGTTGAAATAATGTCAATATCACTCTTGTCAATCACTGCTTTACGGGGAGCCCTACCTTCCAGTCCAGTTGTATCTCTCGCTCTCGGGGATGCCCAGCTTCTCGTCGACCAGCTCCCAGATCAGGAGCAGTTCCACGACATTAGATGACTCGGCCGTATTTCCCAGCGCGACGACGCCGAAGTCAATGTCCGGGAAGAAGAACACCTCGGCCCCGTAGGCGTGCATCCCACCAGCATGCGTCCAGAACCTGTGGCCCCTGTAGCTCATGACCTCCCAGCCCAGCGCGTACAGCTCGGGGGCGTCGTACGGGCTCTTGGCGGACGGCAGCGCATCCAGCGGCTTGACGATGGCCCGCGGCGTCTTGATGGCCTTGTGCCCGCTCTTGGGCACGGGCCCGTCCTCGCGCAGCAGGCTCCTGATCCACTTGGTGTAGTCGTCCACGTTGGAGATGACGCTGCCCGCGCCGCCGACCTCGTCGACAGGCATATAGGGGACACTGGAGTATTCCTTCTTCTCCTTGTCCCACGCGTACCCGCCCGCAAAGTGCTCCGGCGCCGCCAGCGCGTCCGGCAGCGAGAAGTAGGTCGAGCGCATCCCCAGCGGCTCCCAGATCCACTCGCGCAGCACGTCGCCGAGCCACCGCCCGCCCGTGAGCGTCTCGATCACGTGCGTCGCGACGACGTACATCTGGTTGCAGTACTGCCATTTCGTGCGCGGGGGTTCATTCAGCGGAAAATACCGGAGGAATCTCACGCCGTCGCGGACGGTTGCGCTGCGCTTGGTCCCGTCGGCGGCGAGGACGCGGTGCGTCGAGGCCTTGTCGTGGCGCGGCAGGCCCGTCCGGTGGCTCAGGGCGTCCTCGAGGGTGATGTGTGTCGTCGCCCAGGCGTCGGCGAGGACAAAGTCCTCCGGGATCAGGTCGTGGATCTTGGTGTCCCAGGCCAAGGCTTCGCCGTGCACAGCCGGCGCCGTGTAGTTGCCCGAGTCGATCATTATGCTTAGTGTCGCGGCCGTGAAGGCCTTGGAGGTGCTGGCGCAGTAGAAGAGGGTTGAGGGCGTCACTGGGGTGGATGGGTAGGTTGCGATGCCGAAGCCCTGGTGGGATGTTAGCATATGTCCTTTCTCTCATCGTAGCTGGTGATGCTTGTGAGGCCGGGATGACCTCGCAATTGTTATCTCTTGCGTTGAACAGCCCTCATGTCACTTGCCATGGAGCTACCAGGAACGATGCCATGATGCCTCAACAGCGAGAGTAGACACAACGTACCTCAGTCCAAATGTTGTCTCCATCGACAATGCCGATCGCCACGCCGGGCACATGCCACTTCTCCAGCAGCTCGCCGACGTGTTTCTCATACTCCTTGGTGAACGGGCTGCCTCGTACGCTCTTGGCCTTATCATCCGAGATAGGCCTCTGAGACTCACTCCGCGCCGCCGTGGCGCACAGCGTGCTGAGTGCAAGTTGAGCCAAAAGACGCATATTTATATCAGGCCCTGCAGTCTCATGTCAATCGGCAATAGTGCAAGATTGAGGGAACGTAGAAATGAGAAAGGAGAATATGTTTGCGTGTGTGCTTTTTGTTTATATTCTCATATTCGCGAGGGGCAAGTATGCCCGTCTTACATTTTTCGGCTTAGTGACGTCGTCCAGCAGCGCAGGGGACGAATCCCACTTCAGCCGGGGATAACCCGATCCTCTCTTCTGGATGCGGCTTCGTGCTCATGGGCACACAACGACCGAACCACTTTCAGGGACCCCTTTACTTAGACATATAACTTGACTTGAGTAGATTGCAATACAGAGGCAAGCAGCTTATATTAATATGTCGACGAAGAGACGCTTCTCAGCTCAAACTGGCCATGACTGATCACCAAATGAGCTTAGTAGAACCTCAGCCGGGGCCTGCTCGTTATAGTACAATTTGCCAGCATTGACCAAGTCCGATATGCACATGAAACTGGACTCCTCAATTGATATCAAAATCGTCTGATCATCCTCGGTTGACTGTGGCTGTAAGACTCTCAAGTGAAGATCACTAGTCTATGACCAACAAATTTCAGCTTGGATACCTAGTTTCTGGACGATCATTTCAACTAAACAAAGCCGATGCGTATTGCCTACTCATACTACATTTCAATGGTCTCGGATGCCTCCAGAATCTGACAATAGCCATGCCTCAGCTTTGCAGACCGCAGGACCAAGTAGAGCCTAACCTACAATATTTGACTGTACGTCTCACCCTCGTTATGTTGAACT
>JACBFG010000022.1:2203-46459 GCA_013435955.1 Diaporthe sp. HANT25 | reverse complement strand
GGGGGGGGGGGGGGGCGCTCCGGCTTCTTGTCACGGACATGTTCCCCCAGCACCAGCCCCTAATTCCACACCACAATCGAATCCGGTGCCACGCTGCCACGAGAAAGTGGCAAATCGGTGAAGAGCTCGACAGATTGAGTTACACCCTGCAATTCCAGCTGCACCGGGTGCTGCTGCCCTTTCTGATCACTCACGTTGAAAATCCCAGTAAGCATGCACAGTCCTGACTGACAACTTTACCCACACCTCAGTCGATGAAATTATCTGGTCCGACTCAAATCGAAAGTGCCAATTTTCAATCTGCTTAGATTTTGAAAATCAATCAATCTGGGACAGTGAATTATATGTGTACCATGTCCATAATCCGAAGATTGGTTCTTGATACCGTCTAACTCAAACGCCGCCGCTTCTCGCCCTGAACGGGATCGCTGAGCTGTACCCAGCATATCGGCGCCGCATTGGGTCGTCTCACGAGCTCCACATTAAGAATTCCAGAAGCCTCTGCCAGCTCGCGCAGCTTGCTGAAGCCATAGTTGGCAGCATTGAAGTCTGGCGACTGCTTGGCGAGATAACTGCCGACGGTGGCCAGGTTTGCGCGGCCGTCGTCTTCTGCGCAAGCAACCACGGCCATTCCCAGAATCGTGAGGGCTTTCGCGTCTAGCCTGCCACTCGCGGCACCAGAGGGCGCGGGTGCTGTAGTGGTGGGTGAGACCCCCGCACCGGCTTGGTTGCTGTGGCCGGATGGAGGAGCAGCAGGCCGCAAGGCAGTATCGGCACTCATGGCAGGGGGTACCTCGTCCGGAGGCGCTGTCTCCAAGGCATGGAAGTAGTAAAACTTGTCGCAGGCGCTGATGAATGGACGGGGCGTCTTCCTCTCGCCAAAGCCGTGGACCGTGAGCCCCTGCTCGCGGATGCGCACGGCGAGACGGGTGAAGTCGCTGTCGCTCGAGACGAGGCAGAATCCGTCGAAGCGGCCAGTGTACAGCAGGTCCATGGCGTCGATGATCATTGCGCCGTCGGTGGCGTTCTTGCCGGTGGTGTAGGCGAACTGCTGGACGGGCTGGATCGAGTGCTCGAGGAGGCACTTCTTCCAGGGCCCGAGGTTGGGAAGGGTCCAGTCGCCATATATCCGCCTGACGCTCGCGGTGCCGTGCTTGGCGATCTCGGCCAGGACGCCTGTGATCACTTTGGCCGAGACATTGTCGCCGTCGATGAGCAGGGCAAGCCTGTCCGAGCCCATATCAATATGTGGTATTGGCTGCCCCTGTCTTCATGAATTATTTCTACACAGAGTGAAACAAGGAACCGACCCGCAGAGTGTTTCCCAGAATAAGAGTCTGTATCTTTGAGATACGTTGGTGTGCCAACCATTTGGGGCCTGTCTTTCCGAGACGTTGGGGAAATATGGTTGCAGTCCGAATCTCGATGGCCCTAACCCTAATGCTGATGACTGATTCCAAGCGGTTGAGCCTTGCTCGATGGAACTACAACATCGATAATCAAGGGTCTCATGCTGCATTTTCATGGGCTTCGACGCGGAGGGCATGAGGGAGATAGAGGCCGCAAACAGATGGCGATTTTCCCGCATTTTCATAGCCTATAAAGAATGAGTCGACTCCGATTTCGAAAATCAAAAATCGATGAGTTTTACAGAGCCAGGGTGGCCCTTTGGTCAAGGACACAATAACACTTTTATGACCGTCCCAGCCTAGTGGCTTCCGTGCCCTGGCTAATGAACTCCATGTGGGCGCGCCCGGCGCTGCATTTGGCAAAGCGCACGTCGGCTAGAGGTGAGGTACTCGTAGTGCATCTCCAGGAACACCGTCACGCGGTGGGCGCCACCATTATGAGCGACAGGACACAGCAGCAATCGGCAAATAAATTGATGAAGAAAAAGTAGAACAATCTCTTGGCTCTATGTTGTGTACATCTAAGTGCAGATCCGATTATCGTGTGGAGGACGTTCTCAATGGATGCAGCGGTGAAGAGATGCTTTTCCAAGAGGGAGAGGGGCAATCCAACCAAGCAATCCCGTCGCGAAGAGGCAAAGGCTGCTCGTGTCGGTGACGCCTTTCCGTCTCCCCGAGCAATTGAGAGCACGAGAGACAGCAAGCATTCAAGGTCCCTAGCAATCGTAGAATATGTGGAATTCGGTTGGTAACAAAGCCTGTCCTGGCTAGCAGTCAGCCCGGACCGCACATTCTATGCTCCCCGCGATAGTCTCATCTCCAGTGAAACGGAAGGCGAGAATGTTGATATAGCACTGCGCATTTTGTCTGTAATACTGAGCCCCAGTCCAAATGTCAGGAATTTCCAACCAGGCTATTCTTCTAGGATGCAATCTTTGTGTTCTTCAGAATCGGCTGTCTTGGCAACGCCTCCCAGCTGCAAGTCTCTCGTGCTAATATTCTGCCGATCTTTAATGGATTGGAGGAGAATATCCTAGTATTCCTTCATGTACTGATGCTGACTGAACCCCACAAACACTCAAACTCCATTAATTGCTGCGTCGAACTACCGCAGCTTATCTCGACCCCTGGCCCATGACGTCTTGCATGTAGCTGCATCTTTGTTCTTTGTTCTTAGTTCTTTGTCCTTTGTTCTCATTATCCCCTCCCGCATTTTCACCGGTCTTCCTCCATTGTACTGCTGTGTTGAAACCCAAGACTGTCTCCAGCCATAATGACGATGCTAGCTTATACGGCGCTATTCATTCTTGGGGCTGCTGCACTGCCGTCGCCATATGCTCATTTTGCCTCACAGGCACAGGTCAATAAATCGTCGCTCACAGTCGATTTGGGGTATGGGCGTTACCAGGGATGGTACAACGAGTCTGCCGACCTTAATATCTTTCAAGGGCAAGTGTGGAATAGTCTGGAATTTATGTGACCGGGAGACTACCATGAGCACACTCTAACGTAATGCACAGTATACGGTATGCGCAGAGCACTACAGGAAAACTCAGGTGGCAAGCTCCTCGTGCACCCGAGGTGAACCGGGAGTCGCTTATACAGGCCGATTCCTGGCCGTCTCAATGCCCGCAGAGCCCGGGCGGGTCAACCTCCTACACTGTTGTGAACAACACAGGGAGTAGCGAAGATTGCCTGTTCGTCAATGTAGGGATGTCGTTTTCCAACAACAACTGTGCCGGATGCTAAGTTCGACCAGGTCTTCGCACCCGCTGCTTCAGACGCCAGATCTACGTTGCCTGTCCTCGTTTGGATCCATGGCGGCGCTTACGGGCAAGGAAGCGGATCATTGGATTTGACTGCTCTTATAACAAACAACAACAACAGCTTTATCGGAGTCACTCTCCAGTATCGTGTGAGTCATGCTGTCACGCCAGATGATATGAATCGGGAATTGAGGCGTGCATGCAGCTCGGGGCATTTGGGTTCCTATCTTCAGACGAAGTTTACAGAAAGGGTGTGGCCAACGCCGGTTTGCTGGACCAGCACTTAGCTCTTCAATGGGTGCAACAATATATTCATCTTTTCGGAGGGGATCATACAAAGGTCACTATCTTCGGGGAAAGTGCTGGTGGGGGGAGTGTGATGCTGTAAGTAGATTTTGCCCTTCTTTCATCCTCACCCTGTAACGTTACCTCCAAATGGGTTTTCAGGCTGCAGGTTCTGAGACAGGCTATGGCTACACTGCCGCCAATTCCTTCCCATCTTTTTGTGAAACTGTATAGGTACTTCGCGTACGTTTGATGGCTGACCTGAATGCTGCAGGCATGAGTGTGTACACTCCCATTTTCCTGGACCCTCCAAATCTCATTTTTGACATCAATAAGATATTAAGTCACTTGCAACCTGATTCTTTCATTTTTAACTAATTATTGTTGCAAAACTAGTATTGCATATGGTGGCACTCTTGGAACAACCTTATTCAGGAATTCAATCGCTGGCAGCCCTTTCCTCCCCTTTCAATACGGGTACAGTAAGTTGCAACAGCTTCCTTTTCCAACACCGTGTGACCCGACAAGACCGTCCAAAAGATAATTCCGGCCGGGAACATGCTGACCTGATGTGCCAATTAGAGGACTGGCAGCCATCTCAAGCATACTACGCGTTCGCCTCTGCCGCGGGATGTGACACCAAGAATGCATATCTACACCCAGGGTCTAAGCCAATATTCGATTGCCTCGTCGCGGCAAACGAAACCACACTCATAGAAGCAAGCGCTAATGTATCCCAGAGCGGATCCTTGACGACATGGGCCTTTCTTCCAGTTACCGATGGCAAGTTCATTCAGAATGCTCCCAGCAAACAACTTGCACAGGGCAACATCAACGGCTTGAACCACTTGGCGGGGCACAACGCGCTGGAGGGTGCGGCATTTGTGGCATACAATATCACCACTATCGATGACTTGGTGGACTACTTGCAAATGACGTTTCCAATGCTATCCAATAACGATATCGCCAAGATCCTTCTCTACTATCCGGCGAATAACGCATCCGTGGACCAAAATGATCCAAAATGGGCCACCGAAGGAGACTCAGGCCCTACGACACTTAACCAGAGCACGGCTGCGACTGGCCAGATGCAGCGCGCTATTGCCATCTACGGGGAAACGACATTCATATGTCCCTCTTACTGGTTGGCCGAGGCTTATAGCAACAACAAGAACGGGGGAAAGAGTTGGAAGTATCAATTCTCGATCCCAAACGCGTATCATGGTGCGGATGGGGCCGGGTACGTGAGCTGGCCTTACACTGGGGGATACTACAGCCCGGACTACGTATGGACCTCAACCTCTCGAGGACTCCCGGATATGAAGAATGAACGCCTGCTGACACTGAATATAGATACTTGCATTCATGCACATGCTGGGAAACTTCATTGTCAATGACAACCCGTCCATCTCCAACACCCTCGCCAATGGCTTGTCTACGGGCAACTCGAGCTTCAACCCAGCCAGTGAATGGCCAGACTACAGCGTCTACGCCCCGTTGCTCATGGATTTCAATACCACTTGCCCGTCCATAAAGATGATAGGCGGCTTGCCCTACTGCACTGGGCCGGGAGAGATGAACACGTTCAGACTCGCAGATGCTTACACGTGGGAAGGGGGTCGAGGTTTCCGGTGCGACTTTTGGAAGTCGATAGCCGAGATTGTGCCAGAGTAGTCGCTTGTGGGGGTTGAATGAAGGAAAGTCTTGGGACGAGATTCAGGATGGCGCATATACTTTCTGATAAAGATAGTAATTCTAGAGAGTCCTCGCCATTCCCTGCGACGTTCTTGCAACAAGAAGTCTTAGTGATTCACAGGCCGTGCTCTTTCCCTCTCCTTGGATCACCGCTTATAGAGCACGGCCGTCTTCTTCTTCAGGTACGCCTGGTTGCACTACACTACTGTTTGAGTAATCTCAGATGCCGTCAGAGACCAACTCGAAGCCTTTCAGAACTCATGCAAGGGAGGAACTTTTCACTGCCATATTATCTTACATGCAGGAGAAAGCCACGACAATGCTAACAGTAAGCTCGCGATGTAGTTGCAGCCAGGGTTGGAACGCATTGCTCGGAGCTAAGGCATATATAGATCAAAGACGGGAAACGGCAAGGACTAGAGGAGTGCAAGAAACTCGCCGAGAAGGACAAGCTCTGCATTGAGTGTCGCCCGATCTCAAACGATATTCTCGGCTTCCGGCCTTTTGTTACAGACGCAGTGGTGCATAAGCTCATGGATCAGAAGATCCCGTATGGCCAAGCGACAATCTGCCGCTGTTCAGGTACGTGTCGAACTTTCCCTGCCTCAACTGAGAGGACCGTTACTCACATCCACTGCAGCGCCACGCTCTGTCACGACTTCTATCAGGTCATGATCAGCAAGACAGACTTCAGCCTGGAGCAGTAGAGGAATATGATGTTCTCGACCTATGAAGAGACAAATATTGCCGCTTTGTTACTAACCCTAGCCCTGAGTAGTCGCTGTCGTGGAGAGAAAACAGGGCCTCTCGGACTGCCTCCGGTAAATTGGGCCGACAGCTGGACTCCGCACTGGAGCCGCTAAGCCCTCGAAACTCCCCGCCGTTCCGGAAAAGGGGCGTGGACAGTTCTTGTTTACCACGCGCAATGAAAACAACCTGGGGCAGGCTTCTTTTCACTGTGGTCCCTAGAGCCCAACAGATCTTCTGATACTTTCATGTGTTATATGGGTCTTGAATCCTTTGATGGAGATTCCGCAATTGTTCTCGGTGACCTAGCCAGGAGAGTGTGGGCAGATGGAGATCAAGTCCGTTGGTGGAAGTATTCCCTGTAGAAACTTGTTCTCAACAACTCTTGTGTGGTGAGAATCTCTTCTGCAGTGAATTCTTTCAGCCGATTAGTATAGAAGTTGTACGTCGCGCCGATGATCCATCAAGTCAGCCTGATTGCTGTGCGTGTCACGGCACATTGTTCTGGACTGGATTCAAGACAATTCTTTGGCTACAGGCTATGTCTGTACACCTTTAGGAGCTAGTTTCCTCTACCGTAATACTACTCACTCATTTTCATTCATGTTGCCGTCAACTGGAGGGATTGACAGGTAGTATGGTATCCTGCTGCCTACAATACTTTCACAGTGCACTAGTAGATTCAAAGTGGCTTCGTCCCCTCTGGTGGAGCAACGTCGCGAACTGTTAGATTCTGAGCGGGTCGGATCGGCAGGCTTCAACATTTTTGAGCTTTGAAAGTCACTGCAACGAACGATGGGTACGGAGTGAAACTCCGTACACCAATAGTCGATGGGCGATAGCATAGAGAACGTGACATTTATAAAGAGGCGTTCTGTCTCTCATTGATCCGTCAGATCATTTGGAAGCAGATCAAGTTGACCAGCAATACTTCAGTATAATCATAATTCAAACCACACATTAAACCTTGCGTCTCACTCTTTTACATCCTTTTCACCGAATCTTCCAATTTCCAGTCATTCAAGATGCAGCTGTCTTCTATCCTCGTCCTTGCCGGCGCCGCCATCGCCGCCGCATCCCCACTCGCCGGCCACCAGCTCCAAGCCCGTAACCCTTCCGACAAGTCGGGCAACTCCTACGTCGTCCTGCACACGCAGTCCGACACCATTCCAAACACGCCCGAGTCGAGCGAAGCACTTTTCCAGAACATGCTTAAGTACCGCGGCCCGGATGGCATCGACCGCAAGGACATTCCCTGCACGCAGCCGTGGACCGACAAGAACTGCTACGTAAGTCACGCTTTTTGGCTTCTACTTTCGACCGATGAAGGTTTTCTCCCCTGTTACTGACATGTTTGAGCAGCAATGCACTATCAAGGATGGCCAGTTCAAATCCGACATCGTGGTCAAGGCATGCTGGGGTCCGCCCGCCGCGCCGCAGATCTCTTTCTCCTATAACGGCCACGACTATAACACCTGGAGCGGCCAGTCCACCTGCGGACATGTCATCAACAACCAGCCATTCAGCGGAACTCAGGACGCTACCTGCTACTTCAATGCCTAGAGAATGAAAGTATTGTGTGTCTGGGCGAATCAGCAGACGGCACTGGGCCATTTGAAAGTGGCGGCTTTAAATGATGTAAATATTTTAATCCACACATAAGAAGAGAATGTAATGATGATAAATATAATTTTGTGCCTCAAAGTTGAGCGTCTCAAGTGCCTCCTCTGGGGCTTCTAAGCTTTGCTCTGTCTTCTCGTCACTGGAAGCCAACCTTTATGGTCTGCTTGCAACCGCTGCCTGGCGTCTCTCACGATACCCGCGGACGGAGTGGCATCATGAAAGGACAGCAGGAAGCATCTATTTTATATGGAATGCGAATATGGAGAGACATGAAATTATGTAGAATAAGTGCTTCAGGGACGGAAGAAAAACTAATTGAACTGCACAATATGGTAACAGGCTGACAGTATTGTGTCATATGGTATCTCTTGACTACACTAAATTAGACAGACCGAAGTGCTAAATGAGGACGCACAGGACCAAGGATCTTGAAGAGCCTATGCCTCTATGATCCTCACAAGGCTGATTTGTAGTCGCAAGGGAAGGTTTGCGCAATGTTAAGTGCTTATGGTTCTACTAAACAAGATTTTACCCAGGCTTAATACCGCCGTACCAATGGCATGAGCGGTGCTGTTGCGGCACTCGCCAGCATCGTCGGCGACCGAGCCGCGTTCAAGGGCGAAGATCTTGCTCTCCAAGCTGCCGACCGTGCCAGATGCGGGGCAAAGAGTATGTAGGCCCTAACTACTCTCAGTATCATCTTCATCCCTCTTACCTACTTTCCTTCAGCCTTCAGCATGTCCTTGCTGTGGTCCATATGGTCACTTGGTTTAGGTGTACTTTGCGGCTCGCTGACATCGCTGGACGCTATCCAGGTACCCCGTGTTAGAGTCTAGACGACATAAGGAGAGGACGGCTCGGCGAACCTTAGGCTTATCTCTGCACGCATCCCCAAGACCCTGGCTGGATTTCGAAGGAGATTAGCGGAGGAGCAAATCACCTCTGTCGTACAATACAATTGAACTCAGTTGGTCCACTAGACGACCTCTGTGAGGTTCAAGGTATAGAAAGTGATATAATGCCACGATGGATCGATCTTTCGTAATTCCTGCTCAAGGATGGCGACATGATGATACCGATTGGAACGAGATACTCGCGTGACTAGTTGGTCGGCGGTGATTTTGACAGTAATGACAGCTGTCACCGCTGATATCACTGGCAATGCTAAAGAAGCGAGACTGAGATGCCTCTGGGTTTTCTTTCTCGCTAATGCGGATGAAAGACACGCAGCATAAGTAATAGGACTGGGGGTCATCCGGTATCGAGTATCCGCAGTAGTCCCCGGGGCCAACCTCCGGTACTTGGCCCGAGGCGCTGCGGTTGTTGTCATCTACTTATGTGATGTTGTAGTGCTGTGACCTCAAGTGTGGAGAGACTCCGGGGTACGGAGGAAATCCGGGGTACGCGGAAAATTAAGGAGAAGAGAGAAAGATCAGGGACGGCCCGCTTTCCAGCTAAGTTCAATAGGATCGACAAACACCACCCCTGAGACGCTGGGTCTCATGTAACGCACCAGCAGAGCACGAAGCCCTGGAATTTAACCTAGGAAACCTTCTTTTTGAGGACTTTCCGGATGGCGGCAACAGGCAAAACAGACAAGTACTGAAGTAAGGACAGAAAATACGTTAAGCACATTCAAGAGACTCGTAATCCAAGAACTGTCGGCATATCGGTTTCCGTGTATCTCTTTTCGTACCATAGCATACCAGAAATGCTTGACCAACACACTTATGACTTGGTGAGTATTAATAACAACAATTGCACTCAGGAGCGCTTCAAAATCTTCAAAGTTTTATGAAGTGCCTGAAAATTATTTTGTTGGTGATACACTGTTCGAGGCGTGTCTGGCGTATTGTGATCTTTGAAAGTCTAATGCATATAGACGTGCATATGAATGAATATCGATGTGCCTGCATATGATGTCGTTTCTCTCGGGGTACGTCTTCTGTTGTTTGAACACCTCGTCCACTTTGGCGGGTACATCGGTGAGGCAAAATCGTGCCACGCCAAGCCTTCAGATGGCAATGATCTTCGCTTAAAGGGAGGCTGCAGAGGATCAAATTTGACAGGTCCGAAACTTTACGATAGCTGAGTGGATAATGGCACCAAAATTCATTCGAGGGAGCGGATCGAGGGCCGGGCTTTTGTCCTAGCGGACGCAATGGGTGATGAGTTGTTTCAAGTAGATTGCAGGCTTCGCAAATGAACGGGGGGAACTCTCAAAGACATAACACGACCTGCAGAAATTCGAAATAATAAAGACATGCACTGCTGAGATGTCCTCTACTGGCAACAATACCGTATTTCGCGGTCTTTTCTTGCCAAATTAATCCAGCACAGTTTTGTTACTTTTCTTACATTGCCTAAAATAACGCAATGGTACGGATTGCCGTCTTTTCAATCTTGGTGGCCGGCGCAACAGGCTTTGTTCATCCGGGTCTTCTCCATACCGAGGATGATTTTACCAGAGTCAAGGAGTATGTCAATGAAGGCAAGGAGCCGTGGCTCACGACTTGGAACCTTCTCACGACAAACTCACACGCCTCTCCTACCTATGAGCCTCGGGCAGTGGAGACAGTCTACCGCGGCTCCGACGGAGAACACGCACAGAACTATCCACAGTTGTACAATGATGCCCACGCTGCTTATCAGCTAGCTCTTCGCTGGAAGATCAGTGGGTCTTCCGAATTCGCGGTCGCATCGACCCGAATTCTAGATGCCTGGTCGTCGACTATGAAAGCTATTGGAGGAAGTAGCGATGGCTTTCTTGCAGCAGGCCTCTACGGATATCAGTTGGCAAATGCCGGAGAGATCATGCGGGACTACAGCGAATGGCCGGAGGCGAACCGCACGCGTCTCGGCGACCTCCTTGAAAACGTGTTCTACAAAGATAGTTACAGATTTTTAACGACACATAACGATGCGTCACAGTACCATTATGTGAGTCATCCTGGAAAACGTCAAGTTCCGCTCAGGCAATGCTGAAATTGAATGCAGTGGGCAAATTGGGATCTCTGCAGCATTGCTGCCATCCAAGCCATTGGAGTTTTCACGGACAACCAGACGATGTATGACTACGCCGTGAACTACTTCATCAGCGGCGATGGCATGGGTGCAATGCCAAATTTCATCATTGCGAATCACACCGAAGATGGAACGGGCAAAATTCTGGCCCAAAGTCAAGAGGTTGGGCGAGATCAGGGACACGCGACGCTTGATATTGCTCTTTTGGGAGTGGTTCTTCAGCAAGGATACAACCAAGGGAATGATCTCTTTGAGATCATGTCGAACAGTGGTCTAGCGGCGTGAGTATTCTCTGCATTACATCTCAAGAGCCTTTCCTTCCGCGATGCCTGGGTATTAACGATGCATGTGTTGTCAGATCGGAGTATATCGCGAAATACAATGTGAATGAAACCGTGCCCTTCACAGAGTACGACAATCCAGATCAGGGGGTCATGACTGAGATCTCCTCAGCGTCTCGTGGCAACGTGCGACCCGGGTTCGAGCTTTTGTACGCATATTACAATGATATTCGAGGCCTGGACGCATCCTGGACGAAAGAATATGTTGACTACGTCAACGACGCAACCGGTGGGGTTGAGGGAGGCGGTGGCAACTATGGGAGCAACAGTGGTGGATATGATTACCTTGGTTTCGGAACTCTCATGTATCGTTTGACCGCTTAGCCACGGTCATTGCTTTGCAGACTAGGGACATGAATTCTTTGCGTTACTGTTGGCTTCCACGGAAATGATTTCTACTCTCCCAGTGTGTTTCGCGGACAGCTGACCTCGTCCACCTTGGGAGGTCAGCCGTCTGATGTATGGACACTGCCTCTTGAACATTTGAAATCTCAAATAGAGTCGTCGATCAGAGGTAGGTATTAGGGGATGAAAAGGGAACAAGGACGGGCGACAAGACCACCTGAAGGACAAAATCAAGGCGGTGAGCCCAACAGGGTGGAGGCCGCGGGCAGAGCCGGTAATTAGCTGCAAGATTCTGTCAGCCCGGCGAATGGCAACCAGTTGCCAGGCTAGAGGCTGCCACAGGCCGGACTTTGTACCCAGCCTATGTATAACCATTTCTGTGATGTTAGTGACCGGATCCTGGAGTGCGATGATAATCGCGTAAATTTGGTGCATTTTGAAGAAGAAAGAGCTGGATCTGATATGCGTACCTAGGTAAACTGTTGAGTGCTGGGTCGAGCAGAAACATTTTGCTTTTTGGCTGACTCATGGATGCTCAGTGCTGCGAATTACTTGACCGTAGGGCTACTTACACATGGCCACACTAGAAGGCTTTGAGCAGAACAACGTCCCTGTTTTCTGCGTTGACACCAAGAAGCGACCTTTTGATAGGGCTTAGTATCACCGAGAAATTGACAATTATGTTTAGAATTTGGCACTATATGTATATTTATTTTTCGTTAGATGTATATGTACCTAGATAAATACCAGGGACCGCTTCTAATCAGTCTCTTACTATCATCTCCTCACACAACCTCGAGATTTACATAACTCTTTAAACGTGTCACAAATCAGCCGCAGTGGGTGTTTTCTCTAGTCTTATACGCTTCAGGAAACACGAATAATAGTTTATGTTCGTTACAGGCGCCCCGTACGAGGAGTCTTGTTTGTGTAATCACAAGTAATATAAACCAGATAGATCGACCCAGCTGCAGTGACAGCTTCCTCAGCCACGGCAACCCCGATCCCATGTCCCCAACTGGCGTAGATTTCCTTATCTTGCTCAGCCGCTAGTTCCAATGACTTTTTCAGAAGCCCTGAATCATCGAGGGTGGCCTTTGCAATGAGCTCAGGGACGATTCCGCAAAATCGATAAGGCCGGCAGAAACGGAAACCTAACCCAAGGAATAAGGTGCAGGTCTTTCCATCGGTTTCCAGCCGTATCAGCGCCCCAGAGGAAGTTGAAGTACGATTCACCGTTACCAGACCCTTTTCGGGGTCGAAAACATGTGGTGGGAAAACATGGAGTCCACTCGAATGATTTCTTGGTTCCATGCTTCCGGTGGTATTCGAAGGCTCTATGATTCCCAAAGACTGAAGCTTGAAATTTTCGAGATGATCGAAAACAAGCAAAAAGGAGTGTCGTTTGTTTCCAGGCAGGATGTTTCTTGAAGCGAGAGGAAGTCGATCAGGGGTCGGCCCAGGTATCGACCATATGTACATTGGTAATTGACTCCTTACCAAACACGTCGACACAGGTAATGGGCCTGGAGGATACCGGAGTCTCCTCATGGTTAATCTCTTGGTGGCACGATTTATGCCCGAATGAATACCGATGGGGACACAGACAAGTCGATGAGCCTCATTAATAGCACTGTTGATAATCGACGCATTCAATATCCCTAGGTAGTAGGACCAGGCTCTCACAACGGGAAGATTGATCGAAAGACCAGAGTTGGTCACCTTGAACGTCGTACTATTGAATATTTTGGAGTCGACGTTTATAAAGCCTTCGGAGTATTGGAATGTTTGTGGACAAGGTGCCAGCAGGCTGACCCATTCTGCAGGTACTGAATCGGTCCAGGTCCAGCAGAAGATGGACTGATCATTCGAGGTTCGAATGATCTCTTCCTGCAATCTGATGAATGACTTTCGCCCTTCACCATATAGCAACGGTAGGTTAACATCGAATATGCCCAACATGCAGTACGCCATGTCCTCAATCCGTTTGGTCTCTCTCCGAGATACCCATGACATCTTCTGTGCAATACTAGCATTCTTGAATATCCCGTCCCCATGAAGATACACCGTGTCGATCCTGGTCGTTTCGCAGATGAGATCAGCCATTGTTGAACGAGAGGCAATCTCTGACCAATCCTGAGAATAGAAAATCAGTGTGACCGGGGCAAGAAGCTCCTGAAGCGTCCAACCCCGCTTAAACCATTCACTTGCACGAAACTGCTGGACATGCTGTTCATTCGCCATGTCGAAACCCCCGGGTAATGAATCGACGTCAGACAGGTATGCATAACAGACTGTGGACTGTTGGTACCACCTGAACATGGAGTTGACTGCTTCGCTCAGCTCTGTGGAACTCATTTTATCGATGCAATTCGTGTCCACCCACAGGTAGTCCAAGCCGTGCTTCTGAGCCTCTTTGCATGCCATATGTATTTTAGCGAAGCCCTTCTTCGCCTTGGCAACGCCCAGAACTTGCCAGTCTTGAAAAGTGACCTCTTCGTTTTCCCATCTATGTGACAAAATGGCATACCGTTCTGGTGTCTCATCGTCAATGAACTCATGGAGATCAAGTGTCCGCGTGTTGATTAGCCGCATGTTTCGATAAGGTTGTTGCGCAATGGCTCCGGAAGTGGCGTGCGGAATGAATGCTTTGCGTATATTTTGTTGGGAAAGTGAGGTATTTTGTCTCGAGGGAAATCCGATTGCTCACCAAGTAGCAGGGAAATGAGTGAATTATAATGGGTAGAAGAAGAAAGGGGTTGTGCCGGGTCATTAAGGGAGGGACCACTAGCTGACAAGTATGGGACATATTATAGTCCCCAGGGTATCTGCAGGTAAGACGGGCGCATGGGCACTGCCACGAGCTAGTCAGCCTTAGAAAAACACCTACACCTACGTCACTTTGCAAAGCCGTTTCAAATTTGGTTTTAGAAATCAGCTATTCACAGGGCAAAAAGCAAAGAGAGAGGAGATTCACACTAGTAAAAACAAAGGGTATACTAGCAATTTCTACTATAGAAGTACTTTCTGGTTTGTTTCCATTGTTTTGTTTATCGGTTCTACACATTATTTTGCTTCCCACTCATGATTAGAACCCCCTTGTATCTTTGTATAACCACTCTGCTCTTCCGTGCCGCACGGAAGATGTTCCATATACAAGTCAATGATGCCGTCTTCCGAAACGAGCTTGTGGCGGTAAATCCACTTGCACTCACGGCAGTATCCTTTAGAGGAGAATCGGCAGATCGAATCCTCCCTGAAAAGCTTTTCTTCCGACCCCCCGAGCTGCGCTGCGTGAGTCTCTTGTGCCATTGACCTGAGCAGCTGAGCCATTCCAACGAGACCCTCCGGCGGGATGATAACCTTGTAAGACATGCAAGCGAGGACGACGCTCAACAAGAGCTGGGCGATAATGGCCGACAGCAGGATCAGCGCCGCGTAATCCCAGTGGTCGACTTTGACATGCGACCCCCTGACGGGTGGGTATCCCTGGATGGTCAGGTCGTTGTTGGAATCAGCAGCCGCAGCAATGACGCCGATCGCAAACCTCGCCATCCTCATGGCCATGGCGTCAGTGTCGCCCGTGGCCGCGAGCCCGAACGCTGTCTCGGCGGGGTAGCTCTGATACTGAGACCGCGAGTCGTCGACGAAGGACAGGACGCCGTAGCCCTGGAGCGCGATTCCCTGCGCTGCGAGGAGCCGCACATTGTCCGAGACCTGATGTGCCGGCTGTGTAGCATTGGTTGCGGCGCCGACGGTCACGTTGCAGTTGTAGTACCACGATGTGGTTGGGGCTGATTCGAAGGCTGTCACGATGCCGCAGCCGGCGCCGCAGCTCACGGATGTGTTGGTCATGTAGGTTGTCTGGTTCGTGCCTCCCGCGAAGGAAATCTGGACGGTTTGGTTCTGACCACCTCCGATGTCAGTTGTGATATTCGTGCTTCCACCATCTCCTCCAGCTATGACTTGGTGACGGATGCATGTGGCGCTGCTGTTAATCCTTCGGTCTGTGGCGACGACAATTGGTTGAAAGTCGGCGTCGACGGGGAGCCCTACAGGTCGGGTATTCTTTTCTTGAAAGACGTATTCGCACTGTTGGTCATCACAGAATATCCGTGGGTCTGATGATAGTCGTAGAGCACCCCTTGAAGGAGCGGTCTCGGGGACGTCGTCCGCATACGTGATGGACATGGAGCCGTAACTGGATGCGTCATGGGTCAGTGGGACGCAGAGGCCGTACGGATCTTTGGGTAGGACCTACCTATTTGCGGTATATTCTTGGGCGCCTGAACTTGAATAGTTCTCGCCTGCCACGACAGTGCTGAAGGTCCGAATCGCGCTCATATCGGGCACGAGGACATTCCCGGGGGTCACCACTAATGCCAACTTGTTCGCATCCTCGACTGAGTAACATAATCCAAGGGTAGCGAGGCCAATTTGAGACGCCTGGGATAGACTTCTAGTGAGCAAGCAGCCTTTCCAACCACGACGCGGCACGAGCTTACGACTGCTAATAGGAACCACAACAAAGCAGCAGTGTATATAGTGGATCGTTTTGACCTGACGGCAAGGATGAGAACGGAGATGATGCCATTTGCTTGAAGGATGAGCTCGACCTAGTTAAACACCTGAGTATTAGCATCGTATAATCTGGGGTACCTAGTCTTTCCTTACGGTGCGCCTGGGCCTGAAGCGGAGACTCAGGAACCACCATCGTGCATCTCGTATTGTCCTGTCAACAAACCCGCTGACAGATAAACTGAGAAGGATGGAGAAGGCGGTGATCAGGGTGTTGTATTCCTTTTTCGTCTGTTTCCCCATGATAGGTACGACCTCGGAGTAAACGTAGAGGGTGTAGTAAATCGCGCCGCTGAGTGCCACGGTGACCATCCACGAGAAGAACAGGCGGAGCATGTAAGTCCTTCTGTATGCCTTGGTAGCAGGGCATCCGCGTAAGTCGGCACGGCTGCATGTGCTCCGTGAGCCTTGCAGGCTGACGGCCGTGGGGGACTGCATCCTCGTGTTGTTGCTGTGATGCGGTTTACCCACAAATGAGGAGCTAAATGCAGAGCCGGGCAAGGCAGACTTCAATGCTTTTCGCACGTCAGAGTAGGGCCCAGAAGACCTTATGAAAAATGTAGCCCAGGTCAGTGCTCAAGGTAGACAGTAGTCCATCTTGTAAGCGATTCAGTAAACCCGCCAATGGGATCACCGCCCCTTCAGGTGGTACTCCGTACTCATTCTCGGCCAGCCCTATTTGGTGAAACAAAGGAGATGCCAAGGCCACCGTCTGGGATCAAGCCGCAAAAGCTATACGCCACTGCAGTGCTGATTGGTTCATCTCAACCCTAAATCCTAAATCCTGGACCGCAGCCGGCTGTTTTTAGAACGTCGATGCCGAGAAAGGGACAGGCTCGTAGTGGGTCAGTAGAAGCGATCTCGTTCGGCGTGCACGTACCTGAGGTGATAACTATATCATTAACCTTAAATACTCTGCAGACACCCTTCATGATTTAGAAATGTACATCCCGGGATTTCTGTCCCCTTTTTAGGGCTGCATGCAGCCAACAGGCAGAAGCCGTGCACTGTGGTTCTTGTTTCGTGATGCCACTCCTAGGCCCACTTGCAGATGGAACCGATGAGCCTTGATACAGGAACTCTTCACATCGGGACATCTTTACGCAATTTTGGGGCATCCTAGGGTGGCTCTATTTTCAGTTCCTGGATGGGGGAGTCGGCAACTATGTCCATCGTAAGAGGGCTGACAGATACTAGGCTGTCAACCTGCGCTCAAAAGAGACAGCAATACTGGATTTGACGGCGTTATTGGCAAAAAACGTGGCTTCTCTTGTCTTCGTCTGTTGAAGAGGTAGCTGATGAAGAGATCGTCGGACAAATGGTTACATGGTGCGTGTGCAAGCGGGCGGGGTGTGCTACCAACTGCCTGCTGTTGGTTCTGTTGGCTCTGTTAGTCTTGTTGGCCCAGGATCTGCGGCCTAGCCGGCGGAGCTGGCCCCAAGACCAAACCGTCGTGTCTCTTTCACTCAGGACACGTCCATTTCAGCACGAATATTGCCTTGACGACCATCCTAGCAATCAAAAAATGTGGTTGCGCATAGCCTTTCTAAGCTTGGTTCTCACCAATAATATCTTTGCGGAGCCTGTGGTCAGACTCGACAAGAGCAAAGTCACGTACCGAGGTCTAAGCAGGGACTCAGTCGAAGATTTTCACAACATCAAGTTTGCCCACGATACCGCCGGGAAGCGACGCTTTGCTCCTCCCGAGCCCTACAACCCTCCAGATGGCAGTGAAATCGACGGTACTTCGCACGGACCAGCTTGTCCTCAATTCCAAGCCGCTATTCCGCCATTTTTCGACGAGACACCTGACATAAGTGAGGACTGTCTTCACCTTCGTATTACGAGGCCAGCTGGAACGACTGAGAATGATCGCCTGCCGGTCGTGGTCCACCTTGTCGGTGGCGGAGTGGTGAAGGGTTCGTCGTACGACTCGCATGCTGACCCCAAGAACCTCATCACACATTCGATATCATTAGATAAGCCAATCATTGTGAGCATCCTGTATTTCACCGCTCTTTTTCACCAATGGTTTGGTGGCTGACATGTATTTCACAGCACGTCGCCGTGAACTACAGGCTTACCATCTTTGGATTTGCTCGCCTCCCAACACTCAAGGATCAAAAGTCCCTGAACGTGGGGATGAGAGACCAACGAGCTGGTTTCCAATGGGTCAAGGATAATATTGCAGCATTTGGTGGCGACCCCGAGAGGATCACTTCGTTCGGACTTAGCTCAGGAGGAACATTCACATCTCTTCACTTGATGACATTTGCAGGCGAACAAGGTGTCCCTTTCACTCAAGCGTGGGCTATGTCCGGCCCTCCAGGCACTGCGCTCAATATGACGTCCGACGCCACCGAGATACACACGCGTGCTGTAGCCGAACTCGCAGGCTGCCCGTTTCAACAGGATCAAAGCTCGGACGAGGAAATCCTTCAGTGCTTGAGGGATATGCCCATGAAGAAACTGCTAGAGGTGGCGGTGGAGTACTCACAACAAAATCACCCTCCGTTGGGCCTTTTCACCTTCATCCCCTCAGTGGATTCGGATTTCCTGCCGGAGCGCCAGTCTGAATTATACAGAGCAGGGAAGTTCGTTCAGGGTATCCCTGTTGTTCTTGGCTGGACTCAGGATGATGGCGCCACCAATTCTGGGCCTGCCCCAGCCTTCCAAACCGAGGAGGATATGAAGTCTCCGATCAGGAATTTCGCTCATGCACTCACGGATGAAGATTATGAGCATCTATTCTCACTGTACCCAGCCACCGATTTCGAGCAAGATGTTCGAAATTACGAGGCGCGCAAAAGTGAATCGGACCCTGTTGCGCCTGTCCATTATTTCAGGATTGCTCGCATCATGCGTGATCTTCTCTTCACCTGCTCATCGATTGATTTCGGCTTTCACGTATCACGGCAATCGAAGCGAGAAGACCCAAGATTCGCGGGTGTTCGCCTTTACGATTTGAATCAGAGCATGTTGACACCTATGTTCCATGACGCCGGGATGCCATGGCTGGGTGCTATTCATGGCAGCGACTTGGATTACCTCTTCAATAATGTTTTCCCCAAAGACGGCATGTCAGAGGATGACCGACGGCTATCTGAGCATCTTCAAGCATCTTTCATCAATTTTGCTTACACGGGAGACCCAAATCAAGGCATCGTCGACGGCGAGGGCTCGCCATGGCCAGAGGCCTTCATAGAGGCTGATGAGGGTTTTCCGAGACATTCCAAGACATTTGAAGCCTCAAGTATAAAATTCCAGGTTATCGGGGGAGCTTTGGGTACCGGAAACTGCCAGTTGGGTACAAGGCCGCGCGACACTATGATAATCAACGACCAACAAGACGCATTACAAAGCCCATTAGTTGAAAGCCTACAATATGGGGAAATGGGGTCCGCTGAGTCTCATGAAAGGCAGAAAGTGCTTGAGCACGAGAAATTGATTGAGCGCTGTTCCTTTATCAACAGCCTGTCAGAGAAACTAGGTCACTAGACGCACATTATATCCAACCAATGACTCTACGCCCATAAAACTTTACGAACTCATTGATATTCTTTCTAGATATAGGATCGAAGTGTGTGGACATCTTTTCAGCCCTAGCGACAAACGGAACGACAGGAACCTCATGAACGAAAGGCTGATCTGAATGAGAGAGATTTACAGGATCTATCGCTAGCCTCAACAATTTCAGATAATTGTTCCAAAATCTGCGTCTCCATGTGTGTCCCGCAGGATAGGAGTTTTCCTTATTAAGTCTTTCCCCTTCAATCTTGAATGACATAAATAGACGGCTCGCTAAACGCCTTCGCTATCGACCTCAAGTCCCTCAGCGCAAAGCCCGTGAAACCTGGCACCCCGGGCGGTGGCGCCGCCGGGATGTAAGTCTGCCGCAGCCTGTTGGCCTCGATTGTTGCACGTTGGCACTGCCCTGCGAACGTATGAGGGTTGAGCGGGTTAGTGGGATCGGGCACTCCGTTGACATTTCCGCCAACACCGGCGGGAAGGGGCGGCGCCGGCGGAACTGGCGGCCACTGAGAGAGGACCGCCTGCGTGTTCAGTGCGCCTACAGGCGGCACCACCTGCACGGTGAATGTGCTCCAGATCATGAAGTTCCACTGAAGCCTGCGGCTCCGGGTCCATGGTTCCAGAGGGGGGTAGCCGGGGCAGGGGTATATGATGTCGAATTGTATGTCCCTGATGAACGGACCGGCGTCCTTGAGCCATTGGGGACATCTGGCCCAGGGAAACTCACCGGCCGACCGTGCCCTGCGCGTTGTCAGCTAATCTTGGAATTTCACTCACGTGGGATGTCAAGACCAAATTCACATGCTGAGCCGAGCTGATAAGTTTTGTATTGGGGGACACTGACATCCTAATACGGCCCTGTGCCCCCCACGCCTGGCTTCTTTGTGAAGGATGTAGCAGTTGAGCCCTCCTAACTCTTCGACGGAAATCCGCAATCGTGTACGCGAACTGACCAGCTAGAACGGGAGGAGGTTGGCCCTGCCCCCAGTCTATCAAGCGGTAATAGAAGTCGAAATCCGGAAAAGCGCTGAGAATTATGACTCGGAACGGCGTCATCCTCAGATATGCCTCTGTTGCCTCGGCGTTGATCATACGGTTGACCAGGCACAGTTGTAACAGATCGGCGGGCCGCGTATGACCTTCGACCTGGACTCTAGGCTGCCCCTGGAACAGTGCCTCGAGAATGGCCATCCTTACTGTCCTTGGCAGTCCAAAGAATGTGTTGAGAGCTGGTACGCCAGGAGGCACTGGTCCTGGTGGAATCGGTGGTGGTGGAGGCGGAGGCGGTGGCGGAGGAGCGAGCCCTAGGACCCGGCCACTTCTCAGTCTCAGGCCGCTGGTAGACATTGCTGAGATTACTCGAGGTCTTCCTATCGATTGCTATGCTACGCCTTCATTTGCCACGAGTTGATAAGCACGATGAGCAGAACTAATTCTCATTCATCGGGCATGATGGAAGAGAAGTCTTACACAAAGACGCGGATCAGATTGGCTAACTAAACCTCAAACGGGCGTGAAAACAAAGGACACAACCAAAGACATCTATACCCTCACTGAAACAAATTAATTTCCTTTGAAGACAGTAGCTAAAATATTGGAGGCCACACGTGGAGCAAAGTTTTACACGTTGATTACAATTAGTAGTGGATCAAAGGCTGTGACTGACTGCTATGGAGAGGCTGATATGCTTGTGTGGGACATAAGTTAATGTGACTGCTAGTGACCAAAGAAATGTGACTGAAGAATTGATTTCTATTAATTCAAATATGACCCAGAATATCTGATTCAAGATGTTTGTACATCAGTCTATTTAGAAAGTTTATAATCGACGTCGCTTTGCCTGATGGACATGGCCGGAATGTGAGGCCTCAGTTTTGCCAACACCTTCTGACACAGACGCCAGCGACATGACCCCGATGGCTCCATCAAAATCTCCCTCGTTCAATAATGCAGAAGAGATGATGACCTGATTCCTTGATGAAGTATCCTGGCGCAGTCTTGTTGAGTGTTCCAGACACCAGAGAAGGACCCCTGCCAGCGCCACGGCATCATTGTCATAGTCCGGTGCTATGTCACCCATATCTATCAACAGCAACCTCGGCACAGCATTTTGGTACTGCGGGTTGGGCTCCCCAAGAACGATATTCCAGTAACAGATATCGCCATGAGTGATGCCGCACCTTGATAATTCTCTCACGCCTTTGACGATGTCCAGCAGCTGCTCTATTGTGATGGCTATGTCGGCTGTAGTAGTGAGGGATCCCAGTGCGGGCATGGAAGGAAGACGGGTTTCGTTCGGGTTTGCACCCGTGCTGGGGTCGAATGCTCCAAGCAGCTCAAGGCTCCGGCCAATATATGGTGTGATGAAGCCCGCGACCATATGGCTCTGTTGCACAGCATCTCCGGGTTCTGTTCCAGAGGCGTCTTTGGGTCTATACTTCTTTTTTTCCTCTTTCTCAAATTGTTCTTCGTCATCTTCATCAAAGTCAAACATTGTCGGTGCTTGTATCATCCATTGGCTTGTCTCGTCATGGAGCACAACACCAAGTATTGGGACGACGTGAAACCTTTTCATCATCTCATTGTCAACGTCTAGGGGCGTGACGGTCGAGTCTTGATTGATGTGTTGGATCAAGCGCTCTCTCGCACGGACCTCGTTCTCGTGCGACTCATTGTCGCAATCGAACTCTATGCGCTTGAAGACGCATGTGTTTCCCTTCCAGTCGCAGTAGTCGGCGCCTCTGCTGAGATATGTTTTGTCTTTCAGCTTCCGGAAATTAATTGTTGGCAAATGATCCGATGATTTATGCCCGTAGAAGAAGTGTTCAGAAATTGGCATGCCAACAATATGATTGTCCTTCCCCTGTTCAAAAGAAACGGGCTGGCCAGTCGAGGTTGTGTTGATTATGTTCCAGGTCGGTGGTGATTCTGCAGATTTATGGAAGTCGCTGACATGCTTCACGACCGTCGAGCTCAGCCATTCGTCGTCTGGAACCTGGAATGTGCTCATGGTGGACTGCCTGCCGTCTTCGTCGTGGCTGCCGCCATCCGGTGACATTGCCGTATCGTTAACGTTGAGTTCGTACCACCGTCGATTGGCGAGATCGTAGGCTTTGGCAGAACAAGATACCCCCGGCAAGATGGCATTCGCGTAGATTTCTACCACCGGCTCATGCCAGAGCCTGTTCTGCTCCATGTTTGTATCAAAGAACAACCCCACTTGACAGGGAGCTAAACCTGAGGATGTTTCTCCGCGGCCAGGCTCGATTCAACGGATGAAGAATTGAATAAATCAGCTACGCCAGCAAACCGCCAGAATTAAAGAAAAACGTCTTAAGATCGTTCACAGCACTCCAGGTCGTGTTAAATGGAGAGGCAGGCTCTTGATATTATGTGTGGGTTGATCAGTTGAGATATTGGTAATGCTTGTCTCAATGCTCCATCTCGGGAGGCGCAGCGTGCCGATGATACCCTATCCCCAGGCAGCCAAGCAAATCGGTCATGCATATCGATACAGCGTCCAAAATGCTGAGCTACTCACTAAAACGGCCCTCTGTAAGTACGTGAAGTTGATGTGTGCAAGCTGGCGTGAGCCGCTTAGCGCACTAGCCTTTTAAGTGCCAACATAACAGGCGACGGATCAGAGAAGGGGCCTTTTTTGAACTTTGTACGACACACGAATACTCTGAACTGCAGTGGAATCGAAAATACACGGCGCAGCTACACTGGAGCGGAAAACATGTACGGCCACCATTGACCAGCTTCACAAATTCAGGGTGAGACTGCTCCGTGAAGTCAAGCAGTCTGCACTGATAATCGCCTGGACATTTGATTCCATGCTTCCTGTGAGCTCATCATTCTCCTCATGGATTCTTAAAACTAAATATGGACCGTTTTACGTACGGGCCAATTCACCTCTCTACTATGCCAGTCCCATTTAGTCTGGGCAGGAGACCACACCTCTACCTCACATCAACGCCTCGGCCACTTCCAATGGTGATGGCTCGTACAACTTAAAGTGTCCCGCGACAGAGACGTACATCTGCCCTTCTACAGGTGGCCCCAGGACTTCGTCCTCTGTTCCCAGTCCTAGGACCCCGGGTCGCCCAAGCGTCGCGCTTCCCAGGTTTAACACACCCCATCTCAGCGGTTGCAAATGTCTACGCGACCTCCAGACATCATCCCACGCGGCGACCGCAACTTGACGGCCCTCGGTCACACCCTGATGCCTGGTACCTATCATATTTGTGGGGCAGTAGGCTGCTATCGCTGCCGAGTCGGTACCTACAACGACTGACGCGGGAGGGAGACGGCGGATGCTAAGGAGGATTGGAATTGAAACAGCAACTGCGGCAATGGCGATTGTGAGTACCATTGCTTTCATGGAATAGCCGATGAACATATCCACGTTGTCGAAATCGAAGTCTTCATGCCACATTGAGACTTCTGGTGAAAGCGAAGTGTCAGCTGTATTCAGTGTTGCGATTTCCTGTGTGGGTGCTTTCCATATAGCCATTGGCGAGAAAGGAGACCAAGGGTCACTTACTTCCAACTGGAACTAAATATAAGGATTGTGTAAGGCTCCAGCCGATGGCGGCTTTCAGGAGGATGAAGCTCAAACCCCAGACCCAAGGGAACTGGAGCGCCGGGGTGCTTCTTTGTTGCTCTGCATGGCGAAAGCTCACTTGCAACAGTTGAGCTTTGAGAGAGAAATGTGACCAACATTTTGCTTGGAAAAGAGCTGAGTACAGCGAGCTGAACGCGAAGTAACAAATTGAGATGCCTAGTTGTGGCGAGTTGACTATGAGGCTGTGTATGGCCAACTTGAGTGTATCATTGCTTGGAGCAAATGTGCGATGTGTAGCTAGGCCCTTGACGAGGAAGATTCTATTGTTTAGGCTCTCTCCAAGAGTATAATCGTATCTTCAAACAAGTCAGACTCAAGTTTGGATAGACTAAAAGGAGAATCAGGTACTTGCGAGATACTCTCACCCAGAGCCCCAAGAGCAGAGGATCCACTGAGCAATAGCATGCCGATGGGTGAGTATGTCCAGAGCCACATCCTTTTGCTGATGGCTTGACCCCAGCGATGTCTAGACAACTTCCATTTGCTCACCGGCGTCCAACGGACGGATGGGGGCTCTATGGCCTCTTGATTGCCGTGTTCTCGCAAAGCATTCGGATTCTGGGCAAATCTTTGACCGTGATTCAAGAAAACGTGCAAGGCATCTCCGAGGCTCTGGCATGTCTCCTTGCGCCAGCAGAAGCGAGCAACTAAGGCCGAACATATACACCCTATGAGTACGCAGAGCATAGTGACTAGAAGGAAGAAATTTGATACGTATACCTTGCAAGGCGCAAAATAAGGCTCAGAGAGACAGTACTTGACGCGTGGGACCCGGAAAGCGTCCCTAATATCATCGTCAAGGGGGCCAATGAGCCACGAGATGCTCGAATTGTCTCGGACTACACCTTCACCCCAAGCTTGTTGAGCGCAAAGCTCGGGGCAGGCGGAATCATAGTATGAGAGACTGCACTTCGTGTATCCACCGTTGTTGACATAACCCTCACGGTCGACCTCGCAATATGTTGCGAATGACCACAGAGAGTTTTCCAGTCCAAAATCATCGTGTGCCTTGGGATTACTCCAGACTTGAGCTGCTATCCACCCGTTTGCATCTGCGTCCGGCCTAGTCTCTATGACAACTAGGAGGTTACGGTGGCTTTGCAGCCCCTCGATGTCTTGGGAGTAGATGCGCTTGCAGTCGCTCACCCCCAACTTGTCCCATTTGCTTGATGCTAATTGAAATTTGGGTAGGATTTCGTCAAACTGAGGGCGTGCCGTCTTGGCCCAGGAGTTGTTCCATAGTGCCACGCCGGGATATGCCAAGGGTTGACCGGTCGTGAAAGCTTCGCTGACTACGAATCGAGAGTAGCCCGTTGTGCTGAAAGCAATGAAAGCAATTGAATGAGAGAAAAGTTGGACTGGGACTGCTAGTGAAATGAGTGTGATCCATCCAAACGTTCGCCAGTGCGAGATTTGGCGAACATTCCTGAGTGAGTGGACCGCGATATCCAAAGAACGTCCTTGGCTATGGGCCTCTCGGAGGTCGTCGACGGTTGGTGAGGAAGCGAGTCTCATAAAGAAGTCGAAAGACACACTGATACCTATCGATAGAAGAGCCAGTACGGCCTGCAAAACTCTGTTGATATTGACCGCGTGGCCGCATCGCCCAGAGAACAGTTCGGTGGTTCCCACCAACCCCCTATGGGTAGCGGATATAGTGAAACACGCAAACATAAATAGACATATGCCAATTGATAGCGCTTGGAATCGAACCGCACTTCTATGCCAGGATTGTGAACCACGACCTCCCAGGGTGGAAAACAGACTGTACTTGGCCCGGGCCATGGATACTCCTGTAGTATTGGTGGCTTGTTGGATTAATATCGGACAATGTATTCTCTGGAGAATGACTGTGAATGATGCTGGCCATGGCGGGACAGATCCAACAAGGCGACTTCATATATTAAAAAAGTCATTACGCAATGAGCATCTTTTCAGCCCCCTGGACTCCTTTTGAAACTGTTTCACCTCTAGGCTGACTACAGTGGCTTTCAGGCCTAGCCCCAGGCGGATCCGAGTGGTATAGTCCAATAGCGTGATGTCGTGTAACTTAGGCATCCATCCGGCTGAAGAAGCAAATCATCTGCGGCTACAGTGATTGTAGAGCGACGTACAGCTTGGGTAAGCGTGTTGATTGCTTGACACTCTTCCTCCTTCCATAACTTGCTTAACTATGATTATAGCAAATTGATTTAAACCCCTAATTTCATGTTTCTGGCTATAGCTGACGTATTCCAATATTGCATGTGCCGAATGTGTTAAGATAGTTCGAAAAGTTCATGCATGGGGGCGAGATGATCGTCAGCCATTTANNCCCCCCCCCCCGGGCAGCTGCGCCCAGATTTTGAGTATCTCGTCCACCGCTCACTCGGTCATTCACATAAGTCCTTGAGCAACTACTTTTGCAGCTGCCAATCACCCCCTCCCATCACTAGCTCTCATATTGGCGAAACCGTTTCTAGCTTCAAGACATCGTCTAGCACCTTGGGTTTCTCGTTGACTTCATAACTCTTCTTTTGCATCCTAGTAGAATTCCTTTCGCTCACGCATTTCTTGTATTACCTCCTTCACGGTGATTGACCTACAACCAATATCTTGATTTACTATGGAAAACCCATTGACAACTCAGTCCAGCAGCGCCGAGATGCCTGCTACCTCACGTCCAAGCACAGTTGACGCATCGCAATTGGTCCAGCCCTCGGAGCCTCCGATAGTCAAGCCATTCAGGACCAGAAAGACGTTCGCCATTGTGAAATTAGCGCTGGGGTCCATGAACATCGTCTTTGCTAGTATCTCATTGGGCTTGATAGCCGACAAATTCGCGACGCATCTAATTCGCCTGTCCTCGGCTCCTTTTCTTTACCCGTCCCTTGTATGCCTCACCCCAGCAGCCCAATCGTCATATATTTCCACATTTGAAGTCGGTTTGGCTTCCAGAATATCGCAAGAACTAACTTTATAGGTTGGTGCATCAATAATATGGCATCTAACCGAGCTTATCACTCTCGCCTACCGCAGAAATTGGCGCTCAATTCACCCAGGGGCGCATGTGGGCGTGCATCTAACCCTGTGGGTCCTGGCGGTCTTAGTGGTGTCCTTGCACTCCATGGATCTCGCATACAAGGTGGACTACATTAATCTTCTCGAACCTTGCGACTACGCCCCCGAAGACGGTCACTGCTGGTCCATCTTCAGCTTTCAGGGCGACGCTAATCGGTACATTGGTGAAATGGTGGCGTTGGTGGTCTTGAGTGTGATACTGCTCATCTTGAACTTTACGCTCTTCATTATGGCCTGCATCGAGATGGATCGAAGAAGGGTTTACACAAAGAAGAGAAAGGTCATATACTTGGTGGCTGTGCCCGGCATGGCTGATGGCCGTATGTACTACACGCCCCCCGACCAGCTGCCACAGGGAGACAGGGGGTAAGTCTTCGCTCCCAAGCCTTTCCACGACCAGCAGTAACGTAGCTCCGTCTGATAATGATGAATGTGGGACTCGTGGCGCAAGTTTTCACATCCGCTACTGAGTTCAAATACGATAGATGAGGCCAGGAATATAGACTTGAGACTGATTAGCTGTTCTGTGGTCGATGACGTACACCGAGGTTGCCTTGCTGAATTGCGTTAATGAGGAAACGCTTTGTATGTTCGGCATCGCTCAAGCTTTGGCCGAAGATATTTTCAAAGGTACCATCGAGTGCTTCCACAACTCCTGACAATCTTTGTCTTATTCAACCGCGCTCCTCGGACGTGCTGGGCATCCAGGCGCAGATGCTTTAGAGAGCTGTCTTGCCGAAGCAGTCGAGCGCAACAGCATTCAAGTCAGCGCCTCTCTCGAGGAGGTTGTTGACAATCAAGTCGTTACCGCAGCAAGCTGCTGCTAAGAAGGGTGTCAGACTCCATGGCTCTGACAGCTTTAGAAACTCCACGTCCATGTCGTGTGAGAAGGCGTTGACTTCAGCACCGTTTTCAAGCAGCTCCTTGATGAGCTCAGTCCGTCCACCTGCGTAGATTGAAAACGAAGGAGGTGATCCCGGTGAAAGCCTAGCGCCCTGTAGAAAGCAAAATTAGAATACCTCCAGCCGTTATTAGCATTCTTTCCTTTCCATGGGCTCGATCCCCTCAAGCAGAGCTCCAGCAGACAAGGAGACAGGAGGTCTAGCTCTTGATTCTGATGAACACGCATCTTATGTACGTAATACCCCACCATCTAGAATAAAAATTAGACCCCTATCTCGTGCAGTTCTCGAGTTCGAGAAGATCGGAGATCTCAACTATTAGGTTAAGATGGAAGACCTTTCTCGAAAGATAGTCATTCATCCGAGGACTAAACGCAACCTTGTATGTGAGTCTGAGATATATGCTCTGAATCGACGGAAGCGCCCCATTTGCTGACACAGAATTATCCTTAGCAGTCGCCAGAGACCGACTAGTAACCCCGAGGGCAAGTAGTCAGTCAAAAGCCTATTAATTCTCAAGACGAACGGGTTCCGAAAGCGCGATCTCGCCGTTCTGTCTAAGATTGTGAATCTTCTCAGAAAAGAACTCCAAAACTTCCGTATTGTTTGTTTTGACAACCGCCCGGAAAACCTTGGACCAATTGACCGAGTTTTGGTGAAGCGAGCGAAACGAGTCGAACAGCTTCTCCATCTCCGGCGTCAAACCGCCGGTCGCGGACATTCGTACGGAGGTAACGCACAAGTGCTCTGTCGTGTCCGTGTTTGGAAGAGACGACATATTGAGGTCCACGCGCAAGTCAATCAGCTCCCAAATCA
The DNA here is from genome assembly GCA_013435955.1 of Diaporthe sp. HANT25. Lineage (NCBI taxonomy): Eukaryota > Fungi > Ascomycota > Sordariomycetes > Diaporthales > Diaporthaceae > Diaporthe > Diaporthe sp. HANT25. The sequence goes on along the minus strand of JACBFG010000022.1, from coordinate 17,710 downwards.
ATTCACAAGGACTCACACAGTCTATTGGACTCAATGACGATAAAGGAGGCCAGCAATATGTACTTATGACTGGATCACTGCTGTGAGACAGATGCAATACGTCCCCAAAGGCGGCCATGGGAATACTGACTAGGGATACGCTTTATTCGTTGGCGAGATAATCTTGTCCCTTATCGTCTGGCAAATTATACATGGAGACTACGGTCAGCACTGACAGGTCAGCAAAGAATTGTAGAAAATAGATGGACGATCAGCCTACTCATGTGCAGCGACGTTGAACCAAATTCGTTATCCCGCAGGCTGTAAGCCTCGGAGACTACTAGCCCAACACTGATCGTGACTCGAGGCACGAGGGAGGCACAGTTACTTCACCTTCGGTTCCAGTCCAGCGACACTAATCTCGAGCGAAAGGTGCAACAACTGGTGTTCCCAAAGCATCAGAACTGTCCCAGGATATCTGGACCGAATCGACTCAAAGTCTTGCCGAGACCCGTCTTTGTGTTACAATTTCACCCTGCGTAAGCCATTTCAATGGGCAGTCGGGGCGCACCTTGGTCAGACGAGGCAGGCAAGGCGTCAACAGCCTTTGATCATCTTTATTTGATATTGCCATACGGTCGTACGTTGAAATGTTGTGGTGACCAAGAAGGAAAAAACAGCTCTCCGACGATCCGGAGACTTAAAACCGGTTCAATGAAACGGCGAGGGATCTTCTACTGGTGAGAAGCCAGAGTTTTTGCAACAATTTGGTAAGTACTAGACTTCAGATATTTGTTAATTTGGATAATCCACACTAGCAACCAGGCTAGACTGCGAATACTTAGTAAGAATGTGCGTTCCTGCTCGGTCGCTAAAGAAATGCTGATTGTTATCAGAAAAGCCGAGAAAAGCCTGAAAGCAGAAACCTCGGATGAATATAGGATTATATATGTGGTAGATACAGGGACCAGTTCACATTTTCGTATGCCGTGCCATCCACGTCTCTAAATTCCAGAAATGCCTCAACAATGAGATACATTCTCGCAATACCGTAAAGTAACGCGACAGGCATAATGCTCCAGAATTCCCACGGAAGTGGCAATTGTGTGGGCACCTTTGGCTGATCCAGCTTTGCCTCCCTTGCAGCCTCAAAGGCCGGCAAACGCTCAGGACAGCAGATCCTCAAGTAAAGCCAGGTCCAGCGCTCAAGACGTTTCCAGGAAGCCATTGTCTCAAAGATCCAGAATACCGCAGTAACTCCAAAAAGGACAAGGCTAGCAACCCTCCACAGCACCTTCTCGAGGGTCGTGGGGAAAGAGAAGTTCCATCCAGCGACGTGGATGGCTGTGAAGAGCAGCGTGGCGAAACAGAGGCAATACTCTTGGAATTTGTAGGGGTTCATGGGGAACCTATCGTTGGGAATTCGCTGAATCGGTCTTTCCGGAGGGATCACAGGCATGTTCATGAAGGGTTGAACATTGATTGCCCATCCAGGGCCATTCTCATCGATAAAGTCCAAGGGCGTGTTTTTCCACTGTCTTTCACCGACGATCTCGTCGAAACTCCCCTTGCACTTTAGAACACAAGCCATCCGCACGTCTGCTGGCTTGTGTAGCCAGGAGAAAGCAGTCATGAGGGCGCACACAACGATGCCCAGAGCATTCAGTTCGAGAGTCGTGATTGCGAGATGTTGCACCGCCCGCCCGATGCACGCAACTATAAGGTACGCAGCCTGGAACACTGAGATTGCCCTGGATAGTCGGTCCTGCTTCGACTTGTCCCATATTTCGTCATCGTTTGTGGATGGGTATTCCAAATAGCCCTGGACGACGAGCCAGTGCAGCTGCTTGGCATTCAGCGGAAACCGGATGTTCTCTTCCTTTCCTGTGCCCTGAATAACGAAGCCCCCCATATCCGCGAAGAAGGCTAAGCGCATGGTCCAAGCTTCGAAGCCAGAGTCGTGGAAAGCCTGAACGGATTGCCGAGCTCGACTCCACTGCCCAGCGGCGTAAGTAAGCACAATCTCGGGACCGATGATGGCAAGTCCCATCCACATAAGACGGCGTTTTAAGTTAGTCCACCATGTGTCGTTGTGCGCAGGAACATTGAGACAAAGAAGCGTGTAAGTGCAAATGAAGATAGTGACAAGGCTGGTCCAGAGAATGTCCCATGTCCCACGAAAAGAAGGTTGGTCGACCCACTGAGATATCTTGCCGTCTGGGGAAGCGATCACAGTGTCGTTGGCAATGAGGCGGGCCTGAGTCTCCATGAAGGTTGGCAGGTATATCTGGGCCTGAAGAGTGAGTGCAAGATAGGAAGTAGTATTGATTGTGGATAGGAAGCAGGCTCATCGCTACGCAATAAGTAATGTGTGGGTCTGCATTCTATGGGGTCTTCGGGAGGCGGCGTCCCCAATATAGACTATAGTATTCACTGGCGTCTGGATTTTGCCGCGCTCGATGCCCAGGTACATATGCCTGTTGGTACGGATGGGCCATCTTGTGCGGCCCAGTTCGTGGAGTGCGGACATTCCACGTGTGGACGAGCCCCCCCCCCCTTTCACTCTCGCCCCCAGCGCCGCCCCCTTGCGCCCGGTATCTTCCATGCGCTGCAATGTGACATGGCGTTTTAGTCACTGATGTTGGTACCTGACGCTCCAATCAATCGTGGGAAAAAAACTCCTGAGAAGGATGCATGAGTGCAGAAGCGAGGAAGAGATTAGGCAGTAAGCTGCGCGAAGTAGGTCTGAAACGTTGTTGGTCGCCTTGGCAAAACTCCGTACCTGGGTGTGTACATCGGTACTGAATTTTCAATCAGCGCTCATTCTAAGCGCCGGTCGCAACCCAAGCAGTAACCGCCTAACTTCGATCTTCTATCAGGAGCGAATTAGCTTTTCTAAGGCTATCAGAGATACCTCCGATAGGATTTTCACAGATTTGGCCGAAATGCGTAGACATACCTCATAGTAACCAGCAGACACGGTTCCCTGGTACTTACGAGGGTAGGTATTTTGGCAAAACTGGTGAGGTCTCTGGGAGACTCCAGTGATGATAAGTGAAATATCAATTTCAGGGATGCTTCATTCTCACTCGTTCAATTACGAATTCTGAGGCTGGGTATGTCTGAAAGATGAAAATCATCTTCACAGGCCCCGGTGAAGCTTACCGGCATCTCTTCCCGATAATGTTCCAACTTGTTCTCTAACCCGACACCAATCTCTTTCCGATGATACCACTCGGTTCAGTCAGTGTCAGGTGTTCTATACTATTTACTATTTGAGCTGGACCTCGTGAAAATTTGGCGTCATTGCAGTGGGGGCTAAATTTGTGAAGTCTTGCTACCAGTGCAGGCGGGAGGGCATTTACTGTGCTGTGCAGTCTATTTTTAGCATGCGAATCGGAGCATTTGCTGCTGCAAGTAGTCTGCCTGCCCGGCATGTGGGGAAAGCACAACTTGACACTGTTCATCAACAGTGGCTGCTCTCTTCGAAATCATACAGAGCAACTCTCTCGCCTCCTACTACAAGTCACGCTCTTTTGAGCTATCTGTGACAGATTTGCAAACCCGCGTATCTCTTTTAAGTCATGATACACTCTCCTGGGGCGATTGCTTGCGCAGTCCTCGCCCCGATCGGCTTATATGCAGTCTTCATTGGATTACTTACCATCCCATTCATCCAAAACCAGGTCATTTATCTCAACAAGGTGACCCTGACTTGGGGCAAGGACGTCAACATTCCTGAACAGTGGGGCTTCCTCCACAATCAAGTGTCGCCTTTCCATATCAAGACGCCCGACGGCGAGACGCTCCACGCCTGGCACATCCTCCCTCCAGGGCTTTACCGGCAACATGAACAACAGCTGGCTTCCGAGCCATCTGGACTTGTCCTGGATATCACAGAAAGATTAGGCTTTCAACTGTTGCGCGATGATCCAGAGTCTCTCCTTGTTTTGTATTTGCACGGTGCTGCAGGGACATTAGGGTCTGGTCACCGACCTCCGAGTTATAGAGCGATTTCGGCCGGCGCCCCCAACCGCATCCACATCGTCGCCATTGACTATCGCGGATTCGGCACCAGCACGGGTACGCCCTCCGAGGAAGGTCTCCTTGTCGACGCCGTGGCCTTGGTCGACTGGGCCGTGAAGGAAGCCGGTATTCCCCCAAGCCGCATAGTTATCTGGTCACAGTCCATCGGCACCGCCGTAGCGACGACGCTGGTAGAGCACATGGCCCTTTTACCGCAGCCCATCTTGTTCTCTGGCCTCGTTTTGGTTGCACCTTTTGCAGACGTCAAGACTCTGACCGCCACATACCGTGTGGCCGGCATAATCCCGTTGCTAGAGCCCGTCGCGCGCTTCCCACGCCTTTTGAACCTACTAAATACATTCATCCGCGATAAGTGGCCGAGCGCAGAACGGCTCGCCTCTTTTGTGCGTACCTGTGAGGACATGCCGGCGCTATCGGCGGATGAGAATGGAAAGGAGTCCGGCTATTACTACCGAATCAACATCATCCACGCTCAAGATGACTACGATATCCCGTGGTCGCATAGCGATCAGATGCTCTGGAGCGCTGTCAACGCGTCCCTGTCAGAGGGCATCAGTTTTCACGACTTGGAGTTGGAGAAGGAGGCGGGAAAGGTAGGCCTTGGGGAGGGAGGATGGACATTCTCCAGAACGACGAGGAACGGCATTGTAAGAGAGGATATTTCTAAGTACGGCCTGCATGATTGGATCATGGGATATCCAATAGTTAGCGTCGCTGTTCTGAGGGCTTTCGCCTTGGATTCCTAAATTGTGTCTTCTAGATCCAGGAGTTCCTACTCCTCTACACTAGCACAAATTGTCCTGGTCTCATTTAGTGCGTATCGCAGGACATATATACGTGAGAACGCCAACACCAGCTCCGTCCCGGGACCCAGGGCACGCCAGAGTGAAAGAAGTGCCAGCCTTCTAATAGTCTGTAAACGCGAACTTACATTCTCACACGAATTAACAGATATAGACTTATTTAATGAGGAGGATAGCATTAAAGGCTTGTGTCAATCATTTCCCCCGGCTGACCCCTTCCCCGAAGATCTGAATGATACACATCTAAATTGGCAACAAAATTTCCCCAGGAAAGCAAGCTCTGGGGAAACGTGGGGCGCAGGGGAGCATCGTGAGGGGAAGCCTCCCTAGCGTTTTGAGGATAGTGGGGGCGTTAGTGGGTGTTAGGGTCCAATGGGTGATAAGAAACGATCGTGGCCCCATCGCAGACGTCGAAATCTCGGTTTCGACATAATTCAGGTACGCGAACTCGGAGCAGTGAGAGAGAGTCAAATGTCACCCCTTGACAGACAATCCGACCACGTCATCTCAGAAAACGGACAAAATGGACTGGTTGGTCAAATTCTGATCCCTCCTGATAGTCTCCTAAGCGCATCAGGCCTTGACACTGATGAATGTGAACTCAGTCAAACATGCCGAGCGCGCCATTATGACTGTAAACGGCTGGACCTGAGCACTCTGATATATAATACTGAGTCCACAGACTAATATTTGCGATAGGCGACAAGACCCAGCCCGTTTGTCGCCGCTGCAGTGATAGTGGTCGTACTTGTGTCCCTGCTTTCAATGTTCGCTTCCGGCGAAGCAAAACGACTGCCGCAGATGCCGGGCTACACAGCAAGGGGAAGCTCATATTTGGACGGGAACAGGAATGGGTTCAAACACCAAAGACACGTATGTTGACCAGTCATCCCAAATCTCTGTCTTTACTAATCGTATGAAGTGAGTTTTGTCGACGAAACACGAAGCGTTGGTCGCTCGAGCGAATCGTCCCGTCAACCCAATAACGGCGACTGCAGTCCATGTGACTCGCAGACACCGACCGATTGTGATTCTGCGGATTATCAGGCAGTACACAATAGACCAGCGTCAGTTGAAAGCAACGTTCCGTTGCAACAGCTCGTATCCCCACTATCACAACACTCGGATGTGCAAAACAAGGCCGACAACAGAGGTCGAATAGAGTATCTCCTCGATGGAACTCACAAACCACCTGAATCACTTACATCGTGGTCATTCACCTCGTCCAATGCCTCGGGACACGCTACACTCTGCCGAGATTCAAACGAAAGCGGCCTCATCACGCGACACGAGTCGGACCTTTTGCATTATTGAACTCTCCAGAATGTATCACTTTGGGGCCCCTTGCAGGTTATTAACAGGTAGTAGCTCATCGAGAATTGTTACAACGTCTCGATCCGCGGGGGCACCGTCAACGGAGGAGGCGAGGTCCGTGTCTCTGCCCGCACCGAGTTCGCGAACACTCGCGACCTCTGGATCACGCTGCGGGTGGACGGTACTACGGTTCGCGAGTCTCCTTGCGCGGACAACTCGAACTGGACACTCTCGGGAAATGGCGCGAGGAACATTTGCTAGGCAGGAGGCCTGGGGCGCGCACACACACACGTCGTTCCCGGCTCCCGGGAACTTGACGTCTTTGGGAAAATGTCAACAACAGTGTCTTGTCTGGCTCGAGATTCTTTTCTATACTAACAAATTTCTGTCCTCTGGGCAGTTAATGTACATAAGCATTTGTCCTTTCTGATTTGACCAGGGCTCTCCAGGCCCGCTTCGGCAAATCGATGTGTGCATGTGATTTTGTAGCAGATTGAAAAGAGTCGGCACCTCATGGCTCATCTTCTCTGATGCCTGAATTCAATCTATTCTAGGTATGTCGCCAGTTGGTATTGCCGGTCCTTGTCCGATGTTCGTTGTCAAGACTTGAGACAATGTCAACTAGTCCCAAGCTTTATCCACAAACCCGAGCTACATAGAGCTCGACTCTTAGTCTCACATGCATCTAGCGCGTATAAACGAAGAAAGGATTTCGGCGATCAGAAGAATCGGCAAACGCCAACTTCGAGCGCAAGTCCTCCCTCTCCGCCTCGGAAAGCCCTGCCACTACGGCGGCATTCCTTGTGTTGAGACGGTTGTTCCAGTGTCGCAGGATAAGAACGGCAAAGCATGACGCCGACAGACACGCAATGAGGGTGATTTTTCCTGAGGTGTATGCGGGTGCTTCTGTCGCCCGGAAGGCCTGAGTGCCGAGAATGTTCTGGAAGATTTGTCAGCCTATGGCGGCTCATGGCCACGGAACTTGTGCCTGGAGTTGAAAACTCACACCGGTGGCCCAGAGCATAAGAGTCAGTACGTTTGCCGTCACCTTTTTGGTGTGTCCAGCAATGTTTCTGTACATTGATTAGTCAATAATTTGGGATCAGGTTGAACCTCATGGATCGGCCTTACGAAGCATTCCAGGACATCAGTATTGGTAGCATGCAGGCGGCGGTCACGCCGAAGAGTCTTGCGGCGAGCAGCGCTGGTTTATTCAGAGGGACACCATCTGGGTCAAATCCAATCATGAAGCTGGCTGACAGGATTGCTGGAAGCGCGCATACAATGATGAATCTATGTCGTAGTGAGTCGAGAGACCACTTTGTCAAGCAGAATCTGATTAAATGGAGAGACTTACGATGATCTATCGTTGAACTTTGAACAGATCGTAAAATCAGCAGTGCTTCAGAAGACAGTGCGGGAAGAGACTTGGAACGGAATGCCAGAGAAATCGAGAGCTGCCTCTTCCCTTCGGAATCGCATGTTACCAAGTCATGAGCTCAAAGCTCGATGGTTCGGCCTTGTGGTGATTGAATACAGCCGTATTGTGCAGTCATGTTTGTGAGAATGGCAGGGGAAGGATTCTTGTACCTTGTCCGACAAGTACCCGTTTAGGAGTACGACAAAAAGACCGATGGCCCCCATTGGAGCCGCGAAAATCAGGGCTTGCTGATGTGTATAACCAAAAGATACTGTGAGAATGGTACCAACTACAAGCATAGGAGTTAGGATTTGTCAGCAAACCAAATTCCAATGAGCGACGGGTCGTGCTTTAATCCTGATCTTTGGAACAAAAGCGGCAAGATGAGTCAGAAGAACGCAGTATGTCCACGACATCCACTTACATGTACTAAGGCCTCCAGCAGGTATGGCAATAAGCAGTGTGCCGAAGGCCACCAGAAGGATTCGGCCGTCCTGTAGAGCCTCGACGACTTGCGGCTTCTTGATCTTCGCATTCTGGGTGCCGCTTTGGTTATCCTTGATCCGGAGCAAAACAGCAACCTTTTCAGCCTCGGTGAACCGCTTCGCCCTGACCGGAGAGTCCGGTAGGAAAATGCATATAATCACGCCAGAACAGATTGTTAGAAGCCCAATGACAAGATAGAAGATCCTCCACACCGCATACTCGCCCTCGATGAATGAAACGCCGTAAGAGACGCATCCTCCCACGATCATGCTAAAATTGGCCATGACGTGGTGCCATGACACCCTTCTCCCCTGCTCTGCCTTTTTATACCACTATACCACTGTCAGTGCCATTTGCGGGGCAAAGAAAGGAGCTGGAATAGGCCGCGTACCATGGAAACAATGAAAACGAGGATGGGCGCGACGCAGGACTCAAACGCCCCCAGCAATGTGCGGCAAACAGCCAGCCCAGCAAAAGTATTGCACGCAGCGTGGCAGGCCACAACGATACCCCACAGGATGATGTTGACGCCCAGGTACAGGCCAAGCCGGGAGATATGCTGTGCGGTCAACTGAGTGGGGAGTTCGAGGGCCAGGTAGCCGACCCAGAAGAGCATGCCTAGGTAGGAGTATTGCTGCCCTACCAGATGGGTGTCCTCGCGGATGCCCATGACGGCAGTATACTATCAGATTGTGAGCCAACCTTCACTTTTACTTCAGACTCTGTAAATGGGCTTACCTCGAGTGTCGTCTTGTCCAGTGCCTGCAGAAAATAGGCGAGTGCCAGGAGGGGTATGATCGTAAAGTCGATCTTGCGGAGGAGTCTCCTATACTTGACGGGGTCATCAAGTATAGCTTGACCTTCTGCTAGTAGTTCCTCCCGCCGGGGATTGTTCTGCAGGAACTCGAAGGCTTCGTCTTTGTCGCTGAGACTGGTGCTATCAGAGACCACCTCGTGTCCAGTGGTTGCCGTGAGCCATTGCTCAAGCCCCTGACTTGGGGCCTTCTCCTCAGAGACTGATGCGTACTTTTCGTTAGTCTTGTCCATCTTCAAAACTTTTGAGCCGGACTATACCATTCAATGAAGCATAACCCAGAGTACAAGGGTTCTGATCTAGCGCTGAGCAGCCTGCCGGCAAATATATGTTGTGGATATCAAGGTCCTCAATTCTAAGGGCTTACTCTACGCGACGTCGGCATGGATAACTCAGGGCCAAGCTCGCCTGCCACCACACAAACATGAATACAGCATGCGGGATGTCAGCAATCACGTTACACGGCTTATATGAGGCGGGGAAATTGGTGTGCCGGCACAACCTGCGTTGTCCTGCGCGAATAGGATACTTTGTTGATTTGGGTTGATTGCCGTCGCCAAGCATCGCAATTGTCGGAGGGGTCACATTCGGTTCAGTGGCGGTCCACATCAGCACTTGCGATTTCGACCTTGTTGATCCTTCCACATATTGGCATGCCAAGATTCCCGGGACCTTATGGCAGTCCAAAATGAAGGTGCTTGGCAGCTGTGACGACCTGTATTCGTTCAATGGGCGCATGATGCACGTTGTTGACGAGCGGGCTAATTGGCGGTGTTCAGATGTACAGCCTGAGTTCTGCATGCACAATGTAACCTTCCTGAGGTGCCAACATCGGCAGTCCTGTGCCTTTCGAGGGAATTTTCGGGGTTCTGAGATATCATCAGTGAGCCGAATCTGATAACTGTGGAAAGTCACTACCTAGGTAGTAAGTGTTCATTCAGGAGAACGTCAATCGAATGTTGCAAGGAGTATCAAGTATGCCAATGCTGGAATAAACATCTACGATACTTTATTGCACGAGTTTTGCACGGACGACAAATATGGAAATGGTCTTTGATGAATTGATCAAAAGGGGTATCGATTCTTCCGTCACCATGCCAGGTCCCTTCCCTTCCAACCCTCAGAACGCCAGAATCAAATCACGAACAAGGAGAAGACACCGACCGGCGAATGTCTAAAGGACCTTTATCTACCTGGGCAAACACAAACCTCCGCAAATGTCCTGTTGCCCCAGATGCTATCTACAGGCAGCCCTATTGTACTATCCACCGACAGGGGCTTCCCCAATTTCTATCGCCCACAAGATCAGGCGCCCTGCTTCATCCAACGCTTGCCGTCCCAACGTAGCTTGCGCGCGCGGGCGGGGCGGGCGGCGGCGTCGCGCGCCCACAGGGTCTCCGACTCGCCCTGCTTGCAGGTCGTGCCGCCGGGCAGCGCCTGCATCGCGGTCCATGCGCCGGACGCGCACTGCTGGTACTTTGAGCCGATGCAGTTGAACATGCCCTCGGAAGTACAGGCGCCCGACTTGCCGGAGGAGGAGGAGGAGCCGCCGTCCGAGCCAGTCGAGTTGCCCGAGCCAGAGCCCGAGCCGCCGCCGGTAGGGGAGAGGGTCGCAGATGGGGCGGGCTTGGTGGTCGCGGACGCGGAGGCGGAGGTCTCTGCCGAGGTTGACGCAGGCGCGGAAGCAGAAGAAGAAGATTCGGTCGCGGCGGGCTCAGACGCGGCCGCGGAGCTGGAGCCATCCGGGTTCGAGCTCGAGGTTGGCTTCGGCGTCACGGGACTAACGTAGACGGAACTCGCTCGAGGAGGAGAGGTGGTGGTCACCAGCGTGGTGGGCGAGGCGGCACTTCCAGCAGCACCACCACCACCAGTGGTCGCAAAGATGCCGCCCGAGGGAGACCCAGCGGCGGGGCTGGAGTTTTGCTGTCCGGCGGCTGAGGAAGCAGTCGCGCTCGCGCTCGCGGCCGCGGAGGTTCCCGCTGCAGCACCACCGGCGTTGCCCGCGGTGGCAGTGGGGAGGGAGCCAGAGGTCTCTTTCTGTCCCTTAGGGACGCAGCCGCTGCCCGAGATTGATGCGAAAGACGGGGAGGCGCCCAGCTTCTCGACGTTCGTGCCTGGGTCGGGATACTCTGGGTCTGTGCTGGGCGTGGACTTGCAAGAGTTGATATCGGCGAGGTTGCCCACGAAGAGCTCGGGGTAGGAATCATCGCGAGGGAGCAGAGACACGCCCTCGTTGCCGCGCTTCGTCTTTCCAGCGGTGACGGTGATGGGGGCGCAGTTCATGTAGTACTCGGGCTGACCAGCCAGCTTGGAGATCCTAAGATGTGGGTGGTTAGCACTTTGAAGCTGCTCGGGTGTGCTCACGAAAGAAAAGGACTTACCAGGTCCAGGCAAAGCTGTATTGACCCGGGGTCAGATCCGCTGGGATAGTGAAGTCGTAGGTGCTAGGACCGCTACCATCCTTGGATGGACAGCCAGACTCGATGCTCATCAGGACCCTCCACGAGGTCTCCGCGGACGGCTGCATGTCAGAAGTAATGGCTAGCTGACAAGAGCCTCCTCCGTGGACGGCGGAACCCTATTCCAAAGTTAGCTCCATGTTTATCTAGCCAAATGGGCACGAGGGCAGGGAACGAGACGGATCATATTGCAATACTGCCTCGAGGGAGGGCAGGAAGAGCGTTGGTCTCGGGAAAATACTTACAGTGAAGGACAGGGTCTGGTTCTCGCCGGCGACCATGGAGTTCTGGTCGATGATACCGTCGGTCTTGTAAAAGGTGGCCGGGTCGCTCGTGACCTTGCAAGGGTAGTTGCTTGAAGTCAGAGGAGAGTTGTCGGGGTTGCCATAGGGCTTGGGAGTGGCCATGATCATGTGGGGCTCGACCAGAGCGGCCATCGTAGCGACCAGGAGGACGATCATTCTGCAGTTGAATGAACAAGACATTTTGACGAATTTGGAAAAGAGCGTCGCCGTCAGAAGAGAAGAATGGAGAATGGAGAAAGGGACAACGGGGAAGGTAGAAGAGAAGAGTGCCAGACTCTTGGCAAAGGGTCGCCGATGTTGACGATGAAAACGCAAACCAAACGAAGAAAACTGAGCCCACAGCTCTGCGTTGAGAAAGGCAGCTGTCGCTGATATTATGTGTGTTGACGATCGACGAAGAACGACGAGAAAAGAATGCCAAGAGATCGGGGTGAGGGTAGGGATTAAATATGGGGATAGGAATCGAAGAAATTCGAGGCGGCGACGTGGTTAGGGAGCAATCCAGACCGACCAGTGACTGACTGACTGCCTTGGTCGGGTGTGACTGAATGGGTGAATTAGAAATTACGGACAAAGAGCGAACGTCAAAACCATGCAAGAACCACAAACAATGGCTCTCGATTCACAATGCAATGGTTTGCATCCAAGCCCCAAGAGCTTGCAGTCGACGGGGTGTGTCTAAGATCGAAGCTCTGATCGAAGCTTGGTTGGCTCAGAAGCGCCCAGGTCGGAGCAGGGGTGTGGCTCTTAGTGGAGCTGCCCCCTTGCAGCTCCCCCCTGCAGCTTGTCGACGGGTGCGTGTCAAACAAAGCAGGAAACACCAACATCCAAACACCTCTGACCACTCTGCAAATTCATTGGCTCCCCACACTCTGTCACCGTGTTTCAATCTTCCTCCCCCTGCACTAGAGTAGAACGACGTTGAGCCCCTAGCGTCGCCGCCCAAGCCTAAAAGACAGCGCTGCCCAGCTGGTCCTCCCACCTCTAAGCCCAAATAGGCGACCCCCCGAGCCAGTTGAGCAACACGACACCCATGACGCGGCGGGAGTCGTGTGTTTGATCAAGCGACGAATGCCAAATTCCTGCCGAATTGATGACCAGGTCGCCTCTACCTGCGGCATCTGACATCCGAACGAGGCGGTCACCGGTGCCTGCCTACCCAAGGCCGACGCTATGTATCAACCACAGAGCGGTGTCAATTCCACCACCTGACAGCCAACGGCCGAATCGTCCCACCCAGATTCTTACGCAGCCTCCCTGCCATTAATACTCCTGGTGTAACCCTAGCAGAAGCAAGCGAGTCTCCTCTGTCACGATGACTTGTGATGACTACGAGAGCCTGTCACGACCGACGGATCTCTTGCCGATGGACACCAAACACGCTCAGAATCCCCCGATAGGCCTATGGATAACGGATACTGTACCTACCTGAAATCCCCTGCCAAAGTTGGATTAAAGAAGCGAGTTGACGCTTTGCGAAAGGTTCGCGGTGAAACACTGCGACAACCCCTCACCTGCTCCCTTCAAATTCCACGATTGATTCCTTGTGACGCTTGACAATTAAGCGCTTTGAGCTGGGCTTAACTTTGACTCTACCCGCACATGTATGCATATGGGGGTTCCCCATTCGAATGAACCCGAACCATCGAATTCCATCATCGCAGCTAGTCTTGCGAGCAGAAGGCGAGGAAGCTAAGCCGAAAGTTTCCAGATTTAATCAGAAAATGCTGGCTAGAAGATGGCCAAAGATGAGGAGTCTTGGTATCAATCTGAGGTCCATACTGTTTTCTCTAGACGGCACATGGTAGCAAAGTCCTGTCATAGCCAAGTCGCATTAGTAGCCACAATCTCAGATTTGAAGACTAACCTTGGCTGAGATGACTTGGGAACAAAGGAGAATAGGCTGCGTAGCTGTGAGGTGGCTTTTACAGGGGCTTTCTGGTCCAGTAGATGAGAAAGGATTTGAATGATGCCGGTCCTAGTAGATAAAAGAGCTCTTAGCTCTAATACCTTATTACCTAGGGGATTTGGTTTGTATTAGTAGGTCTCTTATATAAGAGTAAGTAAATAGGTAGTAATTAGTATATTCTTCTTTTATAGTATATTTAGTCTAAGTTTTTCCTTATAGTCCTTATAAAAAGCTAAATATTAAATACTAAATCCCTTAATTATACTTATTAATACTTATAGCTTTTTCTTTTATTATTAAGTTTATATATAATTAAATTTATTAAAATTCTAAAGTAATATTATATATTATTATAATTATTATAAGTAATTAAACCTTTAAAATATTAATTCTTATAATTATTTAGCTATAAAAATTATAATTTATTAAACTTATATTATTTTTAGCTTTAAAACTATAATTTATTAATAACCTTATTATAATTATTATATTCTTAATTATATAATTATAATTTTAGCTATATTATTATATCTTTTTAAGTTTTATTATTATATTTTTAATATTTATAATTATAAGTATTATTAATAATATTTATAAGCTTATAATATTTATAATTATAAGTATTATTAATAATATTTATAAGCTTAAATAAAATCTTTATTTTTTTTCTTAAGATTTTTTTTTTTTACTTTTTTACTTTTAGCTTTATTAATAATAGCTTTAATAATAATAATTATTTATTCTTTTTATTATTAATTAGTTTATTTTTTTTAAAGGTACCTTTTTATAAGTATTATTTTTTTTATTATTTATTTTAAATTTATAACTTTTTATAATAATAAAAAAAAATTCTTAAATTCTTTATTAATATAATTACTTTTATTATAAGTATACTTAAACTACTTATTATATTTATTATATTTAAACTTTATAATAAATTTAGCCTTATTTATTTTTACTTATATAATTATTATTACTTTAGTTTATATTATAGCTTATTTCTTATTTACTAGTATTTAAAATAAAGTTTTTTTTATTTAAAGTAAGTTTTACTTTTATATTTTAATCTTTATTTTTAATAAAATATATAAGGTAATAATTTTATTTATATACTATTATTATATATATTAATTAGTCTTTTAATATAATAAAGTTTAAATTTAAATAAGTATATTTACTTAATTTTTTATAAATTTATTTATTTTAGCTTTTTAATTATAAAAAGTAATAAAAATTAAAATATTATTAAAATTAATTATTATAATAATTATAATAATTTTATAATATAAATAATAATTACTAAAATAATTAATATAATTAAAAATACTTTTTAGTTAAACTTTATATATTTTAAAAATCTTAAGGTTTTTTTATATCTTTTTATAAATATTATTAAAAATAATTACTTAATTTTAATATTAAAAGTTTTAAATAATAATAAATACTACTTACTTTATCTTTTTTTTAAAAAATAATATCTTTATTTAGTTTTAAGCTTAAGTTTTAAAAGTATTAATACTTATTATACTTTAAGATTTATACTTTATTATATACTTTTTAAATTTACTTAATATTATTATTTTTATAATTTTTTATATAATAATTATTAAAGTATTATTTACTTAATTACTATTATAATTATTATTACTATTATTAATTAAGTTTTTATCTTTATTAAGTATATAATTATTATTATTAAAGATTTTAATTAATTATTAGTTATTATTTTTAGTTTTAAGAATATTTATAGTTTTTATAAAAGTATTCTTAAGTATTATAAAGGCTATCTTATTAATAATAGCTTTTATAATCTTTATATACTAATTTTTAAAGGCTTTATATATATTATTATTTATATTATTAATAATATTTTATATTATCTTACTTTTTTTAACTAATATTTATTACTTTATAATTATTATAAAAGTTATTTTTAAAGTTATAAATTTATATTTAAATATAAATATAAAA
>JACBFG010000021.1:254325-291053 GCA_013435955.1 Diaporthe sp. HANT25 | reverse complement strand
TTATTTTATTATAAAAGATTAAGGCTTTATAGACTTATATAATAAATAAATATATATAAAGGGTAAAAAGGGTAGATTTTAGTTACCTAACCTAAAGAACCATTAGGAGATATATAAAGCCATTAGTGACTTTATACATAAGCTCAGGGCTGCTAAGGAAGAGTCGCCAAGCTAAGCAGATAGTAGACAGACCAATATAAAACAGTTGATTCAAAAAAACATTGTGGCTGAGGCCCAAAGTCCATAGATCCTGAAAGAATGGTTCCTTTCTCTCATTTCTACCGTTTTCCATGATTGTGCATCTCTATAGCCACTGCTCTACTGTTCAGTCGGCCTAGTCAGATATCACACTGCCTTTGACGAGATAATTGAAAGGATTCTCAATAACTCTGTGAAGTCGATCGAATGAAGGGTTAGAGGAATGTTACCCATTGTGTGGGAGCTGTCGTGTCTTATTTTGGCTGCGTCTCGATAGTCTTCCAATCACCAGCCTTCGCTCTTCGACATAGCTCAAGGAGCGTTTGTGCTGCAAACTCGAAATCGTCCAAGGTCAGATAAACCTGCCCGCTAATCCTCGACCAGAATGCCCCGGCGTAGAATTTTGTCGGTATGTATGTCTCATATTTATCTGGCATTTCTTCTTGGATCCACTTGGCAATGCGTACTCCATCCGCTTCCTGTACACCGAGCTGAGGCACGGTCAGCGGCAGCCTCACATTCGTGAAGCAGCATCGCTGCAATGAATTCGAACTTCCGCCGAGAACCTCAGTCCCCAGTAACTCTGCCATTCGCTTGCCTCCTTCCCTTGCTATATTTTCACAGTACTCACGTATCCTCTCTTCCCCACCGCACACTTCTTTTCGCCACTTCAAGGCCGCGGGAATGCAGATGAAGGGAGTGGTGTCTGTGGTCGATACCTTGAGGAACAGACGAACAAAGTAGTCTGAGGGCTTCATCAACTCCCGCGTGCCAGGCGTCTCATATCCCCAGGAAGTGGGAAACGTGGTCCGGATGAGATGATGGTTTGCAGCGGGCAAATAGAGAACAGCACAGCCTCTTGGCACCATGAGCCACCTGCGCAGACTGTTAGCGGCGGAGTTCCCAATGATTACTGCGAGCAGATATTGACAAACTTGTAACAATTGCTTATCATAAAGTCCGGCTTCAGGATGCCAAGGTGGGTCAGGTCAATGTGACCGATCCCATGGGCGCCATCAATGAAACTTAAGATGCCAAACTTCCTGCACGACCTCACCAACGCTTCCCAGGGGAATCGCACCCCGGGAAACGTCAGCACAGTATCAAACATCGCCATCTTGACAGGACGTCCTAGTGCCTGAACAGAACTGACCATGTCCTCAAATTTGCCCAGGATTTCATTGTCCTCGATTGGATACGTGAGGTCCACGCTGCAAAGAGTTATGTCAATCCCTTCTGCAACTGACTGCAGGGTCTTCAAACAAGCACCATAGATGGTATTGAAGTGTATCACCACATCTCCCTCTTTGAAATCGATATTCCGCAAGACGGTGTTGATGCCAGTAGTAGCATTCGGGATGAAGACGACTTCGTCCACACCAGCACCCAGCAGGGGAGCTATTGCAGAACGGGCCGCCTGGAGGAGCTTTGGATAGGTATATCGAATGAAGGTATCAGGCCTTGCCTCGGTTTCGAGCTGAAGCTGCCGCTGGTGGTCCGCGATAGCCCTCGGAAATGCCCCGAAGGATCCATGGTTGAGAGGTCTGTAACCCTGAGCGAAAGAGAAATGGTTCTGGCGAGCCTCCACACCAAATATCGAGTTCGAGAGGTCTTTAGATGGTTTTATCTTTTCTGTAGAGTCCATGATAATGCGAGGGTATGCGAGCAGGGCGGCATATGCTGCGAAATGTGCAAGTTAAAGCTGAGGGAGAAACAACGGCAGGAATCAGATAGACAGCATCAAGCATCGGCCGACAGCACAAATACCATGGTAAAGGAAGGGTCGAAAGGTAAGAGGCAAGCTTGATGAGATGCGTACTTGGTTAAGAATGCAAAGATGTCCACATAGAGGAGATAGTGAAGCACCCCACATGGATGTGACCGTGACACGGTGCTAGGCCGCATCCAATAGGAATCGGTTGGCATACAGTAGTCCGATTATCACCAACAGACAGCTGCAGACAGACGCTTGTCCGCTTCGGGACAGTGCGGCGCGTACGGAGGCAAACCTGGGGTACAGAAAAGCAGACGGGCTGAGCAGGGGGTTGGGTTTACCCCTCGGTACTCAGAACACCGCCAACTACTTCTCTACACTCATCCATTCTGTCGCGGGAAGGATCCACAGGACCATCGCCAATGGATCCTCTATCTCTCACTGCCAGCGTCGCTGCTGTGGCCACCATTGCCACGCAGATATGCACCATCATCGCGGACATCCGGCACGACTGCGCGGCACTCCCCGGCCGCATTCACGCTCTGAATAACGAGGTCGAAGACCTCAGAGTCGTGCTATTCCAGGTCTCAAGTATCATCAGAGAGCGCGAGTCACACGGTGTCGAAAGCCACACCGAAACAAAAATACAGGGCCTGCTTATGCAGGGCAGGAGTCGGCTGCTTGATCTCAAGGAAATGCTCACTCGTATCAGACTTTCAGGGTCGAGAAAGCGAGAGTTGGTTTTTAGGACTCTCCTATGGCGCAAACAACAGGAAGCAATCGGTCTTGTACAACACGATATCAAAAGCCTGAAGTCTAGTCTCAATGTCCTGCTCGGGGCGTCAAACTCGTAAGTAAAAGGTAGCACTGGATGCCCGCGTGCGTAAATGCGAGCTGAACGTCTTCTGATCAATCAATTACTGATCCATAAACCAAATAGATGGGATATGATGCGCATCAGGCTTGATCTTGAACGCATAGCCTCCACAAGTGTCCACTTGGAAGGACCTGAACGAAACGATACTCTTGGCAGTGGCGGCCAAATATTCAAGGATATTCTGCAAGAACACCAAGGAAATATTTCCAGGGCTCTAGCTGAACAGAATATTCAGGTTGAAGAGCGGCTTAGCAGAGTCGAGGCACTCTTGCAGGCTCAGACGACGCAGATGCGAGTCTCCCAAGTGTCCCAAATAGGCCCCCTCTACGACATGTCACCGCCAGCTTATAGGAAAAGGCCAACGCTGCCGATGAGTCCCACGTCTGAGGAGCACCTACGGATGAGGTCAGAGGCAGTCGGCGTCCGACTAAGACAGACTCATTCAAACTGCAGGCCAAGTTGCCCATGTGCTTGCCACACGCAGCAAAGATCTGCTACTCCTTCATTTATGAAGCAGGCTCTTGGGCAGCTTTTTGTGGGCTATGCTGGACTGCCTGTTCTGGGGAACAAGTGTGACTCCTTGACATGTGAGAGGGGCCAGATTCCCAGCATCAATGTCGAGTACTGGTTTCCACTGGGCTTTTGTTGGTCGCAGATCATCCGACTACAGCTTGCATACCAGACCAATATCGGGCCATCGTTCCAATTGAGTACTCTGAGGAGAGTTCCGGACTCGGCCCAGTGTGTGAGCTTCGCTTTGAACGGCAACATCGATGGACTGAAAAGACTACTTAGCCAGGGTCTAGCATCGCCCAGAGATGTTAGCTCAACGAGAGGCTACTCACTACTCCGGGTAACTACAGGTCTGACTCGCCCATACAGCTGAAGTTACTGATCATCGTTTAGTGGGCATTGTATGGGCAACAGTACGAGATGTGCAAATTCCTGATGAATGCTGGTGCCGACCCTACTTACCGGTTGGTTCACAATCCATGTGTGATCAAAAACACGCATCGGGACGACTAATGACTATGCACAGACCGATAGCCGCAAGTGATGATTGTCCCAGCGACAAGGCCTGCGACATCATTCTCAGGGGCGGCCTTTCACGCGAGGTTGTTGACATCATGAGGATCATTGCCGAAGGGAGTGACTTCGTCGATGACCAGAATTTTACAGCCCTGCACAAAATAGTGCTGCGGCTTTCGTACCACGGCCTAGAACAAGAGCTTCGCAGAAGTCCAGGTAATGTGGATCTGAGAGACTCGACTGGAAGGACACCTCTACAATGGGCCGCAGCTCGAGGTGATGAGGCTGCCGTCGTGACGCTACTCAGCTACGGGGCTGATCCAAATAATATGGACAAGAAACTTAATACTCCCTTGACTCTCGCCGCGAATCAAAACCACACGATATGCGTGCGGTTACTGTTGGAAGCTGGTGCCCTGCCAGACCCAGTACTCCCGAAGGGGGTGAAGTTTGGCACACCTCTGAACTGTGCCGCTCGCAACGCAACAGACCCGATGCTGATGAAGACACTATTGGACTTCAATGCCAACATTGAGGCTTGCGGCGTGGACGGTATGACACCTCTTCTGCATGTGGCACGGGGCAGCAGCGCCACGCATGCAATGCTCTTGTTGGAGTACGGCGCAAATATAAACGCCACATCCAAGACAGAGCAGACTCCTTTGACAGCAGCTATCGAGCACAATAATCACGCCGTCCTGAAGCTTCTCCTGGCGCGTTGGTTCGAGTACAACGAATGTCCGCGACTCAAGGGACCAAACTTGCTCGAGATAGTCGCCCAGTATGCCGACACTCGGACAATGCAAATACTGGCAGCCACCGAACATCTGCGTGCCCGGACGGATGATTCATATATCATCAAGCACTATTTGCAGGTGCTGGAATCCCGGATTGACACGTCAGAGAAACTTCTTTCAGCTTTCAATGAACTGGTCTCGGTGCTAAAGAGCGTTGACAAGTCCCCGAGTGGCATCGATAGCAAAATGGAAGCTGGACTCCTTGGTCACTTCGAGGCCCTGGAGATTTCAGATGACGAGTCAGATTCAGATCTTGTTTATGAGGATGCGAGAGAGCATTTACAACCTTTTCGAGAACCAACATCACCCATCTGTCCGGCCGGAATACTCAAGAAGAGAACGACTATATGAATCACTACCGATTGGGTCGCCTGTCTCCTGTCTGTCTGTCTCCTCCAGCACCTAGTAGTCTCAGAAGGTGATAGAGTCTTCTTTCTGCATTTGGAGTGAAGGAACGGTGTAGGGTCTATTGAACCAGACTGAATGAGCTGGCCTTCTGGCGGGTCGCCAGACTGTGCTAGAAACGGAGCACGATCCGTTTACATGTGTATAATGTATCCATTACGTATTGCTGTGATTTACAGGAGTTTTGTGGGCTTCGATTGTCACTTCCAAATGCCGGCATGTGCATTATATCGACTGGAACAGACATCTCTTCAATTTTTAATGAGCCTAAGGCTATGAACAGCAGAATCAATGCAGGGGAGGATACACTATTTTTCACGGCCAAGAATACGTCCCGCGATGACATCGAAAGAAGAAAGGAGCATGGAGCTGTTGGGCTTACTCTGACTTTTGTCTTTTGTCAATGCTACCTAGGTATGCAGTTTGTTTCAAGTGTTACTGATGAGACCAAGTAGCCGGCAGGGCAAAAAAGATGGCAGCTTATAAGCTATTGAGCAGCGGCGACCAAACACGAAAGAACTGTCCTGCATGCATTTTTTGACAGCTTTACAGATCAGACCCTATAGCGGCATTTTCCGCCTCGCTGGGAACTAGGTGAAGGCTGCTTATGGGGTCTTGATGGGGCCGGTCGAGGTACTTCGAAATACACTTGGCAGGGATACAACCACCAGTTCTGGCAACTACAAGCGTGGGGTTAAGGCAGTAACACACCTACAGAGGCAGCGTTGCTTTTGCTGAGAAATACACAACTGACATCACCTTTGGCGGCCCGGAGCAGGAAGAACAACCCACAGTCTTGATATTGGGAAAAAAAGAAAAAAAAAAGAGGAGTGGTAGTCTCTATCATTATATGGTAGTTCCCTTATCCTTTTTCATGAGACACATTCCCTGCACATTGTTCAGGCCCAATCCCATGTCACCCATGACGAACTCAGCAGATTTAGGTTGGTCAGCCATGCGGCAGAAGGCCACATGCATGTTGATAAGCCTAGTACGGGGATGTCTTGCCAGGGATCGCAGTGGTGTCGAAGTAAATTGTCACCACAAGCACCCAGGCGCCTTTGATGGATAGCCGAAGATACTATCTCTGCCAAGCGAGATGGCGAGTTGCCGTACAGGTCACCTGTCGCGTTGGTGGCCCGACTCCTCTGCGAGCGCTTTTGGCGCCGCCTATGGATGCAGCAAGAGGCTCGACGAGACTGCAACCTCGGTATTTGAAGGTGTCGGAGACGGACCAGGCGAAATGCTAGGATCAGCAGCAAGTGCTGCTGCACGCAGAGTACTCTTGTCTCTGATGACCTTGGAAATGGTGTGGGCGAGGGCCCTCGTCTTGATGCAGTGGACTTGCCTGGCATTGGTTGGTTTTCTATGTATTTTTCTATTTTGTATAGGTTCTTTTGAAGCATCCTCCCCCGAAGCCGTTTCGTCTAAACTAACAAGCACAGTCATTCCCTCATCCAAGCATGATCACGATTTGCCCCTCTCGCAGCAGGAGCGTCCTTCTTTTTCCCGATAAGATATTTGTTGATTCATAGGGACGGCCGACTACATGGGAGATTGACTTTGCACCTGGTATTCCGTAGACGAGCGCAACTGTCGATGCTTCTAGTAAGACGTGCGAAGCAAGCATGTGGGTCCTCGAGGGGGCGATTGGTCCGGGCAGGGGTCGTGTCGGTGTCCGGCAAATTCAGGCAGGTCAGGAGGCGAGCAGGGTCCGGGCGTCATAGATTCGTCTCATTCCGGGCAGAGATGGTCGTGGTGATGGTGGTCCGGGGCCTGGTGGATTGTCGATTTCTTGGGGTCCGGGCAAGTGATTTCGTCACGGCTTTCTCACAGTCACACGCAAAGCCAACACTTCATCACAGCAGACTCAGCAAGTCACGTCGGTGGACTCTCAATGATCTCGATCGGACGAGGGCAACAGCTGGGAGCTGCCAGGCGAAGAAAAGGAATCAAGACGGGTCCCGCCTACGTTGGTGGTCCGGCATAGTTGGCGTGGCCCCAGACGAAGTACCAGAGTGTCGAAATGAAGGTGAAGGCGACGAAGACGACAGACGCATAGTTCATGGTGGCAGCCATGACGGGCACGGTGGTCGGCATGCAGAACAGCGGTATGGCTAGAAGTGACCAGGCTTCACGCAGTCATCACCAAGTCAGCACAACAACAACAAAAAAAGCACAGCAAGCACGCAAATGCACACACAAGGAGTCACACACACACAACCCCCACCGCAGGCACATCAAGGGCTGGGCGGCGCGGAAAAGGGGGCAGACGAAACGAGAGCCGTCAAGGCGGCAGGCAGGCAGGATGAGAAAGACATACCGAGCGCGACGTAGTTGCAGACATGACCCAGGGCGCCAAGGTGGAAGCTCGCATCCTTGATGGCCTCCCTCCTGTTCAGGAGACTGACAGCGATGGGCATGGCGTAACTCGTCGTCAGACAGATGACGCCAACGCCGGAGAAGGCGTTGAAGGCGGCAGTCGAGCCAAAGTAGATGAGGCCAAGGATGATCTGGACAACCATGGACAGCATCATGGCATTGAAGGGCACGCCCAGCTTCCTGTCAACAGTCTTCCACAGCTGGGAGCCGGGAATGGCGCCGTCCCTGGCGAATGCCCAGATACACCGCGACGCGGCTGTCGTGCAGCCGATGCCACAGTTGAGAGCCAGCACAAGGAGGGGGATGAGCAGGGCGAAGGAACCACCCGACGAGCCGATGGCGGACTTGATGATGGAGGGGACCGGCTGGCCCGAGGCGAGGGCCACGAGGTCGTCGATATTCGGGATCACAAACATCAGGGGGATGAGGGTCAACAGGCCGGCAAAGGTGTTGAGCACGACGGTGGAGACCATGGCCTTGGGAACCTGGGTGGCGGGTGCTCGCACCTCCTCGCACATCCTTTGGCGCTGTCTGTTAGCACAAAATGGCGTCAAGCCCGGGGTTCTGAATAATAGCGACGTACGAGATGATCATGCCTGTCGACGAGGTGGCATATGCGGCCTGCAGGAGACCGACGCAGAAAGACCAGCCGGGCACCCAGCCGGATCGCGGCTCAAAGGTTGTGAAGACGTATTCTGCCGAGTGGCGGCCGTTCTTCGCGATGGCAAGAATGCAGACGACGATGGAGATGAGGCCAGCAAATGTCCAGAAGATGGCGGCGGTGTCGAGCCATGGCAGCCACTTGTCGCCCAGGGCCGAGACGGCGTTGCACAGCAGGGTGATGGCCAGGAAGATGAGGAAGACCTGGTACGTCTCGGCGGGGAAGATGCTCTCACCGGCGCCGTCCTCGAAGACGCCGATGCAGGCAACCAGGAACTGGGCAGTGCCGAAGTTGACGGCAAGGGTGATAGTCACGTTGCCGACGACATACAGCCAGCCACAGACCCAGCTGGCCACACGCCTCCACCGGGGCGGCGAGAGCATAAAGGTCTGGTAGTAGACGCCGCCGGCGGTCGGGTAGACGCTGGTGATCTCGCCCAGGGACGCGGCCACGCACAGGATGATGCACGACACAGCGAGCCAGCCCCAGATGACGTTGGCCGGGCCACCACCGGCCAGAGGATAGTACATTGTCGTCGAGAGACCGTAGGGGATGGCTGCCAGCACAAAGGACATGAAGGCGACCTGCAGGGTCGAGCGGTTGCGCGTCATCTCGGGGGCGTATCCGAGGGATTCGAGGAGCTGGTCGGCCGTGGTCACATCGCCGCTGCCGCTGGGGGCATCGAGGCTGCTCTTGGTGGTGACACCCATCTTGGCCTCATGAACGCCGCCATGGTGGTGGGCGCCATGGTCCTGGGGCACGACACCAGCCATGATGGATGGTGTTTCTCGTCAGACACAGGAGAGGGACAGGAAGAGGCTGAGGGGGGGGGGCAAGACGGCGATCCGGAGAAGGGCCAAGAAGGAGGGGGACAAGAGGGAGTGAGAAGAAAGAGGATAGAGGAGGGTGCGGTGGAAGGGGATGGGGGAGTAGGAGTAAAAGAAGGAGGTGAAGAAAGAGGTGTTCGCCAAGGTCCTATTTCTGGGGAGACGAGGCACTAAAGAACGACTCGAAAATATCCGTGCCTGTGCGAATCCAGACGTCGGATAAGGAAATGAATGAGCATGGCATGGGCATGGGCATGCGAGCGACGGGGACGGGTTTGCTTGCCACTCTTGACCAAGTAGACGAAAGTACTACTAGATCAAGTACGTACAGACTTGTCTACTTTAGACACAGTAGATCGAATGTACAGTACACGATAGATCGGGGGCGAGGGTCTAGAAAACCCACACTGGAGACCAGGGAAGGGGGATGGCAGGGCATGTCAAGGCAGGACATGGCCAAAGGCAGGACAGAGAAGAAAAAAAAAAAAAAAAAACTCAATGGCTCCCGGGATGGTCGTGTGCACGAATGAGCAGTGCCCTTCGGCAGATAGATATTAGGACGCACTACTTACTACCCTGCCCTGCTCTGGTTAGCAGACTACACACGTATATTATTACTCTCCTACTCCTACTGCGGCTGCTGCTCCAACTTCTGCGTATACAATTCTTGGATGTACAGTACACTCGTCTGCTCCCGCTGCGCATCGATCCGAAGAGTCGGGACAATACAGCAGATACTTGGCTGGACGTGGCCTGGTTGTCACTGGCGAAATCTGGCGAGTCAGATTCTGGACATTGACGGGGAGGATCTCTGGGGGTCCCTCATCTGGACCACTTTTGCGCATCCAATGCCACCTCAGGCGCAGGCCCAGTGACATCAGAAGACCCACGCGAGGCCCACACTCGCCTTTTGCCAAGAGCTGGAGCCCCCGCCGAGCGTGGGCGAACAGGGCAAGGAGGGCCCATGGAGCTACGGGCAAAGGCTCGGCCAAGCTGTTGGGATGCACACGCCGAGACTCCGGCGTAACCGACGGCGCGGTGCTAGGCTTTTTGCTTCTTGTCTCGCAGGCCGTCGCGGGCGGGAAAAAGAAAAAGAGGGAGCCGCGTGAAGGAAGGGCCTGATGAGGGACCGAGGGACCGACCATGCGAACAGACGACTCGAAAGGCAATTTGGGGAAGCCAGACCCGGCGCCAACGACCCCAGCTTCGGTCCGGCTGCTTGGCTGGGCAGGCTGACCACACAGTCGTGAGAAATATAATATCCTTGGTCCATCATGCATATTGACTTGCATGCATGCAGTCTTGCGAGCCTCGGCTGCATGTATTATTGCCTAACTGTTGGTAGAATGTGGCCTGTTGTTCCTGCTCACGACACCCCGTTGACCGGCCCTTCATCTGTCTTTTACTGTAGACAGACAGGCAGACAGACGGACAGACTGACGACAAGTACGAACAGTATTATCTCTGATCGATCCGGCACGGGCCCAAGCAATACGGGCTGGCCCCATGCTGCCATCCCATGCCAGCATCCCATCCTTCCTCCATGTTGAAATTTGAAACACAACAACAGTCAGCAGCCAGCCAGCCAGAGGGACGGGACTACTTCGGGGCTCCGCCTCATCGCCAAACGCGCACAACGTTTCGTAAAGAATACAACACCCTGCGCTTTGAGGCGGCCATTATGGATCGGCAGGCCCACCTGCAGAAACGGGATGACGTCCAAGGGGCCCACGCCAGCAATCCGCTAGGCTACAGTACCTATCCAGAGGACTATAATTTCATGTACGCGTGGAGTGGGCCCTTTGGTCACGATGGTGTACCAGACATAGGAGAGCACTGTAGATAGCAGTGCGCAGTCTGCAGTGGGCGTGGCATCCCATTATCTATCCCGGTGAAACGATAACACACATGGCAGAGCAAGGAACACAGAAATAGGAACCCACAGTGCCTGCATCTTGTATGTGTCCGATAGGCAGATAATACTGATACAGCAGCCGGCAGTGCAGATAAACTACTGTAGATCTATCTACATACGGCAGCGGGTGCCGAGGGTGGCCTGTGGCATGCTCGGCGACCAATTTCTTGGACCTGCAAGGAAGAGAGAGCAAGCAAGCAAGCAACTTGATCGACCACGCACCACAGTAAATGCTTGGTAGGACCTGTCATTTCGTTATCGACCAGCCCACTGCAGCCATGTAGAAGTATATGTACACTACCGGTTGGCTGAGAGGTGCATGGGAATTGCAGGAACGCATTGCACGGGGTGGAGCATTCATGCAGCACAACAGGAGCCACGAGAGGCTCCCGGGAATGTTCCGCAGGCACAAATACTGTACTGTACCACCCCATTGATTGATCCATCCATTCAATCCATCCTACTACCTGTCATGTAGCCACACCACTGTCTGCCAACCGCGGCTGGCAGCAGCAGCCGGGGCCCTGCATCAGACGGACATGGACCTGCAAAGAGACTCTGCGACCGACAACCGAGAATCCTCCACGATAGGAAAGTCACCGGACGGTCGGACGGTCTCGAATCTTGCTGCAGAGACTGGACAAGCCGCGTGGTGCCGTCATGTCGATGTCTACGCTGCGCTGAGCTGCGCTGCATACATATGAGCCTTCCATTCTTGACTGACTGCCAGTTCAGCCCACTCATCTGTCTTCCGCAGCTGCTAATGCTCGCCGCCCAGGCGTCTTCCTTGGACTCATCGCCCTCGGTCTGCATTTGCCGAACGCGCCCGGTCCTTTCCGTGCTGGCAGATCTAGATACAGAATGTAGTGGGTCGGCTTTGTCGGTGTAAACCTGGAGTATGGATCTCACCGTTGACCGTCGGAAAAGGTATTGTTGGCACGGACTAAATGATCATCCAGGTACATGCATGTAGACTACGTACACGATCCGATTCCTCTCGATCTCTTGCCAACTCTCTCGCCAAGTTTCTGTCGATGTTGCGGTTTGTGGGCACACTCAAACCGCAACATCTGCGCTGGGAATCCTAAGGGATGCTGCCAAAAGAGTGGATGGACTGACAGAACTGTGCGGAGGCGCAGGACTAATGCACTTTTGTGCACAATGTCGAGAAACTGCAGACTGAGAAATGCCTTGTACTACACGCAAGTTGCTGTCTTATGGACAAGGATTCGATAGTCCACAGCTGAAATTCGGGCCTAGTCACGGTTCGCAAATTATCAACACTCGACGTTTATTTACTGTGGACACCTCTGTAGTGTATGAGGTCTCAAGAGGGGAAAGAAGCGCTCGCTCTTCCCTCTTCCGACTGCACTCGCACGTCTGTTCCTATGTGGATTCATGATAAGCCCGTGTAAAGGTCATTGCGCTTCACATTTATCGGACGATTTCTACTGCATTATCTGTTCGAGATTGTCTCCGTAAGACACCAAGCCCTGTGGCTATCCGAGATACAGTGCTAGAGATGCATATGTGGGGATCACACAATCATGCTTCGAGACAACAACAGGTCTGATACATACAGCTCACAAGGATCACCAAATTTCCTCTGTCACACGGTTGATGATTGGTTAATTTATGGCGAAGTCTTCCTAACCAAGAATTCTTACTGGAAGAACGCGGAAAGGAGTAGTAAGTTTCTCTAGAATTGTTAAAGATTTATATCCTTTGTCTCCAATTTCAGTGGACAATATACCTCTCTTGAAAATGTTAAGGGCGATATGCACCTATAGGCAAACATATGGGGTCATTGGGAGCTGTATATTTTGTTTCATTTTATATTTTTAAAAAGGAGATCCATCATCATCAAATCGTGTCATCATCACTGACCATTGACCAGTCTGAATTCCGCCTGAATAGACTACACAGCAATGAACTGCTCGTAGACGTCTAACACGATAGTCACATACGTTCCGCTCTATACAGTCCTCCTGGAAAAGATACCAGCTGCATCGCCCACCCCGTCCCAGCCAAGTATCGAAGCGCCAGTCAATACCAGCGCCCATAGCTCCGCGATCGTGGCCCCTTCCATCCCCGTGGCGTTCAGAGGTGCCCAGGACGTCGTCTTGGTAGCACCTGCCACGAGGGCCAACACCAGCGTGATCCAGCCCTTGGCATCCTCAGCGGACCGGCTCCCTGGGGGCTGGCGAAACTCCACCGTGCCCTGGGACGGGCCCACGGTGTTTCCCTTGGAATGGGATGCCCGAGGCATCATCCTCGAGAAGTCCCACTTGTACACTTTTCCCCGGACAAAGTCGTGCTTCTTGCCATGCGCTCTCCCGTAGCTTGACGTCGCGGGAAAGAGGTTCATGCTCCCGACCAAGGCCCGGGTCAGTTCGTGGTCGACAGGATCGCTGCTCATGGGAGTGGCCGGCAGGTCCAGCGCGGCGTCTACCATGACCAGGCAGTCCTGCAGGCTGAGCGACCGCAGAGCCACGCTGTCACGGTTGCTCTGACACCAGTATGCCGCGGACGCCCGCCTGTCGGCTGTGACGAGCTGGTCGAGGGCCGGTTCGAAGTAGAGGGCAGCCTTGGCCAGCGCAGAAAGTTCAGCCGGCGACAAGGGCACGGGCGTCCCGGAGACGTGGATGTGTGTGCTGCAGTGCGGGCTGGGTACCATGATGAAGTAGCGCCTGATGGTCGAGAACATCAGCTCCATATCGGCTGCCCACTGCCATGTGGCTGGATAGACAGGTGAAACGAGCTCTATGCCCCCTTATCATGCGTATAAGTGCCCCTGGTCAGCAATGTTCTATACACAGGGTGGCCAGAGAAGACATCGTACATAGACCCTTTGCCAGCTGATTCGGTATAGTGACCTCGCGCACGATGGAGTACTCGCGATAGTGCTCAACCGCCTTGTCACCCCCGTCATTGATGTGGTTGGCGATCCCAGCGGCGGCAAGACGTCTACTCAGGTCGTTGGCGAGGCTTTTCCAAGACGAGTGTGCTTTCTTGCGGCCGCCCAGGAGCAGTTCAATCTCTATGCCGAACTGAAGGGAGGCATGAGGCATGGCTTGCATACTCATTGTCATTGACAACCGAATGGATTTCGATAGATATAAGGCACAAAAAAGTACAAGAAATATGGAAAAAGCCACAGGTGGACTGTTGGACTGATGGACTGGTGAATGGGAACCACAGAGGCTTCATTGATCAAGAGGTATATATACTCGAAAATCGAAAGAACCCTTCGCTTGATCCTTTGCCAGAGACGCTCATCCACCCCGCTGATACCGCCGACTTCCCGCCTTGGTCACAAGCGCTCGCACAAAGTTGAGCACAGGGGGCAAGCTCAACGATAGCCTGGGACCAGGCCAGCTCAAGCCGGCCCCCCGAGCGGGCCATCTTCCATGGATGATGCCCTGTCTAGTGCCATGAACCGTGTCGACGGAGGATCGTCACCAGCGTCTCGCCCGCGTGATGGGTCTCACTGACCTCGAGTTCTCTACCCGAGCCAACAGTGAGCCTGTTCCCGCCGCGTTGGCCCCTCTCCCAACTGCCGTGGACCTTGTCAGTCAGGGGGAGTCAGCGAGACGCCCGGATTGGAATCTTGCTGTCGAGCAGCGTACCCTGTATAGGGTCCCTCCTCCAAGGCGTATCAACCGACGTGACGCCATTCAGATGAGTTTATTTAGAAAAGTGGATGAGGCGAGGCGCTACTCGGTCGCCACTTGAGCAGCCCAGCGCCTTCACATCACCCAGCCACTAGAGAAAGCTGGGCCCGCACAAGAAGCCAGAAAACGGAAGCCCAGAGAGCGATTGAGAGCCAGTCTGTCTAGCCCAGTTGACGATATGTCTGACAGCCGAAGGATAATATCTACACGAGCAGCTTGGCTCAGACCATGGCTGATAGGGTGGGAAAGGGGCGTGACACGGAATTCAGCCCCCAGAAGTTGCGCCACCAAGGAGGCTTGTATTCGCAATTGCCTTGACCCATATGCCTCAGATCATGCCGTCTCGTGCGAGACTCCCATATGGATATGTCTTTGGCCCCCAATGGCCCCGTTAAAAATCGCCGGCCCTGAGCGCGAGATCATGGCCGGGGCCCTGGCTTCAAGGTGGCCAGGCCATGGCCCCTGCCGACCTGAGTGCAGCGCAACCAGCAGCGTGGAGACGAGATATTGGACAGGTAGGTTGCTGAAGCTGAAGTCTCGCTCGTGATGGGTATGGCCTCCGTTGGGGGCGCCCAAGCAATGATCCAGACATGGGCGTCCTGGCATACCTGGTATGGGTCTAGGTTCAGCTAAGCGCCGCAAGCAACATGGGGGATGGGGAGGGGGCATCTAGCCAGGTTTTACAAGAGGGAGAAGGGCAGGGGCCAGTGTGAAGAGAGATAGCGAGAGAGAGAGAGGTGAAGGGAGGGTGGTGGTGAGAAGGAGGGACCAAGTGGACTGGCCGTGATGATCATGTGTCCAACCCGAACTGAGGTTGGTGCCGGCGGCCAAACTCTTGGTGTTGCAGTCGCTGCAAAGGCAGATGTGACTGGCGGGATGGTGACTCCAAGAATGTTTCAGGATCCCGCACTGCAATCCTCGGCCATCGGCAGACGAGACTCGGCTGCGGAGTGGCTGCCGTCCGGCTCCGGAGCCTCGGGTATGGCACCGGCTCGCCGACCGGGCCGGACGAGATCGGCCTTGTGTCGTGAGTGATTGCGCTGGACCACTCTGGCATTGTCCGCAACTTGGTTTGTCTTTCAAACGTCAACAATTGATTCTTTGGTATCTCAAAACAAGGCGCCCCCGCCAACATCTGAATGCGAGCCAAACTCCAATGCTTGTATACAAGGCGGCCCTCCCACATGAAGGGCCCAGCCCATGAGCCCCAAAATCAAACTAGGCTAAACCAAAATAAACCGATCCAATCAATACCCAAACGGACAAATGGTGGCAGCAAGAACCAGGCTAAGGTCCAGGCAGGTGGCCGAAGACGATGGCCTCTTCTCACTTGCTCTCATCGTACACCACGCTCCCACAACGCCCACAGACGAGTCGCTGACGGCCCTGGATCTTCTTGGGCCTGAACTTTTTCGCCCCACACTTTCGACACGGCACCTCGTCCCCATCATCACTGCTCCGACGGCCGGCCTCGCTGTCACTCGTCAGTTCCGAACTGAGCTTGCTGATGGCCGAATCAGTCGGGGCGAGGCGGTTCTCTTCACGGGTCGTCATGGTGCTCAGATGTGAAGCCCCGCGCTGCACGTCGGCTGGCCGCCGCTCGAACCCGGGGACTGGAGGCCTCGTGTCCCCGCCCGGTGAGAGGGGCATCGTCGAGGACCTCGACGCTGCCAGGCTCTTCGGACGGGGACCGTCAAAGGTGGCCTCGCGATCTTCGGTCGCAGGCGTCACAGCATCACTGGCAGTCCTCTGGTGGCCCTTGCCCCCCGCACTGGACTTTCCTCCGTCCCCGTTGGACCCTCTGAGGCCAGCCAGGCCCTTCCAGCGGTTCAGATTCCAGAAGCCATAGCTTGCCCCGGCTGGGTCCAGCCGTAGCTCTTCCGGTCCGTCCTCAGCGGACCTAAAGCTGAAGGAGGGCACCGGCGGGGGAGTGGGGGCTTCCTCGGCCTTTCTTGAGCCTTTGCGGTCTCTGGCTGTTGACGGCCGGGGCTTGGCCTCCGGGAGATCCTCCTCGCGTTGGTTTTTGTCTGCCCCGGTGTCCTCCTTGTTCGTAGGATGCAAAGGTGAGGAGCCCGAGGTCATCTTTGTGTCGACAGCATTGGCCGTCTTCGGCCGCAAACGACCGCTTGCAACGCTGTTGGTGGGGCTGCCGGGTGGGTCATTGGCACCCGCAGGGATCCGCGGAGAGGCCATCGCGTACTGCTGCTTCCTGGCATCTGCGGCCAGATTCGCGCGGCTTCCGCTTGCCGCTGGCCGCCCGTCCTTCCCGGGGGATATGCTCCTCTCGCTCCGCACGGGCGTTCCTATGCTTCCGGCGATCGACTGGGGCCTGCCGCCGCCCTCGATGTCCTGGCGCCAGCTAAGGATCATGTCCGACGACAGCTTCGGCGTCCCCGGTGCGCCCCACGCGATGCCCGGCGGAAGCGCTCCAGGCTGTCCGGCCCCCGTGCTCAGGCTACCACGCCGCGAGTGCGCAGCACTACCAGCGCTCGTCCTGGTCCTGATGCTGGATGAGCGGACCACCCCTGGACCTAGGGCACCGCCAGGCTTTCTGGAGAAGGTGCTCCCGGTCTCCCAACTCTCGTGACGTCGTTTCGCGAAGGCACAGTCCTGTCGAAAGACCTTGATGATGCCTTGGTCGTCCGACGTCACGATAATGTTGCCACCGTTGTGAGACTTGCGTGCGAGGTAAGCGGGTGAGTACTCGATCTTCTTGACCATGCCTGGCGTCAACAGCGAAGTGTCCGGGTCCTGGGCCTTCTCCTGGCTGTCGGCTTCGGAAGGCGCAGCCTGAGACGACGTCGCGGCGGTCTCATCCGAAGGCATCAGGGTGACGGGTGGCGGGTTGCACAGGTCATAGATTGGGTCCCCGGACTCACTTAGGAGTTGCCTGGTCTTGACCGGGGCAAAGAGCGCCGTGGTAACGATATCGCCGTGAGCGTCAAAGCTTTCGCTTGGCTGTTTGTTGGAGTCACCGGCGGCTGCCGCGCCCACCTTCCAGATGAACGTCTTCCTGTTCTCGCTCCCGCTGATGACATATTGTGCATCGTCGCTGAAGCTGGCGCTGATTTGCGTGCAGGCATTCTCGTGGCCTTTGAACTTGACATCCAGGCTGCCGTCCTTGAGGTTGTAGATCCGTATTCTCGAATCGTTGGTCGATATCATGATCTTGACCTCACCGGGCTCCGTACCACCTGACCCACCCGAGGTGAGGGGCATCGCCATGGTCTGTATCCCAGTGATCTTGCTCCCCTTGGAGTTCTTGCCCCTTGAGCTCTTGGCATGTATCTGGCTGTGAAACTTGAGACCCTCCGTGTCGTAGACCATGCAAAGCCCGTTCAAGAGGCCCGCGATTGCCAGCTTGCCGTCCGGGGTGAATGCCACGGCAGTGATGAGATCTGGCAGACGCACACTGTAGGCGACGGTCTTGTCAGGTATGCTCCACAGTCGCAGCGTCATGTCCAGGCTCCCCGCAAGGAAGAAGCGGTCATCCGTGGGATGGAAGGCTACCTTGGTCACTACGTCCTTGTGCTTGAACGTGCAGAGGCACTCATCGCGGCTGGTGTGCCAAAGCCGCACCGACTTGTCCATGCTTGTCGAGAGGAGGAAGTTGTTCTTGCTCCAGCTCAGGTCGAGTATCTCGTTCACGTGGCCCGAGAGCTCACGAAAAGGGCGCTCAACGAAGACTGGAGTCGACAGCCTCTCGCCCACGGGACAAGTCGCAGCTTCCTCCTCCTCCTGTGCCCGCCGCTCCTCGTGGGTTGATATGACAGCCCACATCCGGACGACCGTGTCCTTGCCGGCGGCGGCAAGGTATTTCCCGTCTTTGGAGAATTCGGTGGCCCAGATCGCGCCGCCCGTCCTCTCCCTCCTCCGGCCACCGGCGCCAGCGACAGAGACGGTGACGATGGGGACTTTGGAGGCTCCTTGGGCGCCGTCTTCGCCAGTCAGCGACGGATGGGTCCCGACAAGCTCCTGGGCAAGAAACATGCGGTTGAACTCCCGCTCGTGGTGTTTTTTGTTGTTTGCACGAATACGGATGTATCTTGGCGGCTCTTTGTGACGAGGGATGTAACCTCCTGCATCTACGATGTCTGAAAATACCCGGGCATCTGAGCCGTCCATGCGCGACTCGCCGTTGAACTCGGACTCGCTGTCGTGTATGGAGTCGACATCGCCCCTTGCCTTTCTCGTGGTACGCATTCCGAGCCGACTGAGGAACGAGGGACCTTTCCTGTACGAAATCGAAGACAGTCAGCGCCTGAACAGAACAACCATGCAGCGGAAATCTGTGCATCCCGCGGGCTTTCAGGTCCCGCCAAGCACAACTTCCCACCCTGCTGAACGCCCTCCCCACCCTTCCCCCCAAAAATGATTGTCCGCCAGGCTAAAGCGCACGCCGCGCGCGCGAAGGGTCGAACGGCTGTACCTACTTCTTGTCCTTAGCAGCATCGCCAAACGGCGTTGTTTGTCTGCTGTTCAGGTCTGAGCTCTGGCGCGGGATTGCTTCAGGGGGCTCCGAGCTCTCATCTGGCTTTGTAGGAGCAACGCCCCAAGATCGAGGTTGCCTGGGGAGAGTGGATTCGGTATTGGTGCGCAGGAAGATATGCTAGAATCGGACATGTTGTCAGCCCGACAGACCCGCAGGATCGCGCAGCTCCACAAGCGCAGGGCCCGCCGTAGGTCGGCGAGAGCAGTTTGGAAGGACGTACTTGTGACAGCGGATCGACGCCAGGGTTGCTGGAAGGGGAGTGGGCAGGCTGGGCTATGTTGGTAGCAGATGGCCTTGCAGCAGCGTCGTGAGCATCCTTCTCCCTGGACACCAGTGCCGTTGCCGTGTCTTGCCGGGCGATCTGGTCGGGGCCCTTCCTCGCGGTGACGGCAGAAGAAGGCGTGGGTGGAACCGCGGTTGTGGCGGTGGTCGGAGTCGGGGTGGAGGACGGAGTCGGTGTGGAACTATTGTGGTTGCCTGATTCTTGTGGCGCTGTAAGCTTGGTCGAATCCTTCGGAGAGGGCATGCGAAAGCGGCGAGAGTGAAGGAGATATGGGGGTGGAAGGGGGTCACGGAGGGAATGGGAAGCCAGAGAGTGTGGCGGTGAGTCCGGGAACGGGTACAGGACGGAGACGGGAACGGAGAGAGACGGGGCATCATGTGCGTATTCGCATTACGCATGCGGCAGTTCTCTCCTCACGAGTGGACCGATGGAAGCACGGAGAAGGACGGGTGACAAGCAGACAGACAGACAGACAGGCAGGCGGGTGGGTAGACAGGCAGATGGCGAGGGATTGGCGACGTCAGAGAGCAGGAGGGCGAACGGCTTACCTCGTGGGTTGTGGTGTGGCGTGGGCGTGGGCGATTGTGAGGAGGAGCCGGACGACTTGGTGTTGAGAGGCGGGACGAGGGCATGTTGGGCTGTGCGAGAGGCGGATGGGCCGTGTCGAGGGCCCTGGGAGGTCTTTATGGGGGGAGGGTGAGCTGCCATGGTTCCATCATGTATGGGCACGCGCAGCCGAGTGCCCCAGCCAGGCAAGTATTGTTCGTGGGCGCGCGCCTCTGTTGTCGGCTGGCTGGGTGGTCGGTCGTTCCGTCAGTCGGTTCCTGGGCGGGTCGGTGTGTCCGCCGTATTGTGGTAGTCTGCAATGTGCAATGAGGGGGTGGATGTGCAGGAGAAGGAGCAGCAGCAGCAACAGCAGCAACAGCAGCAGGAGGAGGAGGAGGAGGAGGACCGTGGTGGCCCGTCAGCCAGTCGAGTGGAAGCTTGTGTCCGGGGTGGCAGAGACCAGCTCAATCACAAAAAAGAGCCAAGTCCCACCAGGAGGGGCGACGAGGACGGGGATGGACCAGGGACTGAGAGGCACAGAGGGGGACTGGGAGGGACTGGGCGAGATGCGAGATGGCAGATGGCAGATGGGAGCAGGGGACCCCGGCCAGCTTGTCGACGGGCTGGGCGGGTTTGTGGACTGGTGGGGCGGGGCGGTGGAGAGACGAGGTGGAAAGGAACAATGAAGACAATCATTGCCTGCTGCAACCTGTACACTACCACATTGTCGCATCGCACACTCCTCTCCCAAGCTTCGTTGCGTATCCGTACCCAGCCCACCTGCCGTACTCGCTTATCGTAAATACCGTATAAAATCGTATTAATCGTATCGATCGTAATGTATTAATCGTATCAATCGTATTTTAACTGCATGCAGGCAAAAACATCACAATCATCTTCCCAGGACTGGCGGCCAGTATTCGGATTCTTTTTCTAACTCCACTCTCTTTCCTGGACGAGCATTGTCAGACCGTGTCCTCATCATGATGGAATGGGTCGTCTCTATGTAACCTACCTAGGTAGCTAATCATCCTCCGTAGGCAACTTGCATGCACCATGTCAGACCTGGGACTGTTCGTGAAACGGAGATCCGTGAAACAGGCACAACTTATTCCTCGTCCTGTTTCCTTCTCGGCTCATGAGCCGGAGGGTGGACACACAAACAAACCCCAGACCCCACAGCCCTCGGAAGATGGGATGAGACCAAGACCAAACCCAGACCCGAAATCCAAGACAGGGACAAGAGACATGACAGCATGGCCCAAACTCAATCGCCCATAGGGCTGCGACCCCGGCACCCCAATAAGCTTCCACCCGCCGTTTTTTCCCGCTTTTGATCCCACGTCATGGTGTGTAGCTCATCATCAACTGTGGGGGATAGAATCTGCAACAGCTACCCCGACCATCCCGCTTGATCCATAACTGTCCATGCACCATTGCCTGCAGGCGCAAGATATGCACGCAGTTCTGTAGACGGTGGTGTAAGTTGACACATGACTGCGGAATGCCCAAGTCGGCGGCATAGGCCAAGGAGGTCCCGAGGATTCCAGGCTCCCGCAGCTTCCGGCGGCTGCCGTGCCCCTGGTCCCTTTCGTCTCGTGCTCTCACGTCACTCACGTTATTAATGCAACCACAAACCGATTAGCATGCACACTACGTTTATGCCGGGAAGACGAACTCCTGCCTTCCCTCCCTTGGGCTTCTGGCACGTGGTCTTGCTGCTCGAGACCGGGAAGCATGGCGCGTCGGCCGCATTGGAAGTGTGACGACCCTGCACGCTCCAGCACTGCGTGGGCCGCCCCGTATAAGTCCGGGGTGCCGCTCGTCCCGAACCTGCCGCCGGAGAACTTGGTGAGATGGTCCAAAACATCCGCGCACGCATAGGGCCGACGGGTTGGAGAGTCATTCTCACCCTCCCGGAAGAGCTGGTCATCGGCGATGAAACTTTTCTGATGAAACTTGTTGGCGATGAAACTTTTTTTCTCATGGAAATTGTCGCCGGGCGTGCCTGGTCTCATATGATCATGTCGCCGTTCTCTGCCCCACCGTCCCCGCCCTCGTCATCCGACTCGTCCAGGTCGTACATCGGGTACGTCAGGATCGCGGCGATGCCGCCCAAGCTCCCCAGCCTCTGCCCGCTCTCGTGGTCGCTGCTCAGCACCCTGGCCTCGCCCCCGTCCTCCTTGACCTTGTCGACCATGGCGACGTACCGCTTCCTCGTGGCAATGTCCTGGCTCCGGAAGAGGTCGTTGTTGACCAGGAGGACGCCGCCGCCGCGGCCGACAGCCCCCTCCATGACGGCCTTGTCGACGGGCCGGATGCCGTACCACGCCCTGCCGTCGTCCTTGCGCAGCCTCTCGCCGAGCTCGTCCAGGAACTTGGTCTCGGAGACCGACTTGCGCTCCTTCATCAGCCCCAGGACCTCCTTGTTCTTGAGGATCTCGTTGAGCGAGTAGACGTTGCCGCTGCTGGCGTGGGTGACGACGGCGTTCCTCGCCAGGGCCAGCAGCTTCTTGTCGGCCAGGCGCGCGCCCTCCTCCAGCACGTGCTGCCTGAAGTTGTTGGCGACGTAGCCGGGGCTCGCGAGCAGCAGCGGGCGGGGCTGGGAGAAGTCGATGGCACGCAGCATGGTGGCGAGGGTCTTGTCGAAGAACCTGCGCATGCCCTTGTCGTCCTTGGAGGAGGCGGAGGCCTTGCTGGACAGGGTGCTCTGGACACGCGACTTGATGAGGGTCTGGTACTCGGTGATGAGGCAGATGTTGGCGATGCCCTCGTTCATGACGACGGCGGCTATGGCGCCGTCCCTGTCCTGGTTGAGGGCATCGCGCAGGGTCTGGACGGCGACCGAGTCCCAGCCGTGCTTCTTCCACAGGGTGAAGGGCCGGTTGAGCTCGAGGTCGAGGGTGTGGTATTGGCCGCGACTGACAAAGGCGTTGTCGGTGGCAACGCGGCCGCTGACGTGCAGGGAGGAGGCGGCGGGGTCGAAGAAGGTGGAGGTGACGGTGATGGTGAGGTCTGTGTGGACGCGCTCGGTGGCGGAGGAGCCGGTGGAGGTCTCCTTTGCGACCTTACGGATGGCGTGGGCGCGGACGACGTCGTCGAGGGCGATGAGGTTATTTGCGTGCCACATGTCCTCGGGGTCTGTGGGCAGGAGCTGGACCGAGTCCTCGCCGAGGTCCTCGATCTTGTGGATCTTTTTTGCGTTGACGAGCTGCATGGTGTGTCTCTTGATCGCTCGGTCTCTCTTTGTTCCTGTTCTGTCTCTGTCTCCCTGTGCGTGTCTGCTCCTGCTTGATCTTGCGCTTGCGCTTCTTGTGTTCAGAGTCTGGCAAATTCTGGAGGGACGGCGTGGGAAGGCAGAGTGCAGAGTGTTTGCCTGCTGCGAAATGTCCAGATAGGCTTTCATGGAGTGGGTGATGGTTTGGTTTGGGGGAAAGAATGTGACTCTGGCGGTGGTGGGAAAAGATGGGAAGATTGGCGGGGTATAGACGAGCCACTGTCAGCTAGCAAAGCACTAACATTGATGTCACCGCACTAGGGTGTGGGGGGCCAATAGATACTTAGTACCTGGGGGGGGGACAAGATGTAGATGTGGGGCTGCTGTGGTCTGAGCTTTGTACCAGTCACAGGCCACCTCCAAAACTTGCAATAAGCCAGGTACCTTTCTCTCTTAGTGGAAGTACTCAGTGGCAGCAAATTGCATCCTTTTGGGGGAGGTGAGTGAGGTGAACGAGGTGAGGTGAGCGAGGCACGCTCTTGACATGTCATTTCTTTTGCCCCAGCCTACCAAGGTATGCCCACCACTCAGCTGGTCCAACTTTCTGGGCGGTTCCTCCAGAATGCCAGGGCTGCAGATGCTTGCCTGACTTGGTTTGCTGCTTGTCTACATGTGGGAGGATGGGAGTGCAGGCCCTGCATCATCCTACATGACCATCCATTTCAATCCCGCATGCATACTACTGCGTACACTAGGCCTGCACAATAAATATTAGACTACCTAGATACCTAATCAGACATTCTGTGGTTCAGCACTCACTGCTTGCATGTTCTCCCCCTGCCCACTTATGTGGGAAACACAAGGCCCAAGATGAGGAATGCCGTCTTTGGTCTCGTAGCCATCACCATCACGGCTCTATGCACCCTCTGGCTCATCTTTGATCCCTTCCACCCAGACTGGACCGTCCCAGCCCTTCACTTCTCCGTTACACACACGGTCCTGTTCCAGTTCAAGAAGGATGCAGATCCACAAGCCATCCGAAATGTACGGTTGCTGTTCTCGTGCTCTGCCATCCGAGGTCATCGTTCCAACGTGCCAACGTGCCAATATGCTAACATGATCCGTGGGACAAGGCCTGCAACGGCATGATGGCGCTGAGGACCGCCTGTGTCAACCCTTCCTCGCTCCAGCCTTACATCAAGTCACTCACGGGTGGCAGAGACAACTCCCCCGAGGGACTCCAGGTCAGTGTCCGTTTGCAACCACCGATTTCCCGGCCGCATGATAGAGGATATGCGACTGACTGGCTGTCACAGCATGGCGCAACCCATGGTTTTGTAAGTGCTGCCCCTGTCAAACGACGCCCTGGATCCTGGGGTCTGGTGCCGCTCCGCATCACTTGGTGGCCTGAGCTGATTTGTGTGCCTGGCAAAGGTGATTGAGTTTTCCAGTACCCAAGACCGCGACTACTATGTCAGCCAGGACCCTGCCCATCGGAAGCTCAAAAAGAGCATGGCTTCGCTGGTCGAGAATGTCGTGGTGGTGGACTGGGAGGACGGCCAGTTCTGATGCAGGGCCAGTTCCTGGGGCGAGGTCTGAGGGGACAAGAGGAAGAGGTGACGAGGAAGATGTAAAATATATGGAGGCAGGCAATCGCTTCTTGGACATTCGAGCCGCCTCAGCGCACAAGGATCCCTTGGGTGCCGTGTATCGCCGACATCGTGACATCGTGACAGAGTCATAACGTTATAGCACCCACAGCGTTACATTGGGCCCAACATGATCAGACCCCACCAGCGCCAATTGTACCCAGGCACGTGGTGGGCATACAGATGCTATACACACATACCAAGTATGCTCACGGTCTAGTAGCCGACTACCTATAGGTACTCACAGCACAGCCGGGCCTGGGACGGTCCTTGCCCTAGACAAACTTTCTCCTCCCCGTCCATCGCCCAGGGGAAAAGAGGACCGCCCACGAGGGCTGCTCTCGTTCCCGTGTCAGGTGAGGATGAATCAGTCTTGCTCCCCGGACCGGCCATCATCTTATCAGATCGGGAGCGGGCCGGAAGCTCCAAGCGCACACCCCCACTCCATCACCGTGCCGATGTTCGGAAGCCCAAAGCTGGCAGCCATCAGGACCGACCACCGACGCATTACCACTACGTACTAAGTTGTAGGATCAAATGTGTCTGGGGTCTAGGCTACCCATCCTGTACTGGGTCCAGGGCTTTTTTCTTAACCCCCTGGCTACAATGTGTGGAGTGACGTGACATGGGATGGAGCTTGTTCGACTATAAGTTCTCTTTATAAAACACGACGCCCTTCCCCGTCTCTCCGCGCCCAGCTCGACTCCGTAGAATCTCACTTCGACCAACGAGAGCCCGCCACTGCCCAGCATCGAAATCAACAAGACTCGGCCCGCCTTTCTTCGGGAACATAAGTACCGATTGCACAATACTCACCGGCCCTCTCGCATCAGATACAATGGCTTCCCAGTTGACCCTCCAGACCAAGGTCAAGCTGCCCAGCGGCCACCAGATCCCTCAGCTGGGATATGGAGTAAGTGCTGCCCTGCCATGCTTCGTGTACCACCACACT
Source organism: Diaporthe sp. HANT25 (assembly GCA_013435955.1). NCBI lineage: Eukaryota > Fungi > Ascomycota > Sordariomycetes > Diaporthales > Diaporthaceae > Diaporthe > Diaporthe sp. HANT25. The sequence goes on along the minus strand of JACBFG010000021.1, from coordinate 265,435 downwards.
GTTGCTGCTGTCGTACGTGACCCGCCCTGCTGACATGAAATGCCCTACATCTAGCTCTGGCAGACGTGAGAGCCCTCCTCGGCTATCGCCCTCGTGCCTGGTTCTTGGAGCCTCACCCGGTCTTGCTGACACGCTGCTAGCCCTGAAGACGTTGCTGAGGGCGTCTGCATAGAAGCCGTCAACGTCGGCTACCGACACGTACGTCAGCCCTCACCAGGCTTCCCCTCGCTCTGGGTTCACTAACATCCTCTGTCCGGCCCCGGGAAAAGATCGACTCGGCGTCTGTCTACAAGAACGAGGCCGGCTGTGGCGCCGCCATCCGCAAGATCGCCTCCACCGTCCCGCGCGACCAGATCTTCTTCACCTCCAAGGTTCCGGGTCGGTCCCTGTCCTATGAGAACGCAAAGGCCCAGGTCGACAAGACCCTCGAGCTCACCGGGCTCGACTACGTCGACCTCATGCTCCTGCACGCCCCCTACGGCGGCTCCAAGGCACGCAAGGACGCCTGGCGCGGCCTGGTCGAGTGCGTCGAGGAGGGCAAGGTCCGCAACATCGGCGTCTCCAACTACGGCGTGCACCACCTCGACGAGCTCGAGAAGCACATCAAGGAGCTCGAGGCCGAGAGGGGCGGCCCGGGCAAGGGCGGCGTGCTGAGCGTCGGCCAGTGGGAGATCCACCCCTGGTGCGCACGCAACGACATTGCCGAGTGGTGCAAGAAGCGCGGCGTCGCCATCGAGGCCTACAGCCCCCTGGTGCGAGGCGAGCGCTGGGGCGAGCCGGTGCTCAAGAAGCTGGCCGACAAGTACGGCAAGACCGAGGCCCAGGTGCTGATCCGCTGGTCCCTGGAGAAGGGCTACATCCCCCTGCCAAAGAGCGTCACGCCCGAGAGGATCAAGCAGAACACCGAGGTCTACGACTTTGCCCTGACCCCGGAAGAGGTCAAGGAGCTCGAGAACACCGAGTACAAGCCTGTCTGCTGGGACCCCAACACCACTCCCTTGGACAACTAGACCGGATCGCGTCTGGCTCTCTGTAGGCCAAGACGTCTGGCAGCTAGGGAATTGGCGATGGGGCTCGGGTGCAGGTCGGAACGAACAAATGAGCGCTGTTGCCATGTGGTCAGTACCTCTGTGTAAATTCGGCGACAGTGGGAGTTACGTTGCTAGGACGCATGACACTTGAATAAAACCTCAGTATTCTTGACCAACGAGTACCAAGTCCGTCAGCGTAGCTGTCAATTTCTGCGTGCCACTCAGCGTGTCGCATTGCAACGGGAGGTTAAGGAGATGGAAACACATGACTATGAGGCCACGCCGCAGAGTCACTCAAAGTCTTCAAGAACAAGATGAGAGGCCGGTCCAAAGAAAAGAAGAACGAATTCGTCATTGATTTTGGCCCCTAGGGCTTCAAGGCAGAGAGCTAGTCCAGGGGTTTTTCATTCAATTCTCCGGTACGCAAGAGCAGCCAAGCCCTTTTCCACGCAAATTGGGGCAGGATATTCGTATCTGCACAATTTTCAAAAATGCCAAACACATCTCGGGCCTTTAAGCAGCACATTCTTCAAGCTGTTCACCATCAGGCCTGCTCCGTACCCATCCGTTGATTTGTCCGTTCATCCATGCCTTCCTGTCTCTGCCCAAAAGCAGAGCTCTGCAATGGCAGACCAGTACCATGTTTCCAAGGATGAAAAAGAAAAAGGATGGAGTAATTGGAGCCTTGAGGACGAGCCCGGCAAGTGGAATAAAAGGGTTAAAATCAGAGATGACCTTAGAACAATGAAAAGAGACTCCTCGGGGCGGTATCGACGCCGGCGAGTAGAAGGGAAAAAGATATGAAGAAAAAGAAGAAGAAAATAAAAGACCTGTGGTGGAAGAAAGTACACGAGTGTTGACTGGGGGTCGAAACCAGCCAGGCTGCAACTCACAATGATTTTGGTCTGTTGAGCCGGCTCATGCCATAACGTGACCACGTATGTAGTTGTAAACTGAACCACTGTCAGACAATGATGAGCTATGCGAGGATGAGCCGGAAAAGTTGCCTCTGAAGTATGTGTCTCACCATAGTCATGGCACCTGTTTGCTCACTGCTCCTTCTTGGGCTCGACCTGATCAGTCTGCGCACCCTCCCCCAGGGAAGTCGCGAGAGCTCCGTCGCTCTGATCATCGATGTGGACAGGCTCAATGGGGATGCCACGGGAGGGTTGAATATCGCCGGACAAAACAGCAGCTTGCAACTGGCTTGCAGTGCGAGCGTGTGCGGCACTTGATGCCCACGCACCGGCCACGAGCTGGCCAGCAGCATCGTTGGTGGCTTGAGCAAGGGCCTCGAGCTTCTCAGTGGCATTTGTGATGATTCCGGGCTGCTTCTTGGCGGTGATGCCATCTCCGTGGACCCAGCTGTCAGCGTTGATGGTGAGGATGCCCCACAAACCAATGGGCATCGGGGAAAGGTCCACGGCCACAGCAGCCAGCAAGTTGCGAATGCTGAACATATAGGGGTACGCGGCCCAGAATGCGCGATAAGTAGGGACCATGCTGTGGACGTAGAAGGCCAGAAAGCCCAAGGCAATGAGTGGGGTATACCTCAGGGCAAGTGCCCAGCCCACCAGGTGGATGATGGCAATCGGGACCCGGAGCAGGCGCATAAGAGTGAAGTAGAGAATATACGGGTGGTTGTAGGTCTCGGGGATGTCGGTGAGGAACCTCAAAAAGTTCTGCAGAGTGTTCCGCTCCTAACGGATACGCTGGTCAAGCATGGTTGAGGTGGTCTTGACGGTGCGCCAGACGGTGGCCTCCAGGGTGTTCTGTTGAGCAATGACATGGCCGTTCTGGAGCAGGTAGCGGGTGATGGTGTTGTCGGATCCTGCATTCAGGGTGCGACCAGCCCAGGTCTCGGTGGTGAGGGCGTGAATGAAGACGGGGTCCTGGAAGATGGCAGTGCGGGCCAGCCAGGTGCAACCCGCCAGACACCATGTCCACTTGTATGCGACCCAGCTGGCGCTACCACCGCCGCGACCACCGAAGAGGAACTTGGCACCTGCCGAAAGGAAAATGTCAGCTTGAGCTGGCTGTGCAGGTAGGTAGGCCAAGGGGGCGGCGTCGGGGACAAGGGATCAGACGCACCAGCAACCTCCCAGGCCGTGATGATGTTCTTGTCACGACGCTCCTCGGGGATTTGAACACCAATGGGGCCACCAGCGGCACCAACCGCGGGGTCCTCGAAACATGGAAGCACTGTGAGGGTTGAGCGTGTCAGTCAGTGGGTACTTGAGACAGTATTGACCATGAGTATCGCCTCGGCAGATTGTTCAATCGTCAGGCTATCTAGGTGGGCATCTAGATGCTTACTGTTCTCCAGAAGGCCGTCAGGCCAGAGAACCTGGTCATCAGTGACAGCCATTATCTTTCCAGTGGCCTCTTCGAAGCCCATGGATTGCTGGAAGCGGTGGCCACTGACGCCCTCGTCAAGATGAACAACCCTGATGATGGCGCGGTCGGTGGCGGTCAGGTCGTAGGACTCGAGGGCCGAGAGGACAGCCTGAACTAGAAAATGTCAGCTTCTCTCAGCAGCGACGGCACAAAACAGATTTTCCTGGAGGCCACTGTGCAAAAGCCACGGCGCACCAGGTCACCTGGGGCTGTACCTACAGTGGTCGAAAGTAGTGACAAGAATGACCTCGCGGGGCTGATTCTTGAGCCAGGACTTGAGGCACAGCTCAAAGATCTTGGGAGGGCTCAGGAGCAAAGCGATAACAGAGACGTCCTTGCTGGTGAAGAGAGGGTCCTCGGCGATGGGAAACGGCTCGTACTTGGAGATGTAGTCAGAGGTGACCTTGTTCTCCGCGGCACCCCAAGCCCTGTAAAAACGAAGGTCAGTTAGTGATTGGAGCTGGGCCTGGCTTGGGGTCGGCGGGTGATGGCTTGTGCCATGGTGTAGTTAGTAATGACTTGCTCATGCCAGCGTGGAGCCAAGCAAACAACATCATGAGTGTTACGGTGCGGTGGGCTGTGGTGTCGAGACTCCTCGGGCTCTTCTGGGTGAGGCTCGATCGCGAGTCTCTTCCTAGCGCGAGATACGCGTATTTGGAAATGTCTGCGATGTTGATCGCGAGAAGATACCATGTGGTGCAGCTTACCGCATGAGGCCAAGGATGGCCACTCCAGTGTAGGACATTGTTTGAGAATATCAGTGGTCGATGGTACTCAAGTCTGAGTCTGAAAAGCTGGTCGCGAGGAGATTGTGGATGAAAAGACGTCGAGATCAAACTTTGGAAAGTTGTGTGTGGTTGTAATTGCGGATGACACGGGTGTGGTTGAGATGACACGGGTGCGGTTGAAGTCAAGTTCAGAAGACGCGGGGGGAGGAGCCTAGAAACACCACAGCAAGAGGCTACCAGGAGAGATATCCTTTGATCCTAAGAACGAGATCAGATAAGTGATAAGAGAAAACGAATTGCGCCAAGGGGAAAGGCACTGACTGCCAGTCAGGCTTTGATCAGACAGATGTCATCACACGAATTCGCTCGTCCAGTGCCGGTCTCCTCGCCCAATACATGGGGCGGGCAACATGATCTCCCCATTTCTGTGGCTCGTTCGATTTGTACCCGTGACACTAAAGGTCGACTCGAACACATTTACATGAACTGCCAGCATTGGCCACCGAATTATGTACCGATTAGCCCAGACATGAATCACGTCTTCTTGCCTATAATCTTCTATAATCATGAAGGCAGGGGGAAGACCAACACTAAGTATAGACCAGACATTGATAGGCGCCAGGTTTTAGCCGGGCATCACCGCTCCAGTCCGAAATTCCCATGCCCATACTCACAGAGGCGGCTATGAACGTCTTCATCCCGGCAGTAATTACCTTCGATGTGTTGGGCAGCACACCCCCATTCCTTTCTTACGAAGAAATACAAAGAAAGTACCTGGTAGGGGCCCACCAACGATGTTGCTCAGGTGAGGAAGAGGGCAGGGCCAAGTGCAGACATCCAAAAACCTCAAATAGTCTAGCCCTAGAAAGTCGTATCACATCACTTCTGACCTTGAACGGGCACGTTCTACATAATTCTCCATGTAATAAGAGCCACAAGGCCCACCGCATGTCAAATGGCCCAAGCAAGGTAGGTACCCTAGGGTACACAGCTAGAGATAGAGTCTACCCACAAGGGATAAAGACCACAATCCATTTTGTTCTCAACCCACCTGTTCTTTTCCTCCTCTTCAAATAAAAGAAAAAGGAACATAAAGCGTTGCTGTATCGTGCTGAGTCGCGCAAATGCTAGAGCTGCATTCGCATGTGCATAAACTATTAATGAAGCCGGGCAGTCAAGCTGAAAACTGATACATAATACGTGCCTGGCTAAAGGCGGAGAAGTCTTGGAAAATTGACTCCGAAGTGGCACAAGATCTCTACCCGATGTTATACAAGATGAATCATGCTCGCTCATCCTGTATATGCCATGGCGTGCCATGAGCGCGACAAACATCCATGAGAAAACTATAATAGAAGCATGTCCCAAGCATGTTAGTTGAGGACTTCGGAGCAATTGATCCATAAGATCGACCGCGCTGTAATATTCCAATGGGTTGAAAATTGAGTCGATTCATATTTGGACTGCAAAGGTAAGATGCCACATTCCCTCACCCATCCAACCACGCCCGCCAAGATGACACTCTCGTTCCCTATACCGATCGTGCTTCTCATTTAGGAAGATGAGTCTAGCAAGAAAGACTGAGAGACAGTACTGGTCAAGAGCCGACATCGTCTGAGCATCCTGTCCCAGACCATCAAGCACCGCCAGATGTGGTTTTAGACCCCGCTAACCAGCCGTCGAGATGCCTAGGTAGCTGTGCGAAGCCATCCGGACACCAGTATCATACATGCGTCGTAAAACCGTAGTCAGGTTGACGGATGGCCAAGTGGCGTTAATGTAAGGTTGTAAAGATCACCTGCTGTTGGGAGGAATGATTTGCGACTAGCACTTGTATCACTCCACTTCACTTCTAGCGAGAGCGTCGGAAAAGGAAACAATTCAGTGAAGATCAAAAGACATTTAATTTCTATCACGGTCTTGCCCAGAGTTCATCCGCATCATCTCCTTGAGAGCCGCCGTCTCAGCTTCTTGCCTTGCCAGCCGAAGCCTCAAGTCGTCCCTCTCCCGCGTCACACCCTCCAAGGCGTCCTCCAACTCCTGGATCCGGTCGAGGCGTTTCTGCCTGTACTTGCGCGCAGCGATGGTGTTGCGCTGGCGCTTGAGGACGACGTCGGGGTCGTCGTGCGGCTTGGCAGGCTGTCGACCGGCACCACTGGAGCCGGCCGGCCGCGGGCTGTAGTCGGACAGGGAGGATGCTGGCGATTTGCTCCCAGAAGAAGTGGTGGCGGTAGCGGCAGCGGCAGTGGAGGGAGCGGCAGAGATGGCCGTTGGGGCGGTGGTGGCGGCGGTAACGGATTCAAGAATTTGAGGTGTCGTGAGCATGTGAGGATGAACACTGGCGTTGACTTGGCGTGGAGGGTCAATGAAGAAATCTGGAATGTCTGTAGGTTCCGGCAGGGCGTCTATCAGGGCAGGGTCTGCACTCAGTGGTCAGTGTGCTACTACTCATACGTACATGCATACTTGGGTACACATGTCAACATGGGCTGAGCTCACCAAAAGTAAAGTCCAGGTCGAGGGGGGGCACGGCAGAGGTAAAGGTATTTCCCGATGATTCCCAGGCTTGCCCAAACGACAGAGGGTCTTGGGCAGCATAAGTAGCTCCAGTGTTGTTGCCAGGCCACAGCAGTGGCGACAGGAAGTCTGAGCTCGACGGATCGAGACCGAGCCCTGCCGCCGCCGAGGGGTCTTGATGGAGACTGTAGTCGATGAAACTACTGCTGGGAAGGTCGGTAGAAGACCCTTGCGGTCTGGCGCGCCGCCGCTGCAGATGATGATGCTGCAGCTCCCATTGTTCGATAGTGTTTGGCGGCCTCTAGTGTCGAGGCCGGCTTCAAAGTCTCCTTAGGAGAATGGGGGAAGGGGGTGGTTTCGGTGCGGTTGAGGCTATACCATCAAACCGGTATCTTGACTTGAGAGGCGAAAACTCTCAAGCACACCAGTGGTGGGGTGAGGCCATGGTGGTCATTTATAGATCGACCGACGACACACAGGCCATGGCCATGCACCACGTCGCCCATTCCCGGTCCTTTGTGCAGTTGAGCATCCTCATCCCGAAAGCCTGCGGCATCATCCTCACCCGCCTCTGCTCAGCCCCTCCCTTCGCACCTCAATTGGGAATGGCCAAAATGACTCATAGTGACTACCAAGCCGCGGCGGCAGACTGAAACCCAAACATGGCCAATGGGAGATTGCACGCAATCTTCATTGCCCCCACACAGAGCCCACCCCGTCTGCCCCGTCTCACTAACACCTGCTGCATGCATGTCAGCACGAGCATACACCACTGCGTAGTAGTAAGCACCGTGCAGCTGGGAAGCCCCCGTTCCGAGCCGGTACAGACGATGCAACGATCCCTCCGACTTGCCGTATACTAAAACGGCAACATACATCGCATCGGCGCTATCGAGTACGGCAATGGGGAAATCAGGTGCCCGGCGAATCTGCCTGCGACGGTGTACAACACACGCAATAGAGTCTGACACATGGACAAGTGTTTGATGATAATTGTCAGTAGACACGAATGAGTAATCCCACGCCTGGACACCGCCGCCCGAATTTGAATCTTTACGAGGACCTTTGCATGGATCGACCTCAATGGTAGCCCAGGAACCTCCATCCTGCCCTTCATTTCTCTCGCTATGCTCAAACTCAAACAGTGCTCGGATGCTCACACGCCCGCACTCACCATCGCCTCGCCGGCCGGTGGCTGCTTACATGCCGTCATATGTCGCCCAAGTCATCGTCGGCCCACGTAATATCGGCCAGCATGTCGAGTTCTGCCCCGGCCTCAAAGTCAAAGTCTCCGTAATCTGTCTCCTGTGAAGCCACCGGATCCGCCCGGGTCTCTGATGCCCTACCTGTGGCGTTGGCCTCTGGACTTCTGCCCATTCCGATGGGACTGCGTAGTCTTGAGGTATCCAGGGACATATCGCCGCTGACAAGATCGCTGGTAAGCCCATGAGGATTTCCTGCCAGGACAGCCTCGTAGTCAGTTTCATCGTCAAGAAGGTCATCTTCGACAATCTCGGCAAGGTCTTGCTCAGTAAATGCATCCGCTGAGGTCTTCCGAGCCTGCGCAAGGAGCTCTTCCTTGCGCCGCCGCTCCTCGGCTAAACTCTGCTTGTAACTACGCTCCATGGCAACTAGTACTTCAGCACCCGGTCCACTGGAACCAAACATGCGTTTCTTCGGAGGCGACGCCGGTAGCACAGCACGGTCCTTCTGTGACTGATGCGTGGCACTGCTACCATGCGAGGACCGGTTTGACTGTGTATATTCGGCTGGCGAGTTGGAGCAATGGAATGGCGGCCGACTGTCAATGCCTTTCTTCGACTGGCCCCGACCAACAGCATCGTGCCTGCCGCTTCTCCTTTGCGGGGACGGTGCGTTCTCATGCGAGGTCGGTCGGGACGGTGGGGACCATTTGCTGAAGCCCTGAAGACGCTGGGACCGTGGACGTGTGAGTGGTTGGGTCGGGCATTTTGTAACTTCCACGCCCGTCGGGCCCAGGGGTGTGCCATAGGCATCAGGCCCGTTCTTAGAAGCCGGCTTCTGCCGGCAGCAGTCAAAATCAGAGCCTATTGCTTGGGCAGAAGATGTGATTGCTGCATTTGTGGCATCTTTGGGTGCTTCCGCTCCCAGAACGACCCGTGCCTTTTCGTTGGATGGAAGTGCCAATTTTTGCGAAGACAGAGGCAAAGAGCTCCCGTGGCTGGCAACATGCAAGGTCCGGGTTGCAGGCTTCGGCCGCATTTTGCTCGGCGTGTCCAGTTCTTCCATGTCCTGCGAAGAAAGGATTAGATCTTGTGTTGCAAGGAAGGGAAACTCGGGCGGCGCATTTTCGCCCGGCTGGCCCCGAGGCAGCGGCGTGGGCCGTATAGGAGCCACGGCTGATTTTCTTCCACCAAGATGATTGATGTCATTGTCAGTGGAATATGGCGGTTTTTGAAGCCGTGTTGACGGGCCAGGTGGCAATTTGGCCTCTTTCGCCGGCTGCTGGTCCTCGCGAAGCTCCCGTGCTTCCTGCGAGGGACTTGGGAAGAGCTCGTCCACATGGTTCATCACCAAAAGCTGGGTGCTTGTGGGGAGAGCATCGGCTGTCTTCAGGGCGTTTCGCCTCGAGCCTGCATAGGTAGGAGAAGCCTGCACTGGCACTGGTGTGGGTGCAGCCTTGGCTGGCTGTGGGAGGAATCTCGGCCTACCGGGTGTGTGAATGACAGCTCCAGCAGGTGGTTTGAATCTAGGAGGGGCTGGTGGCTTGGTAGCTGCTGCGCCTCTTATTGCAGGTCCCTGTCTGCCTCCAGGGACGAATGGTGAGGCCGGTTTTTTGAAGACGTCCTCAACCGGTTTGGGTCTAGGACGGGAATGTTCTTTTTGGGCGATATCTCCCAGGGGAATTCGAGCGCCAGTTGGGAGCCGACTACCTTGCAAGCTCTGTGGTCTAGGAGGCTGAGGTCGGGTTTGAGGGTGGGCCCGCGGTGGCGGAGGTGGCGGCGATGGAGCTCTGGGCTCGAGGGAAGCACGGGATGGGAGCTGGACAGGATCTGGAAGGGGTTCTCGGGATGGGCTCTGTCTATTGGGGCTTGATCTGGTCACACTCTTGGAGGAGGCCAGTTCGACATCTGCTATAAGCTGATGCTCGAGCATGGCCTCGGTTGCGGGATCATCGGTGTCGATACTGCTTGGCCGTGACCAGGACTCCTTCTCCATTTCCTGGGCAACCCTTGCGACTGCCCCGAGTGATCGCGGGGAAGGAATATGTATCATCTTGTCAAGCAAACTCCTGCTTGGCTGAGCGAGCTTCCGTCGCTTGGCTGGTCTGTCCGCGGAGTCTCCCAGGACATCTGCTGGGTCTTGATTCTCCTTGCCCGGCGCGTTCCTGTCGTCGTCTTCGGCGTGGTAATCCTTCCGTTCCTCGCGGGGCTCGTTCCAGACATCGGCATCGGATTCGACCTCGGTTGCGGACTCCGAGTCGGCTTCCTGGACTGTGTCTAGGTGGTGGTTGTTCTTTCCCCCAAAGCCGAGCCTGCTGATGAACCTCGAGATTGTGTCCTGACTGGGGTGGACATTGACCAGCGGCAGACCCTTCTTCCTCTTCTCATCTCTCTCCTTGTCCTCCTTTGCCTTCTTCTTGTCCCGTGCGGCCTGTGCCCTTGCCTGGGCCTTTTCCTTCTCGAACTCCTTGCGTATACGGTCCTGCTCCAATAGGTCGATGCGCCGTTGTTCGGCCTTTGAGAGTTTGGGCCCCTTGCTCTTCTGCCGGTAGAGCTTCTTAGCCTGCTTTGTTGTCATGGGTGGTCTGCTCTGAACAGCAGCGGCTGCATCAGCAGGTCGCTGTTGTTGTGCTTGACCGAGGCCAGGCAGATCTGGGATGAGCTCGAAGGTCTTCTGTTTTGGTGCCATGGCGGCATGGCATGGTGCTCCTCAGACTTGTGCCTGTGCCTGTGCCTGCAGCAGTTCGATGCAATTCGATAGATGATATGATAGATATAGGAGGACCAGTCTCTTCCTGTCTGTCTATCTCGTTGGTTGTTTAAATGTGATATGAGGAATGGGGAGGGGAGAAGACAATGCAGGACGCGTGATGATGCCTGCCCCTCCTCTCCCCACAGCGCGTCCTCGAGTTGGAGCTCGAACCCCTGCTGTCACGCTAGCACGTGCAGCCTCTCGAGTACCTAGGTAGCTACCTAAGTACTTAGGTACCTAGTCTAGGTACCCGAGTCTCCAGATGTTCCTGCCCCTTCCTTGATCTATGCCATCTGCATCTCAACCTCTCACCACGCATTTTCCATTGTTACTTGAAATATAGTCCTGATCATGTAATCATCATATCTACCACATATGGCCAGGAAGGAAGTCGGCCCAATTACTCCCAAGGCCTTCCTCTCTACCTCACATTGTGCTATGCTTTCCTCCAATGCGACTAGGGGCAGCTCATGGTGCCCAAGA
>JACBFG010000021.1:209177-254310 GCA_013435955.1 Diaporthe sp. HANT25 | reverse complement strand
AACCCCCCCCCCCCCTTCTCTACCTCTAGCCTCCTGTCGGCGGGCAGCAATGTCTAGTCCTGCCTTGCCGGATCCAGATCAACCTTACCAACAATGTCATCAATTTCAGCCATCACCTCTGGTGTCAGCATGTCCAGTGCCTTCAGGGCTGCACAGTTCTCCACCACCTGCTCTGGCCTCGAGGCGCCCGTGATGACGGCCGATACATTCTGGTTCTTGAGACACCATGCCAATGCCAGCTGTGCCCGCGTGATCTCCAGCTTATCCGCGATCGGCTGGTGATCCCCAAGTACCGCCTGTTAGCAATGTTCTTGCCAGGCTGTAGCAGACAGGGGGGGCAGCAGAGTCGTCAAATTCGGAATCGGACGCGAAACGGAACGGAACGGAACGGAATCATGAACGAGGCTTGACACACTCACCTTCAGCTGCTTCGCCTTTGCAATCGTGTCCTGCCACTCGGCATTCGCAAACGAGTCGCGGACGGAGCTCACAAACTTGTCGTCGCCCTTGGCAAACCTCGACCCAGCTGGCGGCCTTTCTGGGCTGTCGTCGTACTTGCCGCTCAGCAGCCCAAACTTGATGGGGCTGAATGTTGTCAGGCCAATGCCAAACCGACTGTAGAGCCGCTGGAACTCGCCCTCCACTTTCTTCCTCGAAAGCATGTTGTAGAACGGCTGCTCCACCACCGGCGCGATCAGTCCCAGCTGCTTCGCAATCCCGCACGCCTCCGCGATCTCGTCCGCCGACCACTCGCTGGTGCCCCAGTACATGGCCCATCCCTTCTGCTCGATGACGTGGTTGAAGGCCCGCACCGTCTCTTCCATCGGAGTCAGACGGTCCGGCCGATGGGCGTAGACAATGTCGACATACTCGAGATCCAGGCGTCTGAGCGATGCCCTCAGGCCCTCGATGATGTGCTTGCGTGACAGGCCATGGTTGTTGACGAGCACCTCACCGTTGGCCCCTCCCCAGTTGAGTTTCGTGCTCACGACGAGATCATTGCGGTTCCATCCAAACTTCTTGATCGCCTGACCCATTGCCACCTCGGACTGGCCCCCGGCGTAGCTGCGACATCGTCAGCGTGGCACCCGCAGCTTTGGCAGCAGGCACCGAAACCCACCTCTCAGCCGTGTCGAAGAAGTTGATTCCCAGGTCATAAGCTTGCTTCATGCACGCAAAGGTACCCTCTGGCCTGAATGTCAGTGCCTACTAATCAGAGAGCTCTCTGGGGCGGTTTCCAGACGCACCGTTCTCAAGCTGTCCGCCGAAGCTGATGATGCCGTCAGCACATCCCGGACGCAACCTCCATTTGGGCCAAGGCTTGGGGATACGTACGTGAGCCATCCGCCCAACCCAAGTACGGACACATGCAAACCAGAATTGCCTACACCGCGTCAGAGCTCGGTGTCTCGCCAGCTACTGGGATACATTCACCATACCTAGCCTCCTGTAGGCCATTCCGGTCTTTCGAGGCTCCTCCCAGGCCATTCTGAGAGCTCTAATCGGGGCGGTTTCCGATGGTTTGATGGTCTTTGGAGTCAAACAATGGCGGGCTTCTGGGCTCGTATTCAGGTGATGCAGCGGAGAGTTTAGTCAAGCTGTGTTTGTCTCTGCAAACATTTCTATCTGCTGAGCGCCGTGTTAGGCCATCGAGCGATGGGCGGAGAAATTCTCGGCATTCTGGTCCGGTGGACCGGCGGCTCAATGCGGCAGCCTGACCCGGCGCTTTGCAACGTCTACTACTAGCATCGTGAATCCACATTCCGAGGATCGACGGCCGCATACTTCTTCTCCTGCTCGCGCCTCACACCATGGTACGCCAGACAAGTTTAATCGTCTGCCATCTAGCGCCTCACTTATGGTACCTGCCCAGTTCCACTACAGTACACAATGACTCATGTCTGCGAAACCTACAGCCCATTCGTCCCACGATTCATTTGCGGGCTGTGTCATTAACATGGTGGCCATGGCTTCTCCAGTAGCAGCAACATCAAGCACACGCTGGCTCGGCTCTTGGCGGAAGTCGGTCCACATTGGTAGTTGCATGTGCAGAGGGTCATCCAACCTTGCCATTGCCTCCACGCCCAAGGAAGCCGAGTTGGACATCCTCCTCAGAGCCTGCTGGTCCGTATCAAAGGACCCGTCACCGACGTTGTCGTCGTCCGCCTCAAATGTCTCTATCAGTGGGTTCCAGACCAGATCACGCGGACCGACGCTCTCCACCTCCGCTATTCTCGCACACAACAAGGTCAGAAGAGTCTTGTTGCCACCACGCGACGAGGCAAGCAGTCTCTGCAGCTTGACGAGCATCTCCACGGGTCGTACGTCCGTATTGTCCAGACTCCCTGCGACATGCGCGCCCGTAGTCAGCGTGTATATGTATTCCGTGAGCGCACTGGCGATCTCAAAGATCTTGAGCTCTATGGTCGGACCGTGGGCTTCAAGTGCCGTCTTGGAGCAATGACAGATGTGTGATAGAAAGTCAGCCACGATGCGGTACGGCTGTGAGACATGTGTTTCCCGCTCGGGGAACATGGCCGCCTTGGATCGCCGCAATGACGCTCGCCAGACCACCGCCTGCATCCAGCACTTGGTAACGCAAATGTCGGCCCTCTGCACATCGTTGCCTTCATACTCGTCCGATGAAATTTCTTGCAATCGGTGCTGCAGATACTCGAGCCGACTTTCGTGATTTGTCTCGGTGTCGTCGTCAGCCTGCGTTAGCAGATCGAAGGCACCGCTCTGATCGAACAGCCAGAAAAGATCGACAAGCTTCTTGAAAGCCGGCAGGATGTGCGCCTCATCGACCTCGACGTTGACCCTGTCCACGAGCGGTGGGAAGCTAGCCTGCCACTTCAAAACAATGGGGAGTTTATGCAGCATGGCTACGCCCCTCTCCGTGACGAAAAGTAACCACAGGATGCGACGTCTCATCTGCTGCTCCTCCGGGGCAAGCAGGACATAGGACGCCTTCCTGTGGAGGCCCATAATCTGTGCCATCGTGATGGCCTCCCGGAGAAACATTAGGCTCTTGGTTCCCCCTGGGCTCTGATTCTCATGGTAAATGTGTTGGAAGAATGCTATTCGAACCATACTCAGGCCCGCAACAGGGCCATCGTCTCCATTGGCATCCTGCAGGAGCAACTTCGTTCTTTGACACTCGGCAGTCATGGACGCAGCTGTTGCTGGGTCATTATCGTCTGTCCTTCCTTCGAAAGGCAGCTTGAGTTGTACTATCACTGCCGCGCATACAGCATTGGCAAGTGTGTAGGTCCAAAGATCTGTGGGATCCTTGAGCAGGGATGCTATGACGTCTTCAGTATCGAGGATGGGCCATACTGGGAAGAGGCGGAGGCGGTAAATGCACAGTCGAATGATCAGGGACGACACAGGTGTCCTCTGAGTGCCGCTGGATGCGCCGTTTGTGCCCGGCACTAGAGATGGCTCTCCGTCGAGCGGGCTTTGACCCACGGGTGAGGTTCCCCTGGTAGACATATCGCCCAGCGGCCGATTGGTGCTGCTGTTGTGCGACCCGCATGGACTCTGCCCCTCCTTGAGGTTCTGGGAGTTCTGTATTTCCTGCAGGGTCTTCGCTCTCAGACTTCGAGGCCCCCTCGTCGCCTGACGCTTGTTGAAGGTGCACGCGATTCCGATGGAAGAGCATCGCGTGCATGGTGGCTCTTCAGTACATCTCACTTTGCGAATCTTGCAGCCATCGCAGGCCCGGCTGCCAATCTTGCGTCGTGGCAGGGCAGACATGTCGTTCTTTCTTGAGCCTTCAGCGTAAAGACCCACTTGTTGGGCTCTTTCGAGGACGGCGAGTACACAAGCAAAGCAGCACGGCAGCACGCGAGCACTGTGCAACGCAGGAACCCGAAGATCTACTGTGTCATCCCCGCGGGCCGTCCCTATGTTGCGTCGGACGTGCCAGTACCAGCCAGTCGGGTTTCGTTGGCAATGTCGTGATCCGGTCCAGCGATGAGATGCCTGGCAATGGTCAAGTCGCTGAGTGTTTGACAGAGACAAAGAGTGCTTACCATCGGCAATTGGATGGCTGGATGGGGTGGCTCCGAGGCCCTTCGAGAAACGACCCGCTGGACCCGGTTACCCCAGATTCCAGAGCGGGTCCTGTCCTTGCGCCATTTCGCTCCACAATAGAATCATGCATTAGTGCCGTTCTGTTGTGGGCCGTCGCTGGACCCACTCTACGACCTTGCGGAGGGTGTCCCTGATGTTCCATCGATGGGACGCAAAGTGATCCCCAGTGCGAGGTCATCTCGATGACTTTCGAGGCGGGACACAAAACGATGCCTCAAATGATACCTTTGAAAAAGTACATTTATGTGGCTCTGCGGCATTGTTACGCAGCCCTGATGGCGATATTCAAATATTTCGGCTACAAGACTGTTCTGAACCAAAAAAATACAGTCGTCTTGGCGTTTCCTGTGCGTGCTCTCAATACACGAAACGGAAGTCCAATCTTTTGTTCCCGTCCTTCTCCCGCGCCTCCGTGTCGTTCTGATACGCGGTCTTCTCCGCGAGACTCATCGTCTGCCACTGCCTTTCCTTCTTCCTGTTTAAAGATATCAAGACCTGCCGCTGCACCAAGATCGAGGCCAAAGATAGCACACAAATGGCTAGCAGGACCGCGTTGCCGTGCTTGTAGTACGGTGAATCCCATGACCTATAGATCTGCGAACCGATAAGACTGCCAATCTGTACGATCACGTTGTAAGTTGCCGCGGTGATGGCGCGCTTCTTCACGTCGAAGGTGTTCTCGGAGAGCCAACTCGAGATGATGGGGTGGAAGTATGGGTATCCCGAGATTAGGGTGACCAGCGAGAAGCGGCCCCAGTCGCGGCCTCCGTCCGGAAGAGTCAGCATCGCAATCAGCAAGGGCATGATCCAGAACTCGCCGAAGAAGGCGTGGAACGCCCGTTCGTTGAAGTAATCGCTGCTGAATGCCAGCGTCAGCATGGTGATGATCTGGAGGACCGCCGAAGGGATGGTCAACATGTTGGAGTTGAAGGTGGAGAACCCAAGCCTCTTGAGGGTCAAGGTCAGGTATGACTGCACGGGAGTAGCGGGAATATAGGCGACCAGGCCAACAAAATATAGGCCCCACATGGACGAGTCTGTCCACGCCGCGCGCACGTCTTTCCAGGCAACGGGCTCCTTGATAGCCGTGAGGCCCTTTGCTGGGTCATCACGCAAGATCCGCTGTATCGGTCTCGTGTTAGCCCTGACCTCCCGGCCAGATAGACAGCAGCATTTGGGATGATTCAACTCACGTTGACCATGATGACCTCTTCGCGCTCCGTGTACCAGGGCTTCCTCCATAGGGGCCCCTTGGTTGACACAGGAGAGGTTGGGAGGTACAGAAACGCCACGACGGCAATGACGCAGGTGAGCAGGCCCTCGAGCAAGAAGAGCCAGAACCAGCCTGGTTTGCCTCCGATGCCGCGCATCTCAAGGATACCTGCTGCAAGCAAGGCAGATATGACCCGCGCAATATTCAGAGTGGACCAGAAGGCGGCGAGCCGCAGGGACAGCTCCTTCGATTTGTAGAAGTACGTGGCAAAGAGGATTGTACCGGCTGGTCGACAATGAGAAAGTCAGCGACCCGAAGTATGAGGAGCGAAAGCCAGCACAGCTCCCAGGCTTCACTTACGTATGAAACCGCCCTCGCACATTCCGATGAGGGCACGAGTGATGTAGAAAGAGGCACGACCTGTCATCCACGCTTGGGCCCATGAGACTGTGCCCCAGAGGAACATCATGGTGGGCAGGATGTACTTGAAGCCGTACCGCTTGATGAGGATCTGGGCAGGAAACTCGGCGGCCAGGAAGCACAGAAGCTGGATCGTGGTGCCATTGTTGTAGTCATCCGTCGACAGGTTGAGGTCATTCAGCAGGTTGTCCGCCAGAGCGTTGGACAGGTTGCCACGGTCGAGCTGCAGGCCGAAGAACATGACACACAGGGCCGAGAGCAGGCGTATGTCCGTCTTGCGGACAACACGGCGCTCTTCGGCGTCGGTCCACTTTGCCGTTGGGTCGAAGCGGTGCTTGCCCTCGTAACTGTCGTGCGGAGGAGTCACGTCGGCGAGCGCATCCCGCCCGACATTGGCCGTTGAGACGGAGCCGGCAGCGCTGATTGTTCTGGTCGGGAAGGACTCGACATCCTTGGTGTCCATGGTGAAAAAGCAGACGTGCGGGACAAAGGTTGTCTCTACGCAGCAGTCTCGCCGAAAGTGATGACCCTTTTGGACGCGAGGATGGGACAATGGAGCGAGGATATCAAAGCCCCGGCCCACGAATTACCCAAGACTCGTGGCGATACTTATGTAGTAATACGTACTCCGGGTCTGTGATCTAGGTCGCACCCCCGGAGATGCCAGAGCCAGCGACATGGGCAAGGCACAATCACGTCGCCTGTCAGATTTGACCCACCGGGACACGATGGATATGGAGGCAGCTACCCTACTTGGCCCAGACACGGTGTGTGAGCCGAGGCATCTGGATTTTCTCACTGGGAGGAAGGACGCAGGCCGGCAGACTGCAGCTCGATGGCGAGAGAGCGTGCCAGACTGTTGCTTCTCGACGAGTCCGTCGCCTTCTCTAGGCCCTTTTTCGACGGGGCCATGCCCGACTCGGCGGACCGACATGGGTGTTCCGGAACTTTGGACAAATGCAACGTCGGGGCACTTGGCTTGTTTTGTGGGGGGCCGCCGCATTCACTCACCCGGGAGCCAGATTGCGCGATCGCTCTCACCCTCTTCAACTCCGATATTTTCTCCGCCCCCTCGCCAGGGATGTCTGCACTCTTGTTGGCTCCCTGTGTCGACACTGTCGAGTCATCTGCGGCAGCAATTGGCCGCATGACGCTGGCATACCAGGGTGACATGTCCGTCTCCTCCTACCGCGTGTGCTTGTATGGGGTAGAAGTACGTACGATACATGCTCACAACACAGCGGCACCGGCCCTGTCCTTGGTCGGCCAAGCGGGTATACTCTCATCAGCCGATTGTCCCGACGATCGATCCTGGCCGGACACACCTCAGGCCATCGATGGCCATCAGCGTAGAATAAGTACCTAGCCAATGCCTGTTTAACTTCCAGTTGCTACTGGCGCTTCGAAGCTGCAGTTCAACAACATTATTATACTCTTGCGGATTCCTTCCAGCATCAACTCCAGATATCTCCTGACTGTTGATTATTGCACCGCATTTTTCCACCGGTCTCGAAGGCCTCGACGGCGAACCAACACCATGCCTTCTGTGAATCTGCCCGCGAGTGAGCAACAGCTTGACGGCCACTTCTTTGGTGGCAACGTGCAGGCCCGTCCTCGCCTGCACAAACCACTGAGATACGCTGGCACATTGGACAACTTCACGCACCAGGATGTAACTCCTGTTATTGGCCGGGAGTATGAAGGCCTTCAAGTGAGAGACCTGCTCAAATGGGGCGATGATATGATAAGGGACCTTGCCGTCACGAGTGAGCCTCACCGAAACCTAATATGGTGTCTCAGAGTGTGCCGAGCACGGCTGACCTAGTGTCCATTGCCCTTTCAGTCTCCGAACGTGGTGTGGTTTTCCTTCGCGACCAAGACGTCACGCCAACAGAGATGAAAGATCTCATCCTGAGGATAACAGAGCTGGCTGGCTGTGTAAGTCTCCTTCCCATCTCTTCAGACGTACAGAAATACACATATCATATGGTCACGAATTATTCCACGCGGACTAACATCGAGACCAGCCCGAATCGTCCGGCCTCCATGTGCACCCCCTGACGGAGGAGGGCAGCGAACTCGGCGACCAGATCTCAGTCATCAGCAGCGAGAAGCAGAAGAAGGGGGGCGGCCTGACCCATCAGCTCTCCGACGCGAGCAGGTTCGCTTCTGCGGGCTGGCACAGCGACATTACCTTTGAGCCAGTGCCATCGGACTATGCGATGCTCAAGATCCACACGCTGCCACCCACGGGGGGCGACACCCTTTGGGCCTCGGGCTACGAGGCTTATGACAGGCTGTCCCCACCAATGCAGAAAATGCTGGAGGGCTTGACGGCCACGCATGATGCCAAATTCTTCCTGCAGGAGGCCGAGCGATTGGGCAACCCGTTGAGGAAGGGCATCAGGGGGAACCCTCTGAATCAGGGTGATGGCCTGACAGCGGTGCACCCTGTCATCCGCACAAATCGTAAGTCATCCGTGCAGTCCGCTTCTTTAGACCCGTATATCATATGGGCTGTCGCACGACGGTTCGATTCTCGGCCAGTACAAGCCTGGAGGTATGAGTTGCGTTATTCCGATCGTGACTGACATGGTCCATTCCATCTAGCTGTGACGGGCTGGAAATCGGTTTACGTCAATCGGGGGTTCACCAAACGCATCAATGGCGTTACCAAGGACGAGTCCGACGTGATCCTCGGCTACCTCTTCAACCTGGTCACGCAAAACCACGACGCCCAGGTCCGGTTCAAGTGGCGCGAAAACGACCTGGCTATCTGGGACAACAGGAGCATGTGGCACTGCGCAACCTACGATTATGTCGAAGCCCGTGCAGGCGACAGAGTATGTTCTCTGGGAGAGGCTCCATATCTGGACCTGGCGTCAAAGAGCAGGAGAGAGGATCTTGGCGTATTGTAGGGTCTTGATTATATTGCGGGCCTCAAAAAAGACATTAGAATCACGGGGTTATGCTCGGATTCAGTTGCTATACACTGACTGTCTGGATATATGAATAATACACATGTCATTACCGATATCGATACTCACTCAGCATTCACCACCATTTACCAATTATTGTTCTCTACACTCTGTGTCATTTAGACACTCGCGCGTGACAGCCGCAAACAACTAGTGGCAAATTAAACGGCGTCTGACTGATTGAGCTTCAACGGTTTTATGCGTGTCACAGAATCAAATGACTTGTGGCCTTACCGCACCGTCAGTCGGCCAGCACTTGCTTAGTCCCGCGTTAAACTGGCGACAATTCACACAAATGCGAGTTTTTGAAATTTTGAGTGCGCACAATGTCTCTGTTCTCTGATGGAATCTTGATCAGGCAATGTTCAACTGCAAACAACAGACTGATGCGAATGACTACGATGACGCTCGCAGCAGCAACAAAAACAGAAATAGAGGCTGTCCCGACTCGAATTTCTAGATCTGGGGCAACTTTGTCAGAGAAAGATCCCAAGCAGTCCTCCGAGTGTCCATCTGATATTCAAAATTCCGGCTGTCGCCCCTCCCTCTTGACAGGCACTGGGAAAGTCTATGCTCGGCCCAGAGAGCAGGATCGGACCTTAACCCACACAAGAGAAACATTGGAGAATTCATCGGCTGCTGGGGGGATTCTTCATGACATGAAGCCCTGTTCACAAGTCAACGACCGAGAAAAGCCATCAGCGGAGCGAAAATCAGGCTCGGAGATGAAGACGTATGCTCTGTCACGTATACACGCCAGTCCCTCAGCCCGGCATGGCCATAGCCCAGCCCATGGCGCATTCAATCGAGGAAGTTGGGTTGTCAAACGACCGGATTCAAGGAAATGCCAAACTTGGCTTGGGACACGATCCGCATGCGACACTTTGACCCCACGGGATGGACCACAGCCGCGACGATGGTCGATGGGTGCGCCCGACAGGGGAGGCTTGCAATACTTGGCAGGCGAGGCTAGGACATGGGCTGCGACAGTCGATACTGCCACGGTCAGGCGATGGTGCGATGAATTTCGCGAAGAAAAAGTTGCAGAGTGGCAACAAACAGTGACAGGGTTTGGTCAGACGTGGAAGCGGTGGTGTTTTATACAACAGGAAGCCAGGAGCTGGCAGAATAATCTCGTCAAAGAAGCCATCAAGAACTTTTGGCAACCACTCAGCGACTTCAACTATGTTCTGAGTGTGTATTCATTCCTCGAAGGAGTGAGGGATCCCAATTTACTGCCGCATTTACGAAGTTTATACATGACCTGGAGGTTACCGGAGCAGACCAAGCTTCATGAGAGCTATGAACCCAGGAATGAAGATCACAGGTCCTCCAACCACACATCAAGCGATGGCATGTCTCGAGACAATGAGTCCAAAGCCACAGCAAGCAAATATCCGCTCACCATCCGTCAGCACTTGCGCGTCGCCAGGATCTGTAACGACGTGGCCGCCGAGCTGAAGAGCCTCCAGCATTGGCTCGACGAATTCCAGAACCGTCGGGAAGACTGCGCAAGGGCCGCCCAGGCCCGCGTCTCCAACGCAGCCATGGCGGAATTTCGATGGAATTTCACCGACGCTGCGAAAGAGTTCTCTAGTGTTGCGAAATTCCTGACCAAACACCTCAGAGACTCCCGGCGCCGTCTGTGCGAGGCACTCGGCCTGGATCACAAGCAAGTTCCTGGTGGCGGCACCACCACGGCTCCAACCATGACTGCCATGAAGTACGAGAAAGCTGCCGATATTCAGAGGTCCTGCCCCGGCGGGCCGGGAATCACCCGAAAATTCTGGCTGAAGATGGCATCTCTTCAAGCCAGCCGCATCGCACTCAAGGCTAACCTCTACATGACCGTGATGCCTTGTAAGATAGCGCGGAGGCTTCTTGAGCGGATGATGGCCAGGTCGACGGAGATGGCCACTGTGGCCGTGGAGGCGGGCGACTACAAGGCAGAGGCTACGATGCAGCGCTTACACAACAAGATCAGGAAGGTTTGGGAGAGGTCGGGTCAGGAGTACCCGGATGTAAAGCCCAGGATGACGCTGTTGGACTCGGAGACGTGGCCGGCAGTCCTCAACCCACGAAAGGACATGCAGGTGGAAGTCCACGGCCACATATCAATACCCGTCGAGACGCTAATAGACATGCTACTATCTCCCCAGGTCCCGGCGAGCTTGCCAGAAGACAACGTGAGCGGAAACGGAAACCGCCTCTCAGATACTCCCACCACGACGACTTCCGAGCATTCCCCTTCAGAGCGAGCCAGCGGGCACTACAGTCTTTGACCACATCAAACCCAACCATGGCTGTCCCCGACGCCGAGGCGGACACAACATGAGGGAGCCGAAAATGCATTAGCATTGATCGCTGGGATACATCTATCAATTACGGAGTTCTCATGGTTGAGAAAGGTGTGTACAATGAGCGAAGGCCTGTGTCCACATTTACAGATTGCCACAACCGTCGACATAAATTTCGTGGCTCTGTTCCGTTCTATACGACATGAAGACAATTTAAGTTTTTCTCTCTTAAAAAAAGGCATGTTAAAATTTTCCATGCCTCCAAGTTTGTTGGTTATGCTCAAAGACATGAGAGCACTACGCGTTTGACATCGAACTGACTGGGACGATCCAAAGGACAAATATCCAGCCCGACAGGGTGCTTGCACTTCGAATTGTTGTAAACCTTGCTATTGAATTGTACCCGAAAATTGAAAGGTGACAGAGGCTAAAGGCACGTCCGGTCTAAGTTGCATCTCATTTGACTCCAGACAACTGCTAGATACAGTCTCTTGTCTCTGTGACGTTTAATAGCTGTCGATACCAAAGCAGTCCTATCGACATTCGAGATTCAATAACTTCTCAAAGATTTCCACATAATTCTGAAGCAACCTTGGAGGCCAAGATCAAGGTTCACATTTATTCTGGGACTTCCCCGAATTCCAGCCTTCATCAAAGCAGATCGCAATGATCTATCAGAGTCATTTGGGACTTTGAATTACATTAATTGTCTGGAAGCTGATCATTATTGCGTTCTGGTTTTAAGGTGATGTTTCCAGTGGAGGCATGTTGGTATTGTCACTCCTAATATTCTCTTGATGACCCATTCACCAACTGGATGAAGCAGCAAGCGGTTGAGATATGGGACAAACCGGGTGACCCGGGTTGATTATCTCAGTTGCTTCAAGCCAGCCGGGACCAGCGGATTAAATCCCTGAGGCCATGGACTTTTTTCCCCCCTACCCTCTCTTTTCCCTGGCTACTGCTCAGTACATATTGACTCATGGAGCTGTGGAGGATTTAGCCTGCACCAATGGCCACCCACTCGCCCTCCAACACTTACAGACAAATGATACACGAATTGTTTCCTATTGGGGCAAGTCGTGGTCGAGAACTCACTGGTGTGACTGTTTTTTTCAGCTGGCATGGCAGTATATCGACCAATGCCCGTCGAAATGATGATGTTGAACATCCAGACGTCGTGGGTGATCGGAGACGAGCATGAGTGAGATATTTGATACAAGCTTGGTAGCAAGGGATATAGTGTCATGGATAGAGGGTACAGCAGGAACAAGCACCTTACCACTGCATGCCATGTGGTGATCATACCTTCTTGGGAATTGAATCATGTTCAGGAATGGCTGTTTGGCAGAATTGTGTGCAGGCATGTTGGATGCGAGTCTCTGGGATGTGGGCGTTGTGACTGTAGCTTGGGCACAGGCAATCCCACCTGACTTCTTACTAGCACAGCAACGTTAGCACTTACAGATGGGTCTTTGTCTCAATTCCAGCTTGCAAACAGACTCGCCGCTGCGTGAGATGGACGTCAGCCCGTGGAGAAGCACCGCACGTGAATTAGTCTTTGATGATCTGTGGATACGGAAAGCCTGATTAAAGCCTGCCAATGATGCCATCTGCAATGCTGAGTTGCACACATGGCCTTTAGCCCATGCAAATGTGCAGAGGCACAAACTGAGCCAAGACATCTCTTCCCGTCACCCGTCATGCGTCATGGAAACCCACCCGGTTCCGAAAATGTGGGATGCAACTCCCTCCTCGCCGCCTGTAAGAGCCTGTAAGAGCTCCTCAAATGCAAATTCTCTGTTCCCCAACGCCGTGCAGGTGGATGAGTCAAGGTAATCTGTGAATATACAGATAGTCAAACAAAACGTGAAAGCTAGGGTTGTGGCTATTGTTGCAGTGTCCCGCCGTGACAGCATAAGCAAACATGCCATCTATGCCATGCCATGCCATGCAACCCCCCCTCTCCCTCAAATTGCTGCTCCAGAGCCAGCTGCTCACATGAAGATGCCAACCCAGGCAGCATTGGGGGACACCTCGGACTCGCAGTCGTCCACGGCGCAAAAGATCTTGATCGACTTGGATGTCTCGCTGGGCTGGAAGCGGAAGCCTGTCTTGGCAGCCGCCGAGTCTTTGCCCTTGCTGTGCTTCTTGCGGTTGTCGTAGCAATTCTTGCAGTAGACCTGGCCCGAAAGTCAGCAAACGCCCAGCAGTGGGGGTGGGGGTGGTGGGATTCTGGAAAGATGGGATGAAAATCAACAAGGCACAAACGTACATGGCCACAGTTTTTGACGGCCCAGAAGTGGTGCTCCTCCTGGCTCTTCTTGCCACGAGGTTTCTTTGCAGGCCGTGGGCTGTCGTCCTCGTCGTCGGGCGAGTACTTCAGCTCGTTGTCGCAGCTGGGACAGACAACGACCAGGTCCTCGTCGGCGCCGTTTTCGCCCCCGTCGGGGCGTGTGTCGCGGGTGAAGCCAGGCCTGGAAGGCGGTGGGGCCTGGAAGTCAGGCTTGGGCGTGGGCTGCCGCCCGCCGTAACCACCAAAGCCATTAGCCTGGTAGTTGAACTCGGGCGGGTTGCCTGCGAGGGGGTTGGGGTTCATCGGAAAGGCGGGCACGGGCACGGCTCCAACAAACTGGACGTCAGCCTCTCGGGGGTTGTTGACAGCCTGGGCGAGAAGACCTGGGAGCAGACCACGTATCGATCCTATCAGGTGGCGGCCAAAGTCTTGGTACTGGGCGCGATGTGCGGGGGCGGCGGCGGCGGCAGCAGCAGCAGGAGCAGGAGAGGCAGGGGCTGGCAGGCGACGGTAGTTGCGGTTGGCACCGCGGTTAGCAGGCTGGTTTCGGTGGGCCGCAGCTGGAGGGGGAGGCAACCGGCGGTCGGCGGGGATGTTGTCGTCGGGTGAATCTAGGGTGAGGTCGATAACGGCGGCGGCGGCATTCCCATTAAGGATGCTGCCGTCGCTGCGGTTGAGAGAGGGCATGCGTCCATTCTGCGACATGTGCCTTCGTGGGTTTCTTGGGGGCTGGTACAACGCGATGCCGTCGTTCTCTTCCTCTTCGTCGTCGTCAAAGATGTGAATGTGGTTGGGGCCGTGGTTATGGCTGTGATTATGGCTGTGGTTGTGGCTGTTGTGGCGGAGGATGTTGATGGGTCGATGTCGTTGAAGATCAGGGCTGTCGGGTTCTTCTGTCAGATCGATCACAGGGACATGTTGGTCCAGGTCCAAGTCCAAGTCGAGATCCAGGTCAACTTCCATCAGGTCTTGGCCCTGGGCGTGGTTGTTATTGTTGTGGTGGTGATGGTGGTGACGCTGGTGTCTCTGTGGCCTGGCAGTTCTTTGTTGTCTGCGCGGGGGAGTTGGAGGGGCAGGAACCTGGCCCTCGTACACCACCTCAATGAGCTCATCGTCGTGATCCATACTGTCGCTGTGATCCAAGTCGTCGTGGCCTGACCCGTCAAAGTAGTCTTCTTCTGCAGCTGTCCTCCTTGCTGGCCTGTATGGCCCCCAGTTGCCTCTCGCTGGGCGCGGCCGTCCCGCCTCCCTGGCGACCCGTGCAGCCCTGCGAGCCCTCCGAAGGCGTAGATGTTCTCGCAGCGGAAAATCGTCCTGGTCCTCGTCGTCTTGCTGGTGGTGTTGTTGGGGATGTTGTACTTCCACCAATGCTGGCTGCTGCCGTGAGTGACCGTGGCGATGGGGACGCTGAGACAGTCGATTGTGGGCGGCGGGGTCGGCTCGTGGGCGGACGAGGTGTGGGTTTGAAGAGGGAGACTGAGGGCGAGGGTGAGAGGCAGGTCGAGGCCCGGAGCGAAGGTGAGATTGGCGGCGGTCGGCGGGTTGAGGGGAGGAAAGGTGGTTGTGGGAGACGGCGGGGTGGCGAATGGGGCGAGGAGAAGGACGGTCGTTTAAGGCGAGGGCGTGGTGGTGGCGGGGGTTGTCGAGGTGGTGACGACGGTGATGGTGGTGGTGGTGGGTTGAAGTCGCAGGTAGTCGGCGGTTCGGGTGGATGTCTGGTGTCAGGCTCGCACGGGCGGGCCGGGCAGGACGGGGTTGCAAGCCGAGCCAGTCGAACCCAAAGTTGATGTTATTAATGTCGTTAGACTGCAAGTGGTGACGGGGCCGATGGAGAAGTGGGTCTGGGTTAGGTGAAGAGCGACTCGAGCCTGGGTCCGCTGCTGGTGCTGGTGCTGCTGGTGCTGCTGGTGCTGGTGCTGCTGTTGCTGGGTCTGTGTCTTGGCCCGAGTCGACGTCGAAATCGGAATCAAACCCAGGATCAGAAGCAGTTACTGAATCAAAATCAAAATCAGAGTCAGAGTCAGCGTCAGTGCCAGCCTCTGCCAGCCTTGGGTCTGCATCCACTTCCAGGTCTGACGCCGAGTCAGAGTCGGGGTCAGAGTCGACGAGCGGATCGGGCGAGGACGAAGGCAAGGGTGAGGCAGACGCAGCGACCAAGGGCGAGAGGGAGAATGGCACAGAGCGGGAAGAGGACGGCGGCTGGATGTCGAGATGGCTGTCGCTATCGTAGTCGTAGTCGTAGTCGTAGTCGAGATCGAGGTCGAGGTCAAGATGCGCGTCGCTGCCACTCGCGACGGGGAGATCTAGGTCGTCAGGGGACAAGGCAGAGCCCTCGGAGCCGGCAGAGGGCGACGACTGGAGCTCGTTGGCGAAGGCGCCGTCGAAATGCTGCAGGAAGAAGTCGTCTCCCAGAACGGGCGAATACGGCGGCGGCGGCGGGCCCCCAAGGTCCAAGGCTAACGGAGATGTATTCATAATGGGATCAGGGCATCCTTTTTTTTCTTTTCTACTTTCGTTGCTGGTCCTTGTTCTGGCCCTGCTCCGTTTCCTTTGTCTGAGTGTCTGCGTGTACGTGTATTCTGTTTTATTTGAAGAGGGAAGGAAAAAGCAGCAGCTCCAAGAAGAAAATGGATCACAAAACAGGAAACTCCAGACCGGGGGCAAGTGCCTGGGTACCAAGGTAAAACGGAGAGCAGGCCGGGACGAGGCCAGACAAATACAAGACAGCAACGGCCCACCGTTTGTAGGACGAGTCTGGAGCTTGGGAGCTGGAGCTTGGGAGCTTGGGGGCCGGGGATAAGCAGAGATACCTAGGTATAGTGTTCAGCCAGCCGGCCAACCCGCTTTCTCTGTTGTTTTCCTCCCTCTCTTCATCTCTTCATTTCCTCATCTCCTGGCTTCTCCTATGTTTTCTCTTCCAACACAAAGAAAGAATCAATACAGATCACATGCCATGTTGCAGCCAGGAATCAAAGGTATGCGCCAACAAGGGGCCTGTCAAGTGGGGCTATTTCCCAGAGGCCCAAGATACAAGATGCAGGGCTAGATAGATGCCATGTATTTCTGTACCTTCTTCCCCACACACGCAGTAGCACCACGGCGAGACACTCACTACATCCGTATATATGCCCATCGTATTGAGAATATCCACAATACATTAAAACACCCTGATGAAAACTCCAGCACGTACTGTGACGAGCTTCTGTTTTGCGACTGACCGCACTCGGGAGTCCCACCCATGCAGTCCAAATGCAGTCCAAACGTCATGTCAACCATGGCCCTGTCTCTCTCCTCTTTCTTTTTTTGATACAAAGTACATTCTGGCCCTGCCCGTAGCCATCGAACCAGAACCCTCCTCAGATACACTCCTCCTTGATATGTCTAGGCCCCTCCTGCCGCCCGTGGGCTGAAGATGACCCTCCCTAAGCCTCATCAGGAGCCCCCAGGACCGAGATGACACCGTCCCCGTTCACCGTCACCAGCGCCTTGGCCTGCTCACCCCACCCCAGCCCGACCGCCGGCGTTGCGCTCTGCAGCAGCTCGCTCCACTTCTTGCTGCCCTTGGAGTACTGCTGCACCGTCACCCCGGACGGCCCTGCCGTTGCGAGGAACTGGCCCGTGTAGTCCCACGCCAGCCTCTGCACCGAGCTGCCCACCTCGAGCACCTTGGCCGTCGCCGCCGCCCCCTCCTTGCGCAGGTCAAACACCGTCACCGTCGTCTGGCCCTTGGCCGTCGCCGCGATCCAGTACCCGTTCTCCGAGAACGCGAGGCCCTCCACCGGCGCCCCCAGCGAGAACGTCGCCGCCTCCTCGCCCGTCTTGGTCAGCAGCATCTTGATCTCCCCCGTGCTCGTCCCCGCCGCGAAAAGGTGCCCGTCAGGGTGGAACGCGCACCTCGTCAGCGCCGCGTCCGTGTACACCCGGCTGACCCGCCGCAGCGCCGACAGGTCGTACAGCACGAAGCTCTTGTCCGTGCCCACCGACGCCAGGATGTTGCCGCCCGGGTGCAGCGACAGCGCCGTCGCCGCCCCCGCATGTTCCGAGAAGGACGCCACCTCACTGCCCTTGTCGTACACCTTGACCGACCCCTTGGCAGTGGCGAGCATCACCTTGGACCCGCTCCATAGTGTGTCCGTCACGGGCTCGTCCACCTTGAGCGACCGCTCCAGCGTGCCCGCCGTGGTCGAGAAGATGGCCACGTCCCCCTTCAGGCCGCCCACGGCCGCGTAACCTGCCTCCAGCCCGATAGACGACGCCTGTGGGGCCGGCAGCGACTCGGACAGCCGTGGCGCAAAGGTCGCAATCTCGTCGGCGCTGGCCCAGCCGCTGGGCACCGGTCTCTTCTTGCGGCTCTTGGACAACCTGTAATTTCCATCAAGTCAGCATCGGGGGGAGGCGCGCAGTAAGCATTCCAACACGGGTTGACGTACTTGGCTTGGGTCTCGTCCACGTGCGCGGCCAGCTCGTCGGGAAGTGTCTCGTTGTCGACGGCCATCGCGTCGCCGTTGGCGCCAGAGGCGGAGGCGGAGCCAGCGGACACGGTCACCCTGGACAGCGCCGCCCTGGCCTCGTCGCGCTCCCTGGTCACGCGGGCGATGACCCTGACTGCGGCATCGTGCTGGTAGAGGGCGTTTGCCAGCTCGTCGCGGGTTTGTGAGAGTTGTTGCTTGAGCTTGAAGGTCTCGAGGGCGAGGGCATCCCACTCGTTCTGGAAGGTGGACAGGAGCGCGGGGATCGAGGTCAGGTTGGGGGCTCGCGGCCGCACGACGCGGGCGGACTGGACGGGCAGCAGGTCTTCGGGATCGAGCTCGTCGCCGGTGATTGGGTCCTTTCCGTTCTCCTCGATGTACTTCTCGATCAGGCGCTTCTCGAAGACAGTGCCGGTCTTCTTGGAGACGACTGGCTCCTCGGGAGCCTCACCCGAGACTGTCGTTTTGTCAGCTTGTGTTGATGGTCTGGGACCAGTAGGCAGGTAGATCGAGAAGAGGCAGCTCGTAGACAGAGAGGCTGCAGGGTTGAACATCACGTACTGGCACAGAGCATCTTGTCTCGTCCTTGATGCGCTGGTAAATCAGAGCCAGCAGTGGGCTCTGTGTGGACGATGCAATGCGATGGGGGGGGGTGGTCTTCTTTTTCTGAAGCTCGAGGCTGGCCTTATTGAGGCTGGCACGGTTTTGCAGGCGCGTTTGCAGGCCGGCTAGAGGTAGACCAGGGACGACGGTACTTGGATAAAGGTACTTTGACCAATGTACCTACCTGCCCGTATCGAAGCAAGCTCAGAATCAGACTGCTGCTGCCAGCTGCCGCCAGATGTCCAAGGCCGGCCAGTACGTACCTAGATACCAAGTACTTGAGTGGTTAGCACTGACCTGACTCGCCGGGCCTGTATCCAATCCCATCACCCGCATTTTGGGACCGTATCAGGTGGGCCTGCGTGCAAGCTTAAGAAGTACTCAGGTACCTGTCATGACGACATTGGATTGGATGCCGAGATGCTATAGATTCTTGGTACCCAGCTACAGCTTTGCTTCCAAGGCAGCTGCAGCTCCAATGCTCTCCTCGTTGGCTACAAAAGGCAACAGACAATCCTGGGGGCTGGACGTATAGATATCCATTGAGGTTGCGAACACCTGATCCAGACCAACAAAACAGAAGAGCAGAGCAGAGCCCAGTGTGACATTATGGCCCCGACACTCCCAGACGCCACCAGCCTCGCGACGCTGTCCGATGCAGAACTGACAGCCATACTCGACCTCCTCTTCGAGCCCAACGACGACCTGCACACCCTCGCCCTTCCAACCCTTCGCGCCATTACCTTCGCCTCCTACCCTGAGCTGGTGGACACTATCCGTGATCAGCTTCTCGTCATCGCCCAGAGCGTCCACGCTGATCCCACTGCCCGGAAGCCCCTCCACTCCATCCTAGGATCCCACCCTCGGCTGGGCGAGAAGAAGGTGCACAGCAGTCAGAGCGCCGCCGAGCAGGCGCAGCTACAGTCTGGGGCCGAGGACGAGGCAGAGAGACTGGCCGCCCTCAACAGGGAGTATGAAGCAAAATTCCCGGGCCTGCGCTACGTCGTCTTCGTCAACGGCCGTGGCAGGGACGTCATCATGGAGGACATGCGGAGGCGCATAGATCGGGCTGACCTGGCAGAGGAGGAGAAGGAGGCTATTGTAGTGAGTCAAAGAAGAGCTCCCGCCATGTCGACTCGTGCATTAACGGCTTCGCACAGGCCATGGCGGACATCGCCAAGGACAGGGCCAGCAAGCTCAACAAAGAGTCCGACGAGTCCACGGTTGGACGATCTGCCCTCCCGGCGGAGAGCTGAGCGCACCTCAAAACTGCAACGGCCATGGACTCTCGTCCCACCTGATCATAAGGAAGCTCTTGGCGGAACAGGACGATACTGCCCAGCGCTGTCCAAGACTACCGGCCTCTGGGTGTCCTCTATTCCGTCCGGTCACATCACGTCGCGACGCGCCCTGTCCTGTTTCCCTAAGCCGGCGAATCACGGGCCAAGGCAATGCCAGCACATGCGCTTCTCGCGAGCGGGCAAGAATTGACGAAGCTCTGCTGAGCAGACACTATTACTGCTGGACAGATTCACACAGCTGCACAGGGCATACGAGGCGCGTGGGGTATTCCCGCCGGGCAGGGAAGCTGCCCCGCCGATGGTCGCCTAGGGGGTTCGTTGTAAAATGCCTGCGCGTCTCGACGCTTTGTTTTCAGACTGTGATGTACAGCCTATCCCGAAATACCCTAGATTTACATAGCACCAGGCCAGTCCGTTGGTGGGATCGGCATCACCTGGTAGAGATCGTGACGGGGTGCTTGCTCATATCCACGCATAGTGGAGAATGTGCACATCAAGGCGAATCAGCCTCCGCTCTCCACTTACAAACATGGGGGCAATGTACAGCAGACGACAAGCTGCGAGTGTCGATGACTACCGTCGAAATAAGTAATGATCCGTACGGGGAAGAGTTGTCCAATTAGGCCTCCTCTGATTGCACATATGCCTGATGGTGCTTGAAAGCTTGAATCGTAGGTCCTCGGGACTTTTTGCGCCCTGCTGCCGATTGACGACGCGCCGGCATACTCGAGGTCCCCCAGCCCGCGTGATGACAGCCAGGCTTTTTTTGGCCCGCCATGTTGGGAAACACCATGGGCACAAGCAGTCCAACGCAAAGCCGACGGTAGTGGCTAGCACAAAGCCTGGTCGGAGCACCATCAATGGTCGAGCCTGGCCGAGCTTCTACATCAACGACACGATTCAGGCAGCTGCAGGTCCCGACTCTCCTCAAGAGCACAGTGGGGCGGGCTGCTCCGGGCACTAACAGAGCCTCACGATCGCCATTGTTGGTGATGGCCTGCGTCTTCAGGTCGGTCACGACTGCCACTTGGCCCTCTCATGTCCTCCCAAACGGCGAGTCATTTTGACCCGACCGACCCGGCGTGGTCTAGGTGAAGGAGGTCTCGTCAACTGGCAGTGCCGCGGATATCCGGTCCCTGGGTGTGGGTTGTGGGGATTAGAGATGGGCAGAAATACAGACGGTGTCTTTCTACGTAGTAGTAGTAGTCAACTGGTAGTAGCCGTGGCCCACCGCCTTGGTATGTAAGCCTGCAGCATGCTTGGTCAGACACTGGAGAAGTGATTGATCGCACACACGCTACATAGTACACCTCAATGACAATGTCACCTTACGGTTTCGGCTTTGGCAATCATCTTGGTATTTGTTGTCTTGGACCGTCTCGACTCCTCGCAGCTCAGCAGCAGGGCGAGTCGCAAGAGGGGGCATGGTGCCTGTTACATTGGCCGGTCTCTCCCTCTCTCCTCTTTCTCCATGTGCATGTTGACTGGACGTGCTGTACTTTGTGTACTACGGTATATGTACGTGTATCAACAGCCTGCAGGCAACGGGTAAATGCAGGTGTCAAGCACGTTCCGCGGGGATCTGCCTACGGGAGACCATGACTTGGTGCGAGTTAAAAGTACAGATCCGCATGTCTGCTATATGAAGGATCCGCCCTGCAGCACACACAAAAACACACACACACACACACACATAGTGACTGGCGTGATGAAGTCTCGAGACAGTCTATGGCATCCCAATATTCCAAACACACAGGCGGGCAAAAGCGAGGCTGCCCGATTCCTGATCTGCATGGAAGCGGCCCAAGGAACGCATGGATTTGTTCCATACATGGACTCGACGCATGGGCTAATGCACGCCCGCAGTCCAGTCAGACTCGTCCAGACCCGGCCGCCCAAACAGCCAGGCCATCCGAACCAGGTCGCCGCCGAGACCCTCTTGCTGGAATAGTTCTTTTTCCTCCCGACTGCCGCGTGACCGAGCATCTATCGAATTGGAAGACTTCTTTTGGGCTGACCGAGCAAGGGCGCGGTTCCTTGGTGCCAGCTCCCGCTGTCTGCCCGCCTTACCTTATTTACTTTACTATTCAACCTAGGTATCAATGGCACCGTAGACCACCGTAATAATACTTACCTTGTTGCCAGTTTGAGCTCCTCTCCTCAACCCTGTCAATAAAAACGGCTTGATAGCCCTCCTCCTGAATACCCCAGACGGTCGGACACATGGGCACAATCTCCTCAAGTCCGATACACCAAGCGGCCGGACTTGAGCTGGTTTGCCCAGATGCGGTGGCAACAAATCGTCTTGTCTAGCTGGTGTGCACACGCGCACACCTGGACTGCGCACATATTACCCCGTCAGCACCAGTCAGCTCGACCGTCAAGCGAGCTGAGTGAGGACAGGACAGTCCCAATCACAGGCGAGCACCTGGCACGGCCGAGCACATTGTGGTCTAGCCTACTTACACGTCTAAACCGCGTGGCCTCCCTGGCTCGCCTGGCTCTCACTCAGTCACTCTCCTCCGCGTGCATCTGTGCGCCTACTACGTACTACGTACATGGAACAGTAATTCCAAGGTAGACCAGACTAATAATAATACACAGCAAGCATCGGGACTACCATGTTGGAAGCACCATCCATCCAACCATCCATCCATCCACCCACCCCATCCTGCATGGGATGCTATTCTCCTGGTCCGGACCACTCATGTCCTCCTTTTCATTACCCCGACTTTTTGGTCATGTCACACTCCCTTCCCGTACATTGCACACCCCCCCTCTTCTGCGCCCCCTGTGGTGGGGGACGCACACTGACATGCAGCCTCCCCGGATCCTCGCATGATCAATTCTCATTAGTTGGCAGCAATGGTACCTGTCCTCTGGCCATCCTTGCAACCTCCATCCCGTCCCATCTCCTCCTCCTCCTGTCCTCAACACTTGCAGCAGGACAGATCCAGAGCTCGGGCAAGCGCCTTTTTTTCCCCCACCCCCTTCCAATGGGCGACTACCGGGTCGTGTCGTCCTGTGCTGAGTTGCTTCTGCCGACTTGGGTCGCGCTGTGTTGAGCTGAGTCTTCTCTTTTTGCCACTCGCTCTCTCAGCCCTTTCACAGTAGCACTTCACTTCACCTCGACATCTCCGTCTCCGGGACGAGGCATATTATCTTAGCGCATCCTCCACGGCTCTCATCTCTTGCACCTCCTCGGAGGGGGCCGATCGATGCTGGAGAAGAAACAGGGTTGACATTTGGCGCCTGTTTTGTGCACCTGACCCACGTGCCGAACTCAGCTACCCTTTAGGATTCTCTTTCCCAAACAGTCTATTGTCTCGCTTATACGGACCAGAACGTCCTGCTTACCTGTCGCCTTGGACACGAACGAGGACGACACCATCTTACAATCATGTCCCGCCGTCACCGATGAACCCGGGCACCTCCTGGACCACATCGGCCGTACGGCCCCATTCAGTCATCCAAACGCTATAATATACTCTCAACCCTCGGGCCCCCATGCGAGCTACGCGCCTACGGTTGAGTACACTGCTGAGGCTCGCAGAAGCGCGTGCCTGTCTGTCACGTCTGAATAGGAGTGTCTATTGCGGCATTGGCAGCGGGCTTCTAGTCCCGAGGCCCAGCTACATATTCCGTGTCTGCTCGAGGCGCTTGTGAGCGACCAAGACATGGCTGTCTCCATCCATGGCTTGATCCAGGCAACCTTCTACCAAGGCCATCATCGTCAAAGACAGGCCGGGACCCGTGTGAGGGCAGTCTCGCCCGTCCGTTGCGACAGCGAATTCTCGAGTGACCACCGGCCGCTACAGCCAACCCCGTCAATGGCAATACAGGCCGACCTACAAGGCCACCACGATCCTGCCTCTAACCTCAAGGCGTCCTCGGCAGGGCACGTGCGGGCCCCTTCACCTGAGAGTGCCTCGCCTCTGTTCTTGTCAGCGCCTTCGTCTCCCTTGCCATCACCTCGACCACAGGAACGCCATGCATTTACATCGCCGGAGCAACCACCAGACCCAAGCCGTTCCGCCCCCAAGAGACGGAGAGCCCTTCACGATGTCGATGGTCCCCATACGGGAAGCCTTGGCTGCAAGAAGCGCCGGCTGCGTCGCCATCTCATCACCTCGAGGCTGTCACGGCCATACTCGTCACCAGCCACCCACATCTTGAACCGGGAGGCGGCAGCCGGGGCCAAACGCTTCCTCAAGATGGCGGCGGCGGCAGCAGCCAAGAAGATGACGACCGTGGTCGTGCCGACGCCGCCCACTGCCGACTGGAGCTCGGGCCGGGCAGTGGCAGCCGCCCAGGTCGCCACCGTTGTCCCTGCGAACAGCATCCACCACCTTGCACCGGCAGAGATGGTACGGCGGGCAGCGATCATGAACAGCTTCAGGATTCGAGTGTGCGACGAGGCCCGCCAACGGGGGGAGAGGACCGACCTCCAGCTGACGGCCAGCGCTGCGCTGCTGAGGGCTGGGCCTGGTTTGCATGGTGTAGGTTTTGTGACAAACCTGAAGGCTGGGGGGCAGCACACGCCTCTCAGCCCGTCAGCACTGTACCAGGGCGAGCATGCTGGCATCGCGTCAAACAGGTCGATCGTGCAGCCATCCCCAAGTGCTGCTCAGCCGCCAGTCACCACCAGCCCCCCGATGTCTTCTTCCTCGCCGACGAAACCCACAGGAGCAGCTGCCCGCGGGTCGCCGCCAAGCAGTTCCACCAAGCTCGTAGGGCCTCGTGGGGCTGGGCGGACATCGCCGGGGTTGAGGCCTCTTCGATCGCCCGAGCTCTCAGCACTGCGCGGTCATGGCGATGGCGACGGGCTGGACGACGACGAGCTCAGCTTCCCGGCGACAGACTACTCGGATGATTTCCTGGACAACGAGTCTGATGAAGTGTACACTGACTTCGGCGCAATCTTTGGTGGTGGTGGGAGTTGTGTTGACGAGGCGGACGACAACGAGCGCACCAGCGAGACTCAAGAATCTGCCAGTGAGGGAGAAGGAGGGCATAGTGGCGAGCATTTTGAGGATTACATGGACGACCTGGACGGTATCCCTTGGGGTGTGAGGTGAGGCGGGCCCCTGCCACTGTATAATAAGTAACCAATTTCCCCCCGACGAAGGCTACCGTGGGCAGGTGAAAATCTCGAGGAGCACATGTTGTTGAAGCCGTCTTCTTCGTTTCAGCTGCATCGCAGGGCTTGACATCTGGTTGTGTCTCAGTTGTAAGCATCATTTCATATCTAGCATGAGCGGATCTCAAAAGGAAGCGGCAAAAATGTAAGGGTTCTTACTCAAAATATTCAAGGAGCTGGGCATGCCCAGTTCCATTATTTCCTGTGTGCCCTGTCTCTTTTCCCTCCTCGAGCATCCAGGCAGGTGGTCAAGAGCAGGGTGATGTGGCAAGACGGCACGCAAGTACCATACTTGAATCCACCAGTGCATAGCTTGTCCCTGGTTTCGCATGGTTGTTGGTTGTGGTATGTGCGCATGCGTGTTGTGAAGGAGCTGTTCCGTACAACACCTTGAGAGGCAAAACATCTTGGGGAGTGTCAGCCTCCTCCTACCAGCCCATCCATAGAAGTACATGTTCAAGTACTTAAGTACCTTATCGCGTACCTGCCCATTACCTGGAAAGTAGGAACCCAACCACCACCTTCCTTCCATCTTGACTTCCACCTCCGCCTAATTCCAATCTTTTTCCTCGGTCCTTCCACCTTCCACCTCGAATTCGACCTGACCACTACCCATGCTTCGACCGAGTGATGACTCCTCATCCAGCCCCTCAAAGGTAAACACACACATACCAATCTTGGATCATTCTTCACGAATCCACGTTCCGACTTTGACTGCGCCGTACCTACCTGCCTGCCTTGACAGTCGACCACAGGCTGCGCCACTCACTCGGTCGCACCGTCACCGAGTCCACACTTTGGACCTGCCCATAATGTCACCCGACGTAAGCTCCAAGCCGTGGGGCTGTCACCAGCCTCCAACCACGCTCAAATCGTGGTCGATCGATGACCATCCCGGCCTCAATCCCGCCTATGAGCCAGGAAACCAGCACAACACAGAAATGGGAACCATCGACATCACCGACGAGATGATTGCTTTCCTTCGCAACATCTTCTACAAGTACTGCGATGAGCCTGCAAAGCGGAAGTGCCACAGGTCGACTATGCACAATCGACGGGATGAAAACACGGACGACGACCAGTTCAGCGATGGTGATAGCGACTGCGACCATCTGAACGGAGACGTCATCCTTCCAGAGCTAATCAAGCTCACCCTTGCCCAGCACCGCATGATCCTCTCCCTGCGCAACCTCAACAGGGAGGCCGATGTGCAGCTCCGCATCACTAACGCCCGTCTCGACCTTATCGAGGAGGAATTGAGCCTCATGCGCAGCGATCTGGCTGAGCAAGCCACACCCACTTTGTTCTCAGGGGTCCGCATGGGCACCAGCTTCGGAGGTATTGAGCGCGACACGACCGGCGACTACATCCCCAAGTTCGACCTGACCGACATTGGCGCCACGCTTGCGGCTGGCCCGGGTCCTGGGAGCGACTTTGGTCACCTCAGACACCACGTCCGTGACCGCAGCCCCAGCCCACGGTCTGGCAACCAGCGCCGCCGCAGCCCGCGGCCCGAACGGTATGTCCAAGTCCTGACCTGGCTGGCCAGACGCGCCGTCACGGTAGCAGAGCTAACTGAAAGCCAGTGAGGAGCATGTCAAGCGCACAAGAATTTCGTACGATGGTCTCGGCGGCCAAGACCCCAAGATACCTCCATTGACATCCATCTTCTCAGCACCCGCCTCACAATCTACGACCACCGTCACCGACGAGACTTCAGAACCCGAAGTACTCGATCTTGACTCCTCAACAGAGTCGAGCCTTGATGACAGCCCCGAGACCAATGTCCTGCCCCAGCCTTCCCTGCTCGGCAAGCTGTGTGGTAAGATGGCGAGGCTGCTGCTCGGAATGTGAGGGACGCGAAGGGAAGAGAACGGCAGCTTGGGCACATGAATATAAGAAAAACACAAAGAAATGAAAACCGAGCTGTCCAGCCGTCTGGATCAATCGTCTAAGTCGAATTAGACGAAAGCACATACTTTGGGGTGGAGGAACTGAACACGAGGAGAAAAGGGATGGAGACCCAGGTTCAAGATCAGTCAAGTTGGCGGTACTACGAACTTGGAGCAGGCGGAGAGAGGCCGTTAGCAACCAAGAACTTGACCTATCACTGGTTTTTCTATCAGGAAAATCACCGATCGATCGCCTTCGATGGCAGTGAAGAAGGCGAGTAGACAGTCCGTGGTGGAGGTCTCGACATGCATTGAGATAAGAGGGAGGGGATCAAGCACGGAGAGATACGGAAACAGTTCACTTCGGATACACGAGAGATAGTCCATCCAGCCTTAGAACATTGGCGACAGCCTCTGTCCCACGTGACTGTGTCGACTCCCCTCCCCCTCCCCCTCCCCCCTCGGCCAGCAACACGTCCAACCCCAACCCCCTTCCTACCTTACCAAGAGGCAGCTCTGATTTGCCTGACTGGTGATTTGACAGTGCGGCAGAAGACTGGGGCCCGCCCATCAGGCCATTCGTTGCCGAAATCCCTCTCCTCCGAGCGTTGACGAGCTCTCGACAAAACCATTACCACCACCACCACAAGCTCGACGAGGCCCTCTCCACTCCACCCACCTCGCCTTCCCTGCCAATTGACCGACCGACCGCCCGTCCGCCAT
Source organism: Diaporthe sp. HANT25 (assembly GCA_013435955.1). Taxonomy (NCBI): domain Eukaryota; kingdom Fungi; phylum Ascomycota; class Sordariomycetes; order Diaporthales; family Diaporthaceae; genus Diaporthe; species Diaporthe sp. HANT25. Next base: position 226,880 of record JACBFG010000021.1, on the reverse strand, counting down.
GTTTCTGCAACGCTCCGCCGTGGCCGTCGCTCGACGGGCCGCCGTCGCACCCGCTCTGCGACGCACCTTCGCGACCTCGATGATCCGCCGTGAGTCCGCCCGGCCATGCTGCGATTGCGAGGCTAGACTCCGCAATTGACACCTGCGTCATCGCACCCAGCTTGCTGGCTGGTGGAGGGATGCTCGTGTCTTTGCATCGCCTTGCTCTGCCCTGCATTGGACTGTCAGCTCCACCGAGTTGTACGTGGCTGACATGACATGATCCCATCTGCAGAAAACGCCGCCAACAGCACTCCCGCCAAGTCCGAGAAGCCCTCGCAGGCTCTGTCTGGTACGCCGCCACAACTTCCCCTACTGCCTCCCCGTAACACGCAGCTGGTACTATTCAATTGGCCGGCGCACGACTCGCCGGCCATCGTGACGACGGAACAGGAGGGGAGTGGAAAACAAGTCGAGGGCACCCGAGCTGATTGATGCGCAACTGCAGACGTCAAGACCATCGACGACCTCGTAGGACCCGGTGCCCAGCCCGGCACCGTCCCCACCGACCTGGAGCAGTCCACCGGTGTCGAGCGTCTGGAGATTCTGGGCAAGATGGAGGGTGTTGACATCTTCGACATGCGGCCCCTGGATGCCTCGCGGAAAGGAACTCTGAAGGAGCCCATTCTGGTCCGCTCCGCCGGCGAGGAGCAGTACGCCGGTTGCACCGGCTACCCTGTTGACTCTCACGGAGTCATCTGGCTGACTGTACGTCGTCCACCACCAAACCCTACTACGACAACAATGGGACAAGGCGCCTCACAGGCGTGTGCGGCCGGGAACGAACAAAAGCTAACGCGCCGCTATCACCCTCTAGATCACCCGCGACCGCCCCATCGAGCGCTGCCCCGAGTGCGGCAGCGTCTACAAGATGGAGTACGTCGGTGCCCAGGACGACCACCACGGCCACGGCCACGACCACCACGGCTACGAGGAGCCCAAGAACTTCTCCGACTTCGTCAAGCCCGAGTACTACTAGGCGTAGCCTGGCCGGGCCTGACCTGGTGTGGTGGTACCGCCGTTGGTCCGTTGGACAGCAGACGACATATACCTTTTCAAGAGACGATATGCACTAGAGGAAGGGGGCAAGCGATTCAGGAGACATTCAGCAGGCCCAAAATGTCGGGGGCAAGGCCTTGTAGAATAAATAGTCTTTGCGGGAGGTGTATAGAAGTCTTTTTTTTTCTGCCGATGCCAACAGCCGCGCGTACGGTCCTCCTATTCAGTCCGGTTGGACTTCATCTCATCTGAGCCTCATGCCCGCACAAGGGGCTCTAGACTACCTAGTCTTAAAGGCCATCAAGAGACCGTGCGAGGCTGCCGGCTCCGATCAACGCGGAGTGGGTATATCATCCTACGGATCGAGTGACGACGCAGTGCGCCAGTGCCCATAGTTGAGGGCGAAAAGAGGCAGAGCTCGGAAGCTCAGAAGCTGCCTTGGGCCTGCCCCATATGGATACGTGAGCCGGGTGTTCCCGGGCTATGCCTCCTCAGCTGGCCCGGTGCGAAGTGATGTGATATGAATCCCCATCGCCGGCAGGGGCTTCTCTCAGTCGCCGTCGTCGTCACCAAAGCTCAGCTTGATTTTCTTTGCCTTCTTCTTTGGCTTGACCGGCCCCTTGGTCTTGTCCTCCGTGGCAGCCTTGCTGTCGACGGTGGGGCGGGGATGGGCCCCTGGGCTCCCCTTCTCCTGCTTGTCGTCCTCAGCATCAGCGCCGACCACCTTGCCCAGCTTCCTCTTCTTGGAACCCCCGATGGTCGCGACCTTGTCCTCCTGCCTGGCGCCGGCGCCATTGCCCTCTAAGCCGCCGTCCTTTTCCCCATCTGCCTCCCTGCTGTCCCCGTCCCCGCCTGCGCCTGGACCGGCTTCTTCATTGGCGGTGACTGTGCCGTCGGCGGCGACCTCAACTCCGGCGAGGACATTACCGTCGTCGTCGACGATGAGGGGCGCGTCCTCGGCGTCCTGGCTGGCGGAGCGCGGCTTGGCCTGGCGGCGGCGCGAGGCCAGGATGGGGTCGGGCGAGTCGGCGTCAACGGCGTGCTGACCCTTGAGCCGGGCGAGGAATGGCGGCAGCGACTGGTCGTAGTGCAGGTTCTTGCCCGTGATCTTGTTGGACATGGTCGGCAGCGGTGGAGCACCTGGACGGGAGATGGTCAAGCCCAGGGTATGATTGCTCTGGCAGCCGGTAGATGTCTGATGTCTCTCGAGGACCTGGTACAACGGGCAGGGTTGGGGTTTGGGGTGGAGGTTGGGGACCCTGCCAACTGTAGTAGTGTAGGTCTGTACGCGATGCATTTCACTTCGGTCTGTCTTGTACCACCCACCAACATGCAAAGCCTCGTCACCGAGTGCAGTACGTGCATACAAATGCTGTAATATTGCTTGGCTCAGCCCCAATTACCCCAGGACTAGCAGCACATTACCAATATGCCTATGCACCAAGAGCCAATGGCACGTTCCCTCCACCTCCGGCTTCAGCATCTTGGATTTCGAATTCGATGCAATAAACATCGGGGCTGAGCCCTCATTTTTCGATTGGACTTTCCCATTGGCGAATTCTAGAAGGAACCGCACGAAATGTGCGGTAGCCTGATCTGATGCTTCCCGGATGGATGTGCCTGAGAACGCCTGCAGAGCTCGAGTGCTTGTCTTGCGCCAGATGGACACAACTTGAGCCGGTCCTTTGACATAAGCATCAGCTAGGCTGCCTATTTTCCCCAAGGCTCTGCACCTGATGGTGGAAGGGCCCAAGAGAAAGGAGGTCCTGGCAGCTTTCAGGACTTATTATGAGGATATCCTACAGCAAATTATCGCGGGAAGTTTCCAGAAGCAGAATATTCCACAGGAGACTTGTCCCCCATGAAACGCTACACTGGTCATTTTATCCTCAAATGCTTGGGTTTGCTGTAACCTGCGTACAATCCTCTCAACCCCAATCACCGTCATGTCGACTCCCAGTGACTCGGCATTCTCCACGGCCCTACAGCAATTCAAGGATGGTCTGGATCACGCTGAGAAGCAGAGCTTCAAGCTGGTGAAACTTGAGGACCTGCTCGGAGAAATCAGCCATCTTCAGGAGCGAATGCTCCGGCAGAGGCGTGGCAAGAATCTGGCACGCCTGAGACCATTCCTCGAGGCGATTGACCAGCTCGGCAAGGTGGTGGAAGTCTTTGCTAACAGCAGCGAGTTCGTTGCTTTTGTCTGGGTACGAGACCCTGCATACAAACTGGACCTGGTTGCTCAGTACTTACTTACACATACGAATTGTTCATCTTGGCTTGCAGGGCCCGATGAAGTTCCTATTGCAGGTGAGCATATGAGAATGCAAAACGGCAATGACTATGGCTAGCCCGGAGTAGAAGACCCCCAGCCTGATTGGATGCCACTAAGATTCTATAGGTCTCAAGTTCGTGGGCGGACGCATTTCACGACCTTGTCGAAATGTACGAAAAGATTGGTGAGAGTCTGCCGCAGCTGCTCCAGGCCGAACGCCTCTTCAGTGAGGACACAGCAATGCGCAGAGTTCTCGCACTGGTGTACAAGGATATCCTCGAGTTCCACAGACTAGCCATGAAATACTTCAAGCAGCCGAGTACGTGGAAAGCTTTGGCTTCGTGCTGCCGGATGGTTGACTCACTTCTGAGACTGACGCTCGCACGGAGCCAAATAGTGCTGAAACAACTATTCCAGGCCACTTGGAAGACATACAAGACGCGGTTCGACCCGCTGATAGCCAACATTCACGATCACGGGATCTTGGTTCAAAACCAAGCTACTCTGGCCCAGATAGAGGACTTTCGCAGGGACCGGCTGGCTGATTGCCAGCAGCACGAGGCCCACAGGATTCGCGAAATGTACATGTGGTTGAGGTCTCCTGAACATGACCTAGCCAGCAATGCCGAGAACGACCAATACGAGTATGCCATGGTCCGCGGAACTTGCCCTGGCAGCGGAAGCTGGGTCTTGAGCAAGCCGGCCTTCAAGGAGTGGATGGACCCAGCCTTCCCGGCCATCCCTCCTCTTCTGTGGATCAACGGAGCCCCTGGAGCTGGTCGGTCGAGCCATTGCAACCTATTTCCTTGTCTTGTGTCAGCTGTTACTGACATGTCGCTTGCTAGGCAAGAGTGTCTTGACGTCCTTTGTAGTCGAGCAGGTGAGACTCCTGTCTCCAGCTCCGACATTGTTGTTCTTCTACTGCAAAAGTAGAGACAACAGCCGAAACGACTTCGTATCAATTGCACGCAGCTTCTTGTCAGAGCTCCTGAGATGCCATCATGATATCCTATCCCCCTTCTTCTACGACAAGTTCTCCAACAGCAGCGAGGCAGTGCTGAGCAGAGTGCGGGACATTGAGGAGCTATTGACAACATCGTTGCTTAACTGTGACAAGGTATACATCGTTATCGACGGCATAGATGAGTGCGACAGAAACGAGCGCAAGAGAATCACCACATGGTTCCGAGACATTGTCGAGAACCTGGAGCCTCCGCATCTGGACCGTATCAGGTGCTTGTTTGTCAGCCAGGATGACGGCTTCGCTCGCAAGGATTTCGATGGGATCACGGCTCTCAAGATCAAGCCTGCGGATGTCGAGAACGACATCGAGCGATATAGCTTGCATGAGGCTGGCCAGATTCAGTCAATGTTCCAGCTTTCTGACGCAATGAGAGCTAGTATCGTTTCCAAGATGCGAGAGTCCGCCAACGGTAGGCGCTACGACCGAGATAAGTCTAGGTATACCAGGATACTCATACTAGCTCTTAGGAATGATACTCGTCGTGAAACTGATGGCATCCAACCTGAAGCATCAGACGACAGTGGAGGAGATCGAGGGCGAGCTGGAAAATGAGAGACTGCCCAAGCAGCTTGTCGATGCGTGAGTGCAACCCGAAGGCTGTCGTATTCACACGAGATATCTCACAAAGCCGCACCCAGATACGATCGAATCATGGTGAGACTGTTTGAGAGGGCCTCGAGCAGAGAGAGGGAGGCCTCGAGGGTTATTTTCCGATGGCTATGTTACGCAAAGCGGCCGTTGAGATGGCACGAGATCCAGGCTGCCCAGGCCATCAACTTAGACGGCCAATGTGTAGACTGGGAACGACGACGCTTCCGGGTGGAGCTTAAGGATCTCTGTGGCTCGCTGGTGGCTATGTCAATGGATGGGACGATCGACTTTGTGCATTCGACAGCAAGACAGTAAGCTGCTCTTCCTCCGCCCCCCGCCCCCCTCCCCCGGATATGTCTCAGTATCTGAGATCCAAGACTGACATTTGGCTGCAAGCTATGCCGCAACAAGCAAGCACATCGATCTGTCACTGGGAGAACTTGCGCTGGCAAACCTGTGCGTGGACTACCTGAACATGTCAGGCTTTTGTAGGGGCACGTCTGATCTCACAGGGCTGGTGCTTGGGGGCTATTATGGCTTCATGGACTACGCAGCGGCTCACTGGGTGCGTCATGTCGAGGATGCGGCATCCGGTGCTGATAAGGAAGACGCTATGATCAAGGACCTTGCTGAATCATTAACGGTACTACTAGACATGCACTTCACGGCGCCAGCGAAGCAGTTGCCCATCTCCCAAGGCAACAAGGAGAGGCTTCAGGTGTTCGAAAGCCTCGCGCGCTTCCATGATCTCGAGCAGGCGGTCGTGTGGGCTCGCAAGGAGCTCACCTTCTTTGGCGAGACCAAGGACTCGGAAAGGGCACTGGATATTGGCGTTGTAGTCGGCGAAGTGCGCTCTGAGCTTGAGCGTGCGATCCATGGCTTCAGGACTGGGTCGGCGAAAGATGCACATGACCTGGAGGCCATGTATGGGCCCAAACCTTTCAAGTGCAGCAGACTCAGCTGCCGCTATTTCTACGACGGCTTCGCAACGGCGCAGCAAAGAGACCAGCACCACGACAAGCACCTGCTCCCGTTCCGCTGTACGGTTGTGGGCTGCCCCAGATCATCCCTTGGCATGGCATCCGAAATGGAGCTGGGAAAGCATGTGAGAGACACACATATGGCCCCGGGAGATGACGGCTTTCCAAGTCTGGACGAGCCCGATGGCCAGGAGACCACGGCAGGGCCAGCGAGGAGTCAGAAGCATAAACGAGCACCAAAGGCTAAGCGACCCCGGACGAATGAGTGGACATGTGACGTGTGCTCCAAGGTGTTCAGGAAGAAGTTCAACCTGGACTCCCACATGGCCACACACAGCGACGAAAGGAGGTTCTGCTGCAGCATGTGCGATCTATCGTTTGCCAGGGCTAGCGACCGGAACAGACACGAGAAGACACACGAGGCGCCAACCTGGGTCTGCGGGGGGTGTGGACAGAAGTTTGTACGGGCCGACACGCTGCGAAACCATCACAGGACGGCAGCTGGCCGGGCGTGTATGAGTTTGGGGGCGAGACCTGAGTGACTGCGGGTGAGGGCTCAGCAGCCCCCACGTCCGGGTCTCCGTTTCGAGTCCCAAAATGCTGGGGAGGTAGCAGAGGGGGCTGTTCATTGGCTCCACATGCATTCTGTGTCGCTTTCTGTTTTCGTCAAAGCGCAAGGCTCAGCGGTCTCTCGTGCAGCGACCGACAAAGATCGAAAATGCTGAGCAGGTGTTGTCGAAGACATGTCATTGGCTGTCTGTGTCTGCATAATACGTTAGTGCTGACTTGCCTCATGTAGGTTTTCTGTGGCGTTGGGTGTATCCCTGCTTGTTGTACAATGCCTATCTCCCCTGCCAGTAGATAGATCTCAGTGATATGGCAAGGCATCTGCAACGTAGCTTCGTGAGCCTGTTGCCTAACAGTCATAAATTGATTAAACTTGCTTACCCCTTACGGGAGGCCAGGGAAGCAGGCGGCTAGTCAGCGCCTGAACCACGTCCAAGAGCCATCCGCGGCATCTGGACATCCACCCGTAAAGCCTAATGTACACAGACACCCAAAAGAAATGCCCTTATCTGGCTAACCAGAAGCATTGCTACATGTGCTCAGCCAGATGGTGTAAGGTCTGTCACACTACTCTTGTAGAGCTTGGAGAGTGAAGCTTCTCCCAGGGCAGGGCCAAGACAGTACCTAAGCAATTAAATGCAGAATGATACTTCAGAGTCTCCATCGTGGCCCATGTAATTGAACACAGAAGAAATGACAAGTATGGAGGAGAAGTGAGTTATCTACCACGCGATGTACATCACCTGTTGACGGGACTTGAGGATGATGCGGTGGTAGGTAGTGGAATATGATTGGCCCCTGATTCCTTGTCTTCTGAGCATGGGCAGCAGATGTGCATAAGCGAAGCAGCTCAGCCACCAGGACAGCCACCTGCTTAGGTCGTACAGTCGGGGCTCAGTCAAGCCTCAAAGTACGACTGCCTCCTTCGCATTCCCATGCCACCAGGCCACTTGAGCTCCCATTCTCCGCGCGCACGATCTGGTCTTCGAAGAACATCTATTGCTGATACCGTTTCTTTAAACTCTTTACATCTTGCTTGCCAGTGTCCGGGTGTTCGCTGGGTTACGTGAATTGATGACTGTCTCGATTTTACTCGATTTTATGTCAAGGAAGATACAAATCAAAACAAGCCCAGAGGCTTTATTGGCAGGTAAGTCTACCAGCATATATGAGGAAACAATTGGGGGACATTAAAACCGCGTGAACATTGTAACAGGCTCTTATCCAAGTGATCGGCCTACAGGATGCTTATAACCCACGGCATAGCAACTAATATTAGATGAGTAGGATAACTTTGAGGCTGGGAATCGACAGCAGAACACTTTTAGACTTCATAACTGAGATATGATGGAAGAGCATAACAAATCCCTCAAGCGCAAACTACCGGCGTCACTCCATGACACAGATTCAGTGATGGACACACCGCCAAACGACCTGGCCCAAATTATTCCTACTATATGCTACGGGACGGTAATGTGAAGTTCCCCAGACCGAGGATATCCAGGAACTAAGTTACGGCAATAGATCGTCGATGTGAAAGTTCACATGCGACAATGGCCCGGAGCTGAGAACGAGGCTAATCATTTCGCGTCATTCTACCGCTACTATATCATGGCGCGAGATACGGTTTACGGGCTCCGCATATCTGCAAATGACGACATTTTTGCCGTATTCAACAAGAAAGCCTCCCGATACATGCATCAGCTTGTGGAGATGGGTGTGATACGCTTTGAAGGGCTGGTCAGTCAAGCACGATTCCTCGCAGCCCGTGAGGAATCCGCCACGACTTTAACCCTCGACATCAACGTCTATGGAAAGAGAGAGGATGCCTGCAAGGCTGGGGATATTCTGTCCAGGTCAGGGGTATACTTACAACAGCCGGTCTGTGGCCTGGAACACCACACGTACTACAATCCTCATTTCCTCCACGTGGAGGATTTTCTGGGCCTGAGTCCAGTTCAAGAGACTCCAAAGTTTAAGCTTGACGTGAAGATCGATAAAAAGGCCCTTGGAGTGGATTCCAACAGCCCTACCCCCCCAGAAGCCGAACGGGGCGACACCTCTACAGAAATCAGCAATGTTCTCAGCTCGCTATCCCATCACGCTATTTTGAGCAAAAAGTCTGGCGCCATGGCATTGAAGTCAGAGCTTAAAGAGTGAGTTGATCTGCTACCTTGTCATAATCACATATGTATATACATGCCAGCGAGCTGAGACTGACTCAAAGGCAATTTTGTGCATAGTTACCAGATGGAAGGACTCGACTTTTTTCACAGACGAGAGACCAGCAAACTGCCGTCTGAACTTAGCCTGTGGGAAGAAGTTGCTGACGAGAATGGAGAGCAAGTGTGAGGGCTTCTCCTCCGTGATCTGGAAATTCCGGCAAGAAGCTCCTCAGACTGACCAGTGAGGAACCGTGACAGTTACCAGCATACCATTATTGGTGCAAGACGACCGCACTCACTGGATACCAAGGGCGGAATCCTTGCGGATGAAATGGGGGTGGGGAAGACGCTTGTCGCATTGGCAGTTATCGCGGCGTCGCTTGACCGCGCCTCGGAATTTGTATCGAGCAGCCCTCAGAATGTTGAACACGACACTGGACGGCGGCGATCGAGGGCCACTTTGGTTATTGCACCTTCATCTCGTAAGTAACATAGCGGACTCACATTTTCACACTGTATGAGTGTATACAGTTGATCATGGCTGTTGCACAAAACGGACTGACCTGCTGCACGGCGTCTTGTAGTCCTAATAGACAGCTGGGTCGACGAGATACGGAAGTAAGATGTTTCACCCAGAGTCCAGGTCATGTCCACAAGTAGTTGACTTGTCCAATTTCTGAACAGGCATATATACCCTGGACACATGACATTCTATAAATATCACGGCCGACAGAGACAACAAGAGGCAAATCTGCTGTTTGAGCGGGACGTGGTCTTCTCAACCTATGCCACTTTATCGAGCGAGCCGGACCGAGGTATAGGCGTCCTGAACAGTGTGGAATGGTTCAGAATAGTGCTGGATGAAGGTGGGCAGCATCGCATAATTCCTCGCTCCTCTGGCAGATTCCCGCCTTCAAGCACTGACTTCGAAATAAAAACCACCACCAGCCCACGAGATCCGTAACACCACGACCAAGCAATTCCACGCCGTCCACAACCTTGTCGCTCAACACCGCTGGTGTCTGACCGGCACGCCAATTCAGAACTCTTTGGAGGACCTCGGCGCACTGGTGTCGTTCCTGCGGGTTCCTCTGCTGGACAACCCCTCGACATTTCGCAGATACATACTCAACCAAACCAAGCACGGCAGTCGGAACTCGGTCAAGAACCTGAAGCTCCTTCTGAACTCGATCTGCCTCAGGCGGACCAAGGATGTGGCTGGCATGTCTGATCCCGTCGTCCAAACGCAGAACCTGTCGCTTAGTCCAGCCGAGCGGCGAGACTATGTGGAGCTGCTAGACCAGCTCCGAATGCACATCGACATGGATATCAGTGGGTATTCAACGAGAGGAGAGAGCACACGTATGCTACAGGGGATCCTCAAGCTGCGGCTGTTCTGCAACAACGGCTTCATGGGCCGCGACGCGTCCAAGATGCCGTTCGATGCGGACGAGGTGCTGAGCTTCCTGCAGCAGACGGGCCAGGCGTCTTGTGTCTTGTGCTCACGTTCCATCTACTCTATTAGTAGCGTGCCCGACACAGAAGGAGGTTGTCCGTTAGAGCCATGTTCGCACCTTGCCTGCAGGGACTGCGCTGCAGCTTCCAGCAGGAAGAAGCCATGCCCTCGATGTGCCAACGGAGATACCGGGTCCAGCATCCAAGGGGTACTGAAGAGCATGAGAGAGCTTGAAGCACAAGATTCATATGAACATGGTTATTCTTCCCAGGGTCCACGGTATCCGTCCAAGCTGTGTGCATTTGTAGAAGATATCCAAAAACAGTTGGATGTCAAAAGGTGAGCGGCCCGGAGGGATTCCGTCCACAGACAGGTGGAGGCATATCTAGCAGGTCTAGCTGACATAGGAATCGACATCAGTATTGTCTTCTCCTTCTGGAAGACGACACTCGATATCGTCGGCCAGCTTCTTGAAGCACGTGGACTGGGTTTCTATATGATCCACGGCTCACTCCCACTGAATGAACGGCGGCGCATTTTGGACGGATTCCGATCTGCTGGCAATGCCCACATCCTCCTGATGACGCTGGGGACCGGCGCAGTTGGGTGAGTTGCGAGTTGCGGAACGAGTTCTCTCCAGCACGGCAAAAACGACTAACATTTGCTGCTCTTACCAGACTCAATCTGGCGGTTGCGTCGAGGATCTATCTCCTCGAGCCGCAGTGGAACCCGCAACTAGAGCAACAGGCTTTCGGACGAGCCCAGAGACTGGGACAAACGGAACAAGTTACCATCATCCGCTACGTCATGAAGGACACCGTAGAAGATGCAAGTCATCACCCGAGTCCCCCGGTTGTGATCACGTGGTTGAGAGAGGAGAATCTGACACATCACTGGCAGAGCAACGTCTGGCCGAGACAGGCCAAAAAGCTGCGAGACGCGGCACGGGGCTTCGAGAAGTCGGGTGGAAAGCCTGGATATCACGAGCAAGACCTTCGCGTAAGTCATTCAAAGCCCTGGGCTATAGATCTAACAGTATTGCTGATGAGTAGACTCCAAATAGGATGTCTTTAGCCACGCGAGCCCGGTCGTCACTCGCAAAGGTGGGATGCCGTCCATCTCAGACTTGTGCAGCTAGACTGGGCTTCTATACGCCGGCCAAGAGTGCGCCAGACAACAAGGCTAGCAAGTACAGCACTTTCTATTTTCATTGGGGGATACTGTCCCGGCACAGCCCTCGAGTCGACGTCAAACCAGCCCCTTGGCCTTGATGCGAGTGGTCAACTCATCTCACTGGCAGCGGTTCACACAATGCGGCATTTGCGGTGTTTGCATCTTCAGGCAGCTCATTTTGCGCCTGGGGCGAACAAGACCTGCTTGGGGTCGTAGTGATACTTGACCTCACCGTGCCAGTATGGGACGCTGTCAACCTTTGATATCTTCCAGGCCTCGTCGAGGGCGTTGACGACGTCGTCGGGCAGGGGCCCCTTCTCGATGTTGTCGAGGTTGTTGGCCAGCTGGTCGATGCTGGAGACACCGATGATGATGCCGTCGTTGCCGTCCTTTATCTTCAGCTTAGAGTGGTGGACGACCCAGCGCAGGGCGGTCTCGACGAGGGACAGGCCGTGGGGCTCGACGGCCTTCTCGACGAGCTGCAGGGCGTTGAAGGTGGAGTCGCGGAAGTAGCGGCCGCGGTACATCTTGCCGCTGTTGGCGGTGTCGCTGAAGCGGCCCTCGGCCGGGGTGAAGTCCTTGGACTTGATCTTGCCGGAGAAGAGGCCGCCGGCGATGGGGTTGTAGACGACAATGTCGAGGCCGTAGCGGCGGCAGGCGAGGACCAGCTCGGTCTCGATGGAGCGGGTGATGGCGTTGTACATGCCCTGGTAGACGGTGGGCCGGACCCATCCATTGTACTTTGCCGTCAGGCAGATCTCGGCGACCTCGAAGGCGGTGAAGTTGGAGATGCCCAGGCGCACGAACTTTCCCTGCTTGTGCAGCTTATCGAGGGCCTCGAGGGTCTCTGCGAAGGGGGTTGCGCGGTCCTGAAGGCACTGTCAGCCGCCATTCTTTTTTGGTTGGTCAAGAAAGGGCAGGGCAGAGAAGCAGGGAGAAGAAGCAGTGAGAGAAGGGCAGACATACGGCAGCGTGCAGGTACAGGAGGTCGACACAGTCCGCGCCCAGCTCCTTGAGGCTGGTCTCGACACTGGCGGCGACCTTGTCGGCGGTGTTGTCGCCCGGGTTGGCGGGATACTTGACCTTTGTGGCGAGGGTGAGGCCCCTCTCCTTCCAGCCGGCCTCGCGGGTGAAGGCCTCCTGCTGGCCGCCGATATAGACACGGGCAGTGTCGACCTCACTGTAGCCCCGCTGCTGGTAGAGGTCGAGGACCTTGGCGAACTCGGGGACCGAGGTGATGCGGGCGCCAGTGGCCTCGTCGGTGCCAAAGGTCATGAGGCCCAGGATGACACGCGGGGTGGGGTTTGCTGCGACGAGAGGCATGGCGGGCGGTATGTACAGGATAAATTAGAACGTCTATTGTGTTGTGGTATCTGGAATGGATGTGCTTGGCTCGATGGTTGAATGGTTGACCAGATGTGGACAATATATAGGGTTGCCCTAGAGAGAGCGGATTATACAGAAATAATTACATTTAAATAGGTATAGACAGACTAAAGCAGACGGAGATATGGTTGAGGCATTACTCTTATCGCCTAAGCAACTCCTCACGGTAGCAGTGTTAGCTAGACTACATTGTCCGTCTGTCTGGGGATAGCTCGAGGGGACCGTCATCGGCATCGTGTGAATGGCGACATTGGGGGGAATATGGAGCCAGGAAGTGCCCGGGTGGGGGTCGTGTTTGAGAGCTTGAGCTTGAGCTGAGCTCGGATTGAGCTACTAGGATAGACACACAGACTGTGTGGAGCAGGGTGTGATGTGAATGCCTGATCCATGTTTGAGCCAACAGGATATCCGTGTGTGTGTTGGCGTGCTGCAATTAGTATGGGGTCAACTGGGTAGGTCGTGGATTATGAGATGTATGAGTATAATATATCGACATTCTAGAGACGGACAGACAATATTCTTCATATAATTCATTCGTTGTCTCCCACAGTCGATCAACTCATACGTCGAGGAGGATTCAGCCCTCAAAAGTTCAATGACGCTGGCATGTTGGAAGAGGCTTAAACCCGGGCCGTGGAGCAGAGCATGTCAAGCTAGCCGCTAAGTCTAAAACGGTGAACACCAAATGCCATGGTCCATCTCATCCATATCTGCCATATAATTCATAGTCACCACACATTCACCCCGCCCGTCTGTCTCGGGAATAACAGATGGTGCATGTGGTCTGTCTGAGGCACATCAACACCACACCAATCTAGGCCTCGCTCGGTGTTGGTCATCATCACAACCAGAATCTATACTAGTGAAGTAGGCAGCAATGGAAGTCTGGGGCCTCCCCTCGTTGTCCCGGGGAGACAGTCTCGTGGCCGTGGTGTTCTCGTGGATCGGTCTGTTGTCTCTCCTCAGCGTTCTCTATAGCATCGCCAGCTTTGTCTCGCCCTTCCTCCGTCCCTCCAGACTGGGCCGCTACCTCCACGACACGGACGGGAAACCAGCCTGGGCCCTGGTCACGGGTGCCTCGGATGGCATTGGGAAGCAGTTCTGCCACCAGCTGGCCGCCCGCGGCTTCAACATCGTCCTGCACGGCCGCAACCCTTCCAAGTTGGCCCGCGTGAGGGATGAGCTGGTGAGCGCATTCCCCCAGCGTGAGTTCCGCTCTCTGATCGCAGACGGCTCGGCCATCGCCTGCAACGGCTGCCGCCCTGCGACGTCGCCCTCGCCGTCCCGGGTCAGCAAGACCAGCGTCGACGGGCAGCCGGCCCTCGTCGATTTCGATGCCATCGCCGCCTCGCTGGCGGACATCAACCTCACCGTGCTCGTCAACAACGCCGGCGGCGGGGTCGTCAACCCGGTCTACGAGTTCCTGCAGCACTGCTCCGAGTCCCGGCTCGTCGGCAACATCAACCTCAACGCCGTCTTCCCCCTCCTCATGCAGGCCCGCCTGCTGCCCCAGCTGCTCCGCAACGCGCCCTCGCTCGTCATCAACATCGGCTCCATGGCCGACAACGGCCTGCCCATGCTGGCCTCGTACGCCTCCAGCAAGAAGTTTGGCGACACCGCCTCGCGCATCCTCTCGCGCGAGCTGGTCCTGCAGGGCCGCCACCCCGACCTCGAGGTCCTCTCCGTGCGCGTCGGCGAGGTCACCGCCACCTCGTACAACTCGCACCCCGTCTCCTTCTTCGAGCCCGACGCCGCCACCATGGCTGCCGCCGCCCTCGCCCGCGTCGGCTGTGGCCGATCCGCCGTCGTCGGCTACTTCCCCCACGCCCTGCAGCAGGCCGCCATGGACCTCGCTCCGTCATGGGCCCGCGAGAAGTCCATGTTGGACGTCATCAGGGACCGCTGGAAGCAGGACCAGGAGATGATGGCCAAGAACGCATGAGGGGGGCCCACCGCAGACAACCACTCCCAACCGGGGCAGCGAGCAGTTGCAGCGCCCGGTATCTCATACTAGGTTACTTGGGTAGCTCTCTCATCCCGGGCCCGGGGACATTGCTGCGCTCGCTAATTAGGAACCTGAACATCGTGTATGTGTATAGTATGTTCAATTACTATAGCTCCCATGTGGGAGGGGTATCTTCTATAAAGTTCTCAGAAAACCCACCAAACGCCACTCCCGTGTAAGACACCACCAAAACGGCCGTTGCCACAACACCATTGGGCCTGCCTTTTCTGTCATGATTTGTCTCTTCGTCCCAAAGAGAATGCACGTGATCCCCACCGACCAAAGAAGACGCCGATGGCCATGATATGCCAGTCCATCTGGGTGCAGCTGTTGTGTTGCGCTCTCCCAGCCCTCATCCCATGACCCCGTCCAAAAAGAAAAACAAAAAGTGTCACCAGGTGACAGGATTGCGACAGCACCAACACGACAGGCTAGAACGAGGTGACCCAGGATGCAGACAGACGTTCTTGGCTGGTCTGCTTTCAGCTGATCGATGTTGCGTTTTCCCAGCATTAGATGGGAGGTCTATGATTCCGCTTCCATGTGTGTGTTTATCGTCTCCAGGTCAACGTCGACATCGCTGTCCTCGTCCATCTGTGCCGTGTCAGGAGTGGCAGGCTGGTCATCCGAGGAGCTGTCCGTCTCGGCCCAGTCTGCCATGTCCTCTCCCGAGCTGGACGAGCAGGCGTCGTCGTCGTCCTCCTCGTCGAGGCCTCCCTCACTGCAGCAGCCGGCGGCGTGATGCATCGCCCTGGAAGCCATCAGGCCGCGGTCACTGTCTGCCAGGCGCTGAGGGAACCTCTCCCCGAGTAGCCTCCCCGT
Source organism: Diaporthe sp. HANT25 (assembly GCA_013435955.1). Classification (NCBI taxonomy): domain Eukaryota; kingdom Fungi; phylum Ascomycota; class Sordariomycetes; order Diaporthales; family Diaporthaceae; genus Diaporthe; species Diaporthe sp. HANT25. The sequence goes on along the minus strand of JACBFG010000021.1, from coordinate 211,398 downwards.
GGCGGGCGCCGACGTGTTGCCCATCTTGGCGTAGAGCCCCTGGAGGTTGTTGACGGAGAGCTTGAGCATCTGCTCCCAGTCGGCGGCCGACTTGGCCCTGTCGGCAGGGCTCAGTGGCTTGTTGACGGTGTTTAATGGCCTGTCGACACGCCTGCGTTTGATGACGCCGGCCGGGCCGTTCTCTGGCCGGTGCCTCACATCACTGCTCGCCCTCCGCTTCAGGGCAACGGCAGACCTCCTCCTCAGTGGCAGGAGCCCAGGGTTCTTGGAGTCGGCCATGTGTATCTGCTCGGCGACATGCTGGCGGGCCCAGTCCTGCTCGGAGCCAGCGTCGGCAATGAAGGGTGCGGATGAGTGGGTTGCGAACTCCATGACCAGATGGAGGGGCGGTGGTTATGTAAGAGACGGAGAAACAAATGAGATTGGGTTTGTATCTGGGAGAGATGATGGAAACACTTTTTTTTTCTCTTTCTTTCTTTCTCTCTTTGGCTTTTTCAAACAAATGGGAGATGACGGATTCAGGAAACAGAAGGGAGGAAAGGAAGACAAGCAGGCATGACGGAAGGAGATGATGTCGGACAGGGGCACACCACATATATGTAAATCTGGGAAGGGGAAGCAGGGCCCTTGATGGCAGGATGGAAGGAATATCGATCAGTGAATAAGAGAGAGTTCGTGCCCCGTGCGCCGAGCACCCACGGCGTCGGTGTGTGGGGACCGCGCTCAAGGCTCATACAAGTGGTTACAGGGAGCTCAAAGCTTGGATGCGACGTCCCGTTGGTGCCGCCCGCCGTGGATGGCAGGCGAGCAGGGGTGGTCGGGCGCGGCGATGCGGGCCAATCTGGATGTGAAACATGAGACTCAACGTGCGTCTGCAGGAGCTCACAGGGTGGCTTGTTTCGAGTCGCCTTCCTGTCTGTCTGGCCTGTCTGTCTGTGTCTAGTTGCACGCAACCCTGGCCCACCTCGGCCTGCCTTTTTGCCTGGCCCTTTTCTGGGCACACATTGCGTAAAGAGAGAGAGCGATAGAGACAGGGACCGACAGAGAGACAGAAGAGAGAAAGGGAAAAAGCAGCAGAGAGCGGCCGCGGGTCTTTGAGGGGGCTCAGCCACGCATCCAATCTTCGGGCGCTCCGCATCTCACCCAACTCAAAAAATATCCAGCATTCAGAGGCTGACATGGCCGACACTCGTGATCTCCGGCGGAGGGAACCAGGAAAAAGAGCGGCCATTGGCATTGCGTACCTGAGCCTACAGTAGGACAGGAAACCGTCCTGTGAGACCCCGGCGGCCCCCGAGCTCTTGGTTTCCAAATTTAGCAGGGCAGGCGGGGGGCAAGGCAAGGCAACGGGAAATTCGGCCGATGGCACAGCAGATCCACACGCCCCCCCAACCGCGCTCACATTGCCCACAATGCCCACGGCGACTACACTAGTGGACGGACGCCGTCGAACTGGACTGACGGTATCCTGCCCGAATCTCGCTGCCTTGGGAGCTGTTGTTGCTGCATGACCGAGGATGCGGCTTGGTGGGCCACATCCTCCTGTTGCTGTCCAGCATGTCCAGTGCCACGTGCAAGGAAGGACACAGGGGATGCTTATAATAGTATCATCTCGCGTCCCCGTTGGTAACCACGATGGTGGCCCTGTCTGTTTGGTGGGTTTCCCACCCGGACGGCCTGCAGGATGGATGGAGCCAGCTCAAGCTCGAGGGCGGCTGACTGTTGCTTGCAGCGCTGGTTGGGCTGGCCTGAGTCAAACACCGAGGGGATGCCATGGTCTGCTTGCATGAAATATTGAAGCCTGGGTCCGGGTCTTGCCTGGATCCTGACCTGACTCTTGACCGAGCCTCGCAAGTTGGGACAATGGCTGGGCGGGAGTCCGTCCTGGTTGAGCAACACGACGCCGTGCTGTAATACTGGATGGCACAGCCGGTGCTATATCGTGAATATCACAGGACGGGAAAACACGAGATGGAGAACCGACGTGACGTGACGTGAACATGGCATGACAAGACGAGAGAGGACGGGACGCAAGGAGACGACGAGAGCGGGCCACGATGGTCTTGCTGCCGCCCGTGGCCATGTCCGAGAGTTTCGCGCGAGTATGTCTCGTGTATGTGCCTCGCAGGCAGTCGTGGACAAGGTTAACAACAGCCATCAAGCCGGTTTACGAGAGGCGATGATGGGCCGTGTCGACGCTGTTCAAATGTTGAATACGAGC
>JACBFG010000021.1:183613-198044 GCA_013435955.1 Diaporthe sp. HANT25 | reverse complement strand
CCCCCCCCCGGGAACTCGACATGGTGCAGTAAACCACGTACCTCATCCTCGCTCCAGGCTCTGCCCCCTCCAGTCGACGAGCTCTTACGGCTCTTGGTGATGCCATACTCGTGGCGGTCCATGACATCGGATGTCGGGGCGTACATTGCCGTGGGCATTGTCATAGCCATGGTCGGAGACATAGTATTTATGATATTCGTGTTGGTGTGAGTGTCCAAGAAGTGAATACGTATCCAAGTTGTTTCGTGATAATAATGTTGGCAGGCCAAAGCTGCGTTCTGAATCGAAAAGAAGGGGGTTGGTTTCCCGAGATACTCAAGGTTGTCGTTCCTGTCGGCAAGTTTCTTGAAGTTGGTCGTCGTCGTCGTCGTCGAGGAGAGCGAGCCAAGAATTGAAGGTGGATTGAAACCGACGGGCGATGGTAAACCAGATTACACCGTTGACTAAAAGTGTGTGTATTTCTAAAGAGGGAGGGGCAGCCAATCCAGTTGGTCTCCTTCGTAGAAGACAAATGAGCGTCGGGGTTCAGCCGCGGTAAAATGAATAAAAACTATTAAAGAAAGGGACACACACACGCAACAGCGTCGTGATAAGGTCAGTAATGTGAATATCAGGATCAACCGTGATGAGAAGGAAGAGTAAACAAGATCAAACGATCTCCGGGAGGGGAGTGGGCATTAATAATAGTTGCTCGAGCGTATTGCCTGCTGCTCGCCGGCGCCCATGCCAGCAGCCCAGGATCGACCGCACCATCCAAGGGGGAGGGGAGGGAAGGTACAGTACGTGGTGCTAAGGGTGACGGAGAGGGAGTACCACGGGACAGGACGTCTATGTTCAGCCTTGGGACGGATGGCAGGGGTGCTCGGTCTGGCAGTCCAGGTAGGCTCTAGCCTTGTTACAGACCTTCTCTTGGAAACCCTGGGCCCCAAAAAAAGGTTGTGTTACCGACTAGGTTGACGGGTCGGAGGTGTGTGGCAGCAGTGTAAAGCATAACAACGTGCGGCTCCACCCAGCCATTCTGGGCCTGGTGAGGCCCTGCCCTGGTCAAGGGCTCCCCACACATCAAGCAAGAGCCGCAGAGTCTGAAGTCTCACCCAGACATGACCATCCCGGCAATCCGCAAGGTCCATACGCTTCGAGTCAAGGGTCGCCCACAGCCAATTGAGAGGGCGGGAGCGCCTGGGCATGGCGTCAGTATCCCAGCCAGACCACTTGATCGGTATCGCTCGTCGTCACCGGCTGGGTGTGTGTGTGTGTGTGCGCGTGCGTGTCTTGGACTTCCTAACACAGCCCTACCACTCGACAGGGCGCTCGCACATATTGCAGTAGTAGTATATGCGTATGTCTCGACTCCTGGGCGACTACTGCCGGACACTAAATTCGTCCCAACCGCTCACGAACGCCCCTCTGCATGCCCCGGCCCAGAAACAATCCTGCAGCTCTGGTCTGGCCGTGGGGCAGAGAGTAGAGAGACCAATGATAATCGCCCTGTCTCCCGGAAAAGAGGATGAAGCGGGTATTGAGGTGAAGGATTGGCGCTCCCAGCTGGGGAGACAGGCACCTGGACACAACCCACCCAGAGGCGGGTGTCGTGCATATGGCGGCTGGAAGCTATGGCATCCGGCAGCAAGGCACGCCAGGCAGGAGGCGAAAGGGCGGTAAACACGACAGATCCAAGACAACAGGCAGGCCTGGGCAGGGCGCAAATCTGGGTCCCGCGTTACATCGATCAGATCTGTTCTGTTTGATGTGAATTCCGTTTCGGACAGCGTAACCGAAGGCGAAGGGGGGAGACGAGGGCCCCTTTTTTCGGCCGGCCGTCGCAGCAAACACGAAGGGAAAGGTAAGGGAACGGAAGGGAGGACAGGGCGGGTTGGATGGTACTGTGGTACGCGAGCCGGGCAAGGCCTTGCTTGGCTCTAATGGGGCAGACGGGTGGATATGTGTGTCTCAGGGATGTATGTGTAACCGCAGCTCTGGATATCACTGCCTACTAGGTCGTTTACCAGACAGGATAGTGCACACCAGCAGTCAGTGCAGAGAGAGTGAGAGAACACGACCACAATCTCGTCGGTTCTCCCCATCTCGTTTAACGGGCAACCATAGGCGAGTATTGAGTCTCCCGGGGGGTGGTTGTCCATGCCCGGAGCGTCAGCGTCGGAAGGAGGGACTGATGGGCGATCAATGACCGTGTTAGGCACAGCATGACCGAGCCCGCATTTAACCATGTCCCATCCGGTGGTTGTGATGTTTGGAGTAGCAGCCGACTCTTGGTTTCTGATGGATGGGGAACATGGCGTATCGCAGCGGGGTCATCAGAGAAGGGACCAGGCCAAGTTGGCATCAGCATCATCAGAGGAGAGCTGGCGAGGGAACGAGTGCAGTCTGCAGTAGAATTGAATCGGGTCGAGTCGAGTCGAGTCGAGAGCTGAGGTGAGGTCGAGGTTGAGGTTGAGATGCAGTTTCCGGGTTCCAGGTTCCAGGTTCCAGGTCCGGCCTCCCTGCCCTCCACCCACCCCTCTTCCCCTCCCCTCTGACTTGTGGCCCATGTTTTGAAAGGGTGTGGGGGCCTGTGGCCGGCTCTCTTGCTTCAGATCGTTACAGAGCCGCGCTGGTCCAGGAGCGGCCGCGCCGTCGTGATTGGACAGCAGCACCGGTTCCTGTCTCGTGGGCTCGCCCCTCCTGGGGCCACCCCAGCTCTCTTCTGTCGCCCCGTATAATCTTGTGCAAGGGCTGTGCCTGCGTGTGGGGCCTGTGCCCTGGCTCGTCCTGGCTCGTCCTGGCTCGCCTGGGTTGAGGCTCAGCCGCCAGTCATCCTCGACAGGACATGTCTTGATTGGTAGGCAGGTGATGGCCATGCCTGTTTGGTTTGGCATGGCACCCGAAGGCCCCCTCCCCCCCGTTGAAACAAGAGGCTGTTTCTATACTCCAGCCTGATACTGACGATTGGTCAATCATGACGCTCGTCGCTTGGGCGCGCGAGAGCCGAGGACGCTGCCATGCAGTATCTGCTCATCCCGAAACTCGACACTCACTGGACGGGTTTCCAAACAAATGCGGCCTTGTCCATCCCATCTGTAGCCCATTTACAGTACCCATGCATCATCCATGCATCACCCATGGCCAGTCACCCACAGAGGAGCGGGCTGAGCAAGATGACAAGAGAGCAAAAAAACCAAAAACCAAAGAAAATATCAACACTGCCATGCCGCGCTCACAACCCCGGCGTCAACAAGCCTCGCTCGGCAGGTTGGCCTGCGGCCCTGACGGCCCAAGCCCCATGCCAGCGTCGACAAGCGCCCGGCCTTGGCCTGTCGATGGCGACATGTCAGACTAGATACTCTACTGTACTAGTTCGAGTTGGCTATGGCAAATCTAACAGACTTGTCACGTAGTAGTAACCTATCACCACCCACAGCTTGTGTGAGCGTGCCGCCGTGTCAGTGCATCTCTCCCGCACACCTAATAACCCGTGCCTGTGTGGTATTTTGCTCTGCCTGTCAGCCTGTTTGGTTTTAATCTCGCATGCTGCAGCCTCCGGTTGTGTTGTGTGGATCTTGGCCTTGTCCCATGTTCTGGGCCCCACGTCGGCTCCGGCCAACAGGGCTCGGAGGTTAGATAGTTAGATCAATACCTGGGTTAATGAGATTGTGAACCATGTGCAGAGGCTCGTATGGCTAGGCGACTGCGACTGCGGGCCCGGCACGGCTTCTTGCCAGCCCCATCCTGCAGAGAGGCGACCCGAGAAAAAAAGCTGTCCGTACAGTAAATCTCTTGGAGCTGGCGAAGCCTCACGAGGATAAACGGCACCGTCGGGGTGTGGCCGCAAGGCTCCGGTCCCTTGAAACTCGCTAGGTGGTAGCCACAATTTCACCCTTGTGTCAGCCTTCCACCACACCACCCCGATTCGGTCCAGTCGAGTGCAGCATCACGCCCATACACAGACACACGCAGGCCGTACTGTTTGTCCTGTTCTGTTCACGTCGCCTGGGCTTCACTTGACCTCTCATTCCCCTCTCCCCCAGCCGGTCGCAGTCAGGTCCTCTCAGGATGCAGCAACCCATCACCATCCGGCCCAGCACCCCTGTCGAAACCTCGAGCGGTCCCGACGCGCCTGGCATGCTGGGACTGGCCTGGCGCGTCAAGGCAAGCCAAGGCAAGACAAAGACATGGCATAGCATGGGCATGGCATACCCTAGCCTGGCCTGCCACAGGGTAGCCCCGTGACGTCTCCATTCATTCGTCTCTTCCGCCCCTACGGTCAAGGCTCAGAAACAAGATTCTCCTGTGAGAAGTTTGCTTTCCCGTCCCCGCGTCCCACTAATGCAGCCAAACCTTAATGCATCCTATCCTACCGCCGTTGGCTCCGCAATTTTGGCAGTCCGTCCTTTGAGGCTCAACATACGACATCCAGCCCGGCTTCGTCATACACGTTGGCGGCGCCTAGCCCGATATCAAAACACCCCACTTTGTACCTTTACACTACGTCTGCCCTCTTCACAGCATCCTCTCTTTGTTCCAAGATTGCTTCAAGACTTTCTCACTGGCAGCCGGGACCAAAGTGTCATTGGAAACAATTGAGAGCCCGCCGCCCCCCTCCTTCCCGAGTCACCGGCTATTCTGCGGAGGGACCAGGGACAGAAGACGAGATGAAAACAAGACTGCCCGTGCCTGCAAAATTTGGCGATCACAAACACACCAGCAGGCACGCCCTTGACCGCCAGTCTGTCCCATGATCGGCCTTGTCTCGTCTCGACTTTTTGCACATCAGTGGGCCCAATCAAGCCACCTCCATACTCCAGGCCAGTTTCGAGGCCGTTTGGCATGTTTGCAAGAACATTTTCTCTCATCTTGCCCCCTCCCCCTTCCACCTTCCCTTCCCTGTGGCAGGGAGGCTCGTCGAGCTACTTCTCGAGAGCCGAGTCAGGTTGACGCCTGGAATAGATCAGCATTGTCCGAGGATACCGTTCGTGATCGTAATCTAAGGCAGTTGCGCCTCGCGTCGTCCAGGATCCAAGGTCTACGCGCCGGCCGAGGACAGTGTCTGCTCTCACTGCCGCATGGCGACTTGGCGCTCGTCCGTTGTGCTCGGCAACGCTGGCGGTGATCATACAGGAGCGCACGTTAAAGCATGCACCTCCAGGTCACTGCTTTGGTGCTTCCTTGCATTGTTCACCGCGGTGTGCGGGCCTTCGCCTTTGATCAAGTCTTGGGCCACCCAAGCTTGTAGGGTAGTGGGTGAGCCTGTTGTCGTCCTCGGAAGAGCGTGTTGGCAGACACAAACCAAAGGGGGAGCGGGGCGTTGAGTATCCCAAACACTCCTAATCGTGAACTCGAGCCTCAGACCGAGGCGTATCCCCGAATGAGCGACTGATTATGTCGCTACCACCTCTGGTTGCAGGAGCTCCAGCATGTAGTTGAAGGTTCAATCGTCCACCAAAGACCCTGTGAGCCCCCTTGGCATCCCATCATCTCCAGCGTGAGGAAGGTCAAAGAGCATGGCACCCGAGCGCTCCCGGGAATCGTGACGGTAGACGATAGAACGTGTGATCCCTCACGAGCGCTATTAGTGCTGTGTCCATCTGGCAAATCCCACGGCCCTGAAGGGTTGAGAGAAAACCGCGCCGACGGAGCTTGTCCTGTGATCGTCGTCCCATGACCACCCTTGGGTGTACAACTTCGGACGCTTGCTGGGCATCACGACTGCCAGTGAGTATTCGCAAGGGGCTCGAAAATCTTGGAGCCGGTGGTCTTGCGAAATTGCAGGCCCCGGAAGCTTGGTTTGCCGCTGTGCGTGGATGGTGGAGGAGGTAGGTTATGCCGAGACCGAAAGCCGGCGGCGAGTGTCTACCCATTTTTGGAAGACGCGACACAGGGGCAGAAACTTGACAGGTGGCCCCATCCCATCATTCTGAGCCAGGCCAGAAAGAGTTCGCATGCGCCGAGAGGTGGGCGGTTGAGGCTCAAAACTGGATCAAACATGGTGTCAAGGATGTTGCCATCTGCTGACGTACATCCTCTATTCTGTTTCTTTTGGCCCTTCTTGATTTTGGGCTGCACGCCGTGGTACAGTGCGACGGGAAGAAGGCTGACAGCAACATACATCATCGAATGCTATAATGGCTCGAAATCCGGCGCGTTGCCTTGGTCTGATTCCACAGTACCCTCGAGGGTTCCTGGGCTTGACCGTGGTGAAGAGGCTCGTTTCCACGGCCGACTCCCACCCACGTAGTCCTCTGTACGTTTGTAGGGGCAGCGTAGATGGGACAAAGAGATCACCGCCTCCCAGGCGGATGGTAGGGGTGGTTGATTCGCAAACATGGGAAACGACAAGCTGACAGCCTTGCTCGTACGTGGTCCAATGTGGTGTGCGCTGTGCTGTGTAGTAAGGATGGATGGGCCCAATAGTTGCACTCCCATGCTTCGGGCATTTAACGGAGAAACCCTTGTTAAGGTTATCTTGATCACTGGCCCACTTTGTCAGGCCCCTGGCGGCGCCTGGAACACCCTTGATGCATGAACTAGGGGGCTCTTTTTCTGCAGGGGCTGGGGGTCCCCACCTCCGACGCTTACGAGCTCTTGATCAGTTGTGGCCGGCGGAGCAGCTGTCAGCGTGGGCTTGCCGACCGGCAGAGACCTTTGCTCCGGCGGTGGGAGACACCGCAGGTCCTCAAACGCCGCTTGTCGAGGAGACTGACAGCTCTGCAACAAGCGCAGTTTCAGCGCCGGGGTCGCCGTTGGATGACGAAGGTGGAGGTCGGTCAAGCACCAGAGACGTCGGCAGACAGGCATCTGCATAACAAACGCTTAGTCTTGTCGTCTGAGCATCGCCAAGGATGATTGGGATGGGTAGGCTGCTTGGGATGGCTGTTCGACCCGGCCGTTCAACGGTCGCCCGCGAAACTGGTGGCAACGGGTGTACTCCCACGAAACGACGGGCTCCTCGAGGATGGCGAGCTCGTCCAAATACAGCGACAGCGCGTGTCGAGCGTGTCGAACGTGCCGACGGGCCGAGCGAGAGGGAGAGAGCACGAGTGAGAGATCTGGGGCGCGCGACGCAGGGCGGGCAACCGTTGAGCACAGGTTAGCGTAGCACGCGTTGGCGTCCTCTCCATTTCGTCCGAACTCGAGACGGGGATGACGAGCTGAGGGAGTGCATGAAGATGTGCATGATGGACAGAGGTCAGTCCCGTCTCGTTCTATTCGAGTCTGCTGTCGATGTTTCGGTTCAGCCGCGCGTTTCGATTCGATGTTGAGCATGTTTGGGATTTGCGCTTCTGCTAATGATGTCGGCGGGCGTCGGACGGGAAGCCTGCGTGGGTAGGTTGATCAACCTCCCCAGTTACGGTGCGTCCGACCTGGGCCGCCATTTATGCGAAACAATTGCCCGCTTGGGTTGCGTTTTGGCTCATTCTTATCGTGGTCGAATGTCATCCGGTCTTGAGCAGGTCGTGATCGCTCGCTAACGCAGAGATCCTTCCTGTACCAACATGCTGCAATGTGTGTCAATTGACTCGCATCGCAGCCGGTCCGACGAATGACGCCCATGTGCAAAACTGGGAGCTCCGTCTTGTGCGGCATGATGAAGTCGACATGACGCACCCTCTCTGCATTGCCACGGGGCTTCGTCGACCACAGCCGATGGTAGGAGAAGCCACGCCGCCACGTCAAGACACCCAAGCTAATCGGTGTCAGAGCTAGCCTTCTGTCTCGTGAGGTTGCACCATCTACTCACAATGTCGGGGTGCTCGGAGTCACGGAATGTCGCTGTGTGAGTGTCAAACCGGCAGATGTTCAAGCGAACATGTCATGGCGATGTTTTCACGACGATCCGTAAGTCCAGCCGGACAAGCACTGGGCACTGAATGTTTGGTATATCGGGGAACGGGCTCTCTGTCGTGTCAGAAGACTCTGCCACCCGTGGAGTTAAGTTATGGACGACTATGTGCAGTCTTGTTCTATTTGTCGCGGGTACCGACCTCTGTGATTTCTTGCACCGGCTACTCCTATTGCCTCATGAGCGTGGCACTGCTGCTGAGAACGACTGGAAGAGAAGAGGTTGGCCTGTCCTGGTCCTTGTGCTGGGCAGTGGAAGGAGGATAGGGTATTTTTTTTTTGGGACGTCGTGGCGAGCAGCCGTTCTAAATCGCTGAGAATCGGCCATGGCGAGGTCGAAACGGAGTTTCTACGGCGCAACTGCTGGGCGTGACCACTGGTGGCCGTTGCATTTCGTCTGTTCGCAGTGGCTCCGCAGAGGCCACGGCCCCAGCCTCGACGCTACCTGGCGAAGTGCAAATACCACGGTGTCATGCACACTTTCGCGAATTTCGAGCCTTTGTTGATTTGAATGGGCCGCGGAGGCAAGCACTGCACGGGCGGTCGTTATCTCACGAGGCCGTGTCCAAGTGGGAGCTCGAGCCAACGCCGAAGGAGAGTTACGCCTGCTCTGATTTCGTTTTGCATGGCAGGCTGGGATCGCATCTCAAATGGTGCAACTGTACTCTGCCGCTGGAATCGTTGCCGCAAACATCGAAGCCGGAACCTCATGGTTCAAGAGGCGCTCATGATGAACACGAGCGACTCTTCAGGCCTCAGCACTCCAGGGCTCTGCACTCGGGTCGGCCAGACTACACAGCTGGTCTGGGCCGTCAACGAGCTGCTCACTGGAGATACCGACTTCGAGCTGGTTGAGGTGAAGCGGGGATGAAATACAAGCTGCTCTCGGGGTCCGCTAGCACAAATCAAGCGCTGTCGGTCCTCAACTCGGAGGTGACAGCATCCTTCGTTCGACGCTCCGGATCATGGAGCTCCACACAACCGGGAGGCCGGGGCTCTAGCGAAGTTGGGACCGGAAAGTGCTCCACGCAGCGCGACGTGTCGTAGTTCAAGCCGAGCGCACCTTAGGGGTGGTTCGACGATACTTCTACACCGGAGATGGGTGCAGTGTCTCGGTACAACGCCTCTACACGTCCCCGATCCTACACAGAGAGGAAGTCCCTGCGACGCAGTGAAGCTCTCGGTGTCGAGCTCGAGAGAATCGATGGGCCTTGTGGAACAGCTCGCCAGTCTCGGGTCGCAAGCGTACCTGGTAGTGAATCCTCCAGCCTTGCACGCCGGTCAGTCCGCCATTTAGGTTTGGATGGCGGTATGGCTCGAGGCGCGACAAGAGGATTTGACGCCCGAAGGCGCCCTCGGACATCTACGACATCGGTGAAGGCTGCCCCCCTCAACAGGAGGGAGTATTTGTTCATTGGCCCGTCCGCCAGGGTCGCCAGGGCGGGTTTCGAAATTGGGCCGTGCAGGCAGGACGCAATTCATTTGGGTGTTGCTCCGTCCTCAGATATTTGGGTTTCGCTGATACAAAGTCAATTTCACATCTTCTCTGCAGGACCCTTCAGCCTGCTCTCCATGACAATATGCAGCACGCGGTGGATGGCACGACCGTCGTGATAGACGCAAGTACGATTCGTGATCGTACGGCGCGAGTCTTGAGTGCGATGAATTATTATCAGGCCAAAGAGGGATAACGGGAGCTGGTGGTGATGTCGGAGCTTTGACCGAAACGAAACAGGAGCGAGGGCGTTGGATTGTGAGACGACAATCCGTGCTAAAGTGGTGCCCGATTCCTGTCCGTCGGTGTACGTAGATGCGCAAGATTGCGAGGCGGCACTCTCCCGTAGCAGCATTCAGGCCAAGGATGAGGTCAGTCAATCCGACTCTGAAGGTTCGCCTAGACTAATCAATAGTGCCTTTCGTAGAGCCTAGGTCGATAGTGGACGTGAGCATGCTGCGGCCCCGGAGCTGCAACTGCCCGGTGACAATGTCGGCACGGGGTCCTGCTCAGCAATAGCTGGCTGGAGTGGCAAGCAAACGAATTGACACCCGGCTGTGAAGCTGCCCAGGGAGGGTTCTCTTGGTGGCCAAGGCGATCGTAATATAGCAGGTCGAACGAGGGCCCCTGCACGCAGATTCGAGCAGCTCACCCGTGGCCGGTTCGGCTGTAGCCGAGTGAGTGGGTGATGAATGAGTACCTTGGTCAGACTGACCGATGGTTTCCTGTGCAGCAGAGGCAGACAGGAAGAGCCCGTACACTGCCCAGTACGACCGGTACACAGTACTTTGTGGTCGGGGCTTTCGAAAGTGCCTGCCAGGATGCCGCCTCGCCAACATCTACCCACTGACGAGCCTGCGGCCAGCAACGCCTGTGGCGTCGAGCTCCACACGGTGCGGCGTGACGGGTTAGGGTCTGGCTGCTGTCGGCGCGCTGGACGTGGGACCCTGGCGAGCGAGGGCGACCTGACGGTGACCTCAGGCTCATGTACCCAACTCGCAGTGCGTGCCGCGGCCAACCTCGACAAGGGGAGCTAGCAGGCTGTTTGGCCCCCACAGCAGAAGACGCGGTTGTCCAATCCTAGCCCTTCGAGAAAAGAGTTTCTGGCCCTGGGTCCAGAGAATGCCTCTTCGGACTGTGAAGACGGCCGATAGACAGCGGACGCCGGAGAGGGCTGAGCCGTTGCGCGCTGAGCCGTTGCGCGCCGTGCCGCACAGCGTACAGCCTTTTGCCCTGCCCTGGCTTGCTGTCGTTGTTGTCGGGGACTTCAGGAGAGGGTGGCTGGGCCGCATGGTCAACCTTGACTCAACCGTTTGCGAAGTGACGCACCATCCAGAGAATGGATTCTGCGCATGGCCCAGCCACCACATCATCATCATCATCATCATCACCACAGCCACCCGTCTGCTCCGTGGAGGCTGGAGCAGGAGAGGCGAGATTGGAATTGAGTGGTCGACTGAGTGGTCGACCGAGTGGCCGATCGGTTGGTTGCTTGGGAGCTTTGGTTGGTTGATTGGCTGGCTGGCGGGGAACTTGATTGCGGAGAATTGAGTCGTTGGATGCGGGCGACCGGTCCTCAAGGACCATGACATGACCTGACATAGATGGGTAGGTAAATAGGGGAGACAATTTTCAATACCGCACATATAATGTCTCCGTCTTCTCGTGATGAGGAAGCTCTCCCACGATGGGTGCAAGCCTCAAGGTGTGTACATGTAGAACATTAGAAGGCAAGAAACCTACCGACCTATCTACCTGCCTAGGTAGGTACCTAGATACCTAGGTAGTACAGGGCCTGCCAATCCTGCCCGTTGGATTTCCACATCGGGATCTAGCAGGGGCTGACCCGTGCTTTCCTTTTCCCTTGAACCAGCCGACCACCGGTAGGTACCAAGTATACCCAGTACAGCCACAAGCTGGAGGAACGCTGGGACATCAGAACACTGGAATGCCATGACTGAACAGGGCAGGCTCGGAGCGCAGTATGGCAGTATCTACTATCTACCGGTCGGTACTGAGTAGGTACTTGGTAGACACGGTGGGGAAGTTGCTGTCGTGCCTGGCCAGATCCCTACCCACACCCAGCTTGGAGCGCCAGGGGAGCTGGTCCTGCTGGAGTTGTCAGGCCTGTGTGCAAAACGATGATTCGATGCTTCCACATGAGAATGCTAATTGTAAGTTCTCATGAGATCCAGACACCTGGAACATGCGAGACTGCCGTTGCTGGACGATGCACTACTTTGGTACTTTCTAGGACAGCTCGCCATCCAACCCTGACCCTGACCCGTGGGCTCTGTCAGGGTGACGCTCGAGCCATCATCTGCCCCTTGTCATGTCAGAGCTGAGCGAAGGAGGAGGAAAAACCTGTCCCTCCTCCCCGCCTTCCGCCACCACCACCAAGAAGAGAAAAGGGAAGGAAGCTAGCTCCCCTGCTCGTTCCTGGCCCTGTCGTTGACCTTGCAGTACAACCTACCCTACGGAACCCACCCTCTCTTTTCCCTCTGCGTCATCGTCAATCAACCAGTCAGTCAGTCAGTCAGTCCAGCTCCGGCCGATTAGTCAGCCCGTCTCAAACGTCGTCTCGGCCGATACACTGTCTACTTGGGTACACACTTCGGATTGCCCACAAAGTACCTGCGACAAACTCGACCACATCCTACAAACTACAATCGACCACACCCTACAAGAACACTGCATCACCGCCGACACTTGCCAGGATTCAGTACCTAGATCAGAAAGGATACATGCACGTAAGTACAGCAACCCTCGACTCAGTCACTCAACCCATTCACCATTTCAACACCATTTCACCCCTTCATCCTGCCTCAAAATGTCGTGGCTACATCTGGTGCCTGGCGTCTGTGCCGTCGTCGGGAGCGTCAGACGCCTCCCACTGTTTCCTCCTGGCTCCTGGCTCCTGGCTCCTGGCTGCTGGCTCCTGGCTCCCGGCATCTGCAGAGCCTCATCTGTCATGTACCAAGTACATACACCTCTACAAGGCTCAGCATCGTCAACCGACACCAGCATCACCGTTGATATTTGGCCATCCGACATAACCAACCATGGAACACAATTCACCCCCTCGGCTCGGACCACAACAGCGAGCATGGCCATGCCGTACCGGCTTCTCATGCAGCTTTTGCGTGGTCCTCCCCTCCCCATTGACCGCTGCCTACCAACAAACAACACGTGGACCTTGTTCTCAGAAAGGCTCTAAGATGGCTTGATCCAAACCCTTGTTTCCTCCCGTCAGGGAAAAGGAGCCTTTCTTTGCTGCTCGCCTCGATCCGTGCCGCCTCGGCCTCGTGGACGGACACATGGCAAGCACTGCTTCTCGTTTCGCCTTGGGGGCCAACCAGAACATCCGGCAACAGCCCAGCAGCAGCCATCAGCCATCGCATCGCGCATACTCGTCCTGGGGCAGGCCATCTGTGCCGTCAAGACAGGCCAGTACAAACGGCGGCACCTCAGGTCCAGCACCGGTCGTCATCGCCCTCGTTTAATTCGACGCCGAGAACTTTGGGGGCCAATGCCGGCAGAGACGCACTCGAGCTAAGCTCTCTCAACACCACCACCATCAAAAACCAACACAACACCACACTGGTCTCTGGCTGTGCCCTGCCCTGCCTGCATGTGTCTTGTCTATGTCCGTCGAGAGACATACCACACACACACATTGCGTCTTGACGGCACCCGGTCCGCCCTCGAGAGTGTTCCAAACTCTCCAAACAATTCTACACAGCTCGGTACGGCATGCGGCACGTCACGTCACGTCAAGACTCGACACAGACCTTTCCCTATCATTCATCCTGCCGATCGGCCTGCCTCGCGCTTTTTTTCTGCCGTCTGCCTTTTCCGCCGCCCGCTCCCCACCCCCCGGTCGTGCCAGAGTCAGCCGGATCCAACCATTACCGCTTTCTCCCCACAAAAAAGTCTGCTGTCGCCACTCTTTTTTTTTTCCCCCTTCTCTCCAGGGAATTCTGTCTTCTATTTCCGTCCTGCCCGCCCACTGAACCGAGTCCTGCCGCTCGACCTGCAGCTGCACTCAGTCCCAACCCTTGTCGGAACAGGGCTATGCAACCGAGCAGGGCGCCCCGTTCCTGTGAGTTGGGGGATGGTGTGTGCGCGCGGTGAGGCAGAGAGGGCGCGGTTGAGACTCTGAAGACATCGAAAAAGAGAAGAGAAAAAGAAAAAGAAAAGAAAAGAAAACAACAGACAGACATAGTGGTACCTGAGCAAGACTGGGTGCATCGGACAAAACCAACCGTACCCCAGCCAGGATTGCCGGTTACACATCAGACCTGCAAATTGGATCGTCCTCGTCTGCGCCTCATGCAGACGCAGGTGCCACCAGCACCCATGGCGACCTATACTACCGTTCCACCTGCGCTGTTACCGCTGCAGAACCCCCAGCAGTCAGCGGCGGCTGCACAGGGGCTGCAGCATCAGCATCAGCATCAGCAGCAGCTGCTGCAGCAGCTGCACCACCAAGCAGGAGGCCAGCTGGGCGCAGTCCCCGTCGCGCAGGCCGACGCCCAAGCCTATCATCCAGTGGACGGATACCTCGCACCTGGCCATTACAATTTCAGTCACGACCCCAATGCCGATCTGAACAATGCACCCTACTACTTTGGGGGTCTTCCATCGTCCGGGCCACACGAACAAGTACTTCGCCCTCCCCCCGACCCGAGCTCATCGCCGCCAGTCAGTCAGCAGCCAGTACGCCAGACCAGCCCAGTTTGCATCGCACTGCCATCGTTCCCGCTGCTGGCCCTTTGATTGCCAATTCTCTCCTCTCATCACCCGCCGTCGTCTCTTCTTCTTTTTTTCTCGCTCTCCTACTCGCTCCCTCTCGCGCTCTTGCTGTGCGAGCATCTGTCATTCTATCAATCAGCGGCGCATCACGCACGCACGCACGTGTGTACACCTGGCTGACAGTCTGCGCGACGCGCAACGACAAATTTAGGCGATGCAGCAGTGGCAGGTCGGCCCCATGCCGGGCAACTACGCCCAGTACCAACAGCCCAACTCCACCAACCACCCAGATGGTTTCAAGTGAGTGACTACCCGCCTCTCTTGTACCTCGTTCGTATCGCGCAA
>JACBFG010000021.1:137539-183596 GCA_013435955.1 Diaporthe sp. HANT25 | reverse complement strand
CCCCCCCCCCCCCAAATCCCCAGTCGCCTCGCAGAGCTCGATTCGCGAAGAAAAAGCCAAGCTCCCCAGCTCCCCAGCTACATCGCAGCTCCGGGTGCTTGTGCTCGCGCTTGTGGCCCCTACCGCGCCAGCTCGTATTCCACATGTTACTTTTTTTTCTTCTTCTCTATCAACTCCTTCTGATTCGTCACGCCCTGCGCCTGCCTCTTCGCCAAATGCTGGCTGGCAGTCCTGCCCATGCAATCTTGGTTTTCTCTACCTCTCTCTCTCTTTCTCTCCCTCTCATTTTCTTTTCTCAAATGGCCTGTCGGCCTCGACCAGGTCAGACCAGGTCAGACCAGCCGGCGTCAATGGCGCGAGGACCCTCGACCATGTCCCGAGGGAGAAAGCAATTACATTACGGTTTTGGCCGTTGATGGGCTCAGCTCAAAAGTTTGCTTGCCTGATTGCCGTGCTGCCCCCCTGCCAATTGGGACTGGGAGGCTTGCGTTGCGCAATGGAACCCCGAGAGGGAACCTGGTCGGTGGCTTGCCAACAGGTCCCGGGTACTTCGGGAGGGTCTCTCTGGCTGACCGCCTGCCGTGTTGGAGCCTAGCGGACCAGTCGTGCTGCTCAGTCCTGCCCGCGTCCCGTCTGATCTGAGATATGTACCCCATGTACCCCGTCACATATCTCGTCTGTCGCGGTCCTGGTCCCTCCTCTCCTTCCCTCTCACTTCCCCTTCTCTCCCTCCCTCGTTGCCGTCATCAATCATCAGTCGACTCTTTTCTCTCTCCCTCTCTCTCTTCCTCTGCCTCCTTGTGGTCCTCCTAGAACGCCGTCACGGACAAGCATGGGCATGACACCAGACCCTGGGCGACGTCGGAAATCACTCATCACCGTATAAAGCCTCGAACAGGGAGAAGCTTGCCCCGCTGCTGTCGCTGTTTGCTGTTGCTGTTTTGCCGCAGACGGGCTGTAGTCAGGGTCACCGAGCGCCACGGGCTTGTAAGGTATCGATCGGTACCGGGACTGGGCCCAGTTACATTACATACACACACACATACAAACACGCACGCGCACACAGGCACACCTAAACACACACACACACACACATACACACCCACACCCACATATACAGTGCTGGAAAGCCGTTGGAGAGACCCAGGACCGCCGGAACCTTCCCATTGTCGGGATAGTCCCCACAGGTCCAAAATCCAGTTCCAGTTCCAGTCCCGAGTACTCGAGTACCAGCAACCTATAAACCTACCTACCTTACCTTAACCTGCCTTTACCTGCCCGCCCAAGCCACAAGCTCCAGGCCCAGGCCCCAGGTCCCCCCGCCGGTGAACGAGCCCAGCTCGAGCCCAAGCTCCCCCTGCCTCCCTGCTCCCTGCCCCCAGCTTCCCAGCCTCCCCAAAATAACCAGCCTAGAGCTGTTTGTTCCCGCGTTCGCGCCTGCTCCACCATTCCACACGGTCCCGGTCGACCCACGGGTTCCCAAGCTCCAAGGTCCCAAGGTCTCAAGGTCCAAGGTTCCCAAGGTCGAAGCTGAGGCGGCGGTTGCCCTGCGCGCTACTTGCTTGCCTGCTTGCCTCCTTGCTTCCTTCCCGTGTACCGATCTCGACCAGGAATATCCGACTCTTGACTCTGCTGCATCTACATTCTACATCTACATCCACATCTACTTCCACTACTCTGCCTCTACCTCCGCCTCTTGTCTTGCTACTTGTGCAGAATACATACTGCTTTGGCACACGCCCCCCGGACGGACCCCTTCTTCGATACCCTCGACCAGCAATTGCTGTCAGGGTCGACTGTTCACGTCATCCTCCGCGTCTTCGCGTTTCTCTTTTTCCCTCCCCACCCCGCGCACCACGCACGCAGGCACGCAGGCGCATACACGCACCCGGCCTCTCGGTTTGACACCTTTCGCGCATTGCGTTTGCTGCCTGCCTACTCGCTTTGTTTCGTGCCCTCGACGCGACGTCGACGTCCCCACCCTCGGGGCCTTTCCTCGTCTCAACCTCCTTGACTGACTGCCTGCCTGCACCTGTCCACCCTCTTCTCGTCAAGTCTCCTCAATGAAGAAGCGAAACGAACTCCAGCCATCATGGCCTCCCCAGCCCCAACAAGCGATGCCCATGCAGACGCAGCAACAGTCGCCTTTTGCTAACCCGCCTGCCTGGGGATACAGCACCCAACACCAGTATGCCCAGCCCGACATGAACCGTCGCAACGAGTCCATGGACTACCGGACATACGCCCCCCAACCACACGCTCAGGCCGCTCAGGCCGCCCAGGCTCAGGCCCAGGCCGCAGCCCAGGCCCAGCATCACCAGCAGCAGCAGCAGCACCACCCGGCCACCATCCAGCCGCCCATCCCCGTGTCGCAGCACGCTGCTCAACAGCAACAGCACGTGCCCCAGCACGTCCAGCATCCCCAACACGTCCAGCAACACCCTCAGCAGCAGCAACAGCAGCAGCAGCACGCGCAGCACCTCGCCCAACAGTCGCAGCAGGGATCGCCGGCCCAACAGCACGTCCAGCAACAGCACGTCCAGCCGCAGCACGTCCAGCCGCAACATGTCCAGCACGCGCCGCAATCGACGTCTGTCCAACCCCAGCAGGTCCACCAGCAGCCTCCACAGCAGCCCACCCCCCAGCCGGCCCCGACCCCGGCCCCAACAACGGCCCCGAGAAGTCGCAAGCGCGCCGCACCATCCGCCGCCGCGCCCACCCCGACTGCCCCGGTGACGGCCCCTCCACAGCCTGTCCAGACCCCCGTTCAACAGCCCCCCCAGATCGCGACACCCGTCCCCGTCCCCACCCCTCCGGCCCCGATAGCTGCGCCGACCCAGCCTGCCACCCCTGTCGATAACGCCCAGCCCGCCGCCCAGGCTCCCCCGGCCAAGAAGAGCAGGACAAATACACCGTGGACGCCCGCGGAGGAGCTGCGCCTGAAACAGATGAGGGATTCCGGTTCTAGCTGGGCAGAAATTGCCAAGGTATGCCCTCGAGTGCCGGGCTCGGCACGCGTTACCAGCACGAGCCAAAGCTGACTGTCTTTGTTCCGCAGACCTTCCCAGCGAGAACCGAAGGCAGTGTCAAGAAACACTGGTACAAGGATATGCACTACGCAGAGTTTGCCGAGGACGAGGTATGCGGCGCCAGCGCTCCGGAGATGGCCTTTTGCCAGCGTGCTAACCGTAAAATCATGCAGAGCGCAGCGTTGATGAGTGCGATCAAGGAGTACGAGAACAACAAGTGGAAGGTCATCGGGCAGAAGGTTGGCAAGCCTGCAAAGGCATGCGAGCAGTATGCCAAGGAGCATTTCCCAGGTAGGCATCCCCCGGACAAGGCCCAACAAACCTCTCCGACGCCAGCTCGGGTTTCCCTACCTGCGACCCTGTTTGTGCTGGACAGTGGCACGGGATTGACACGTTTTGTTCGCAGATCTCTTCAACCCTGCGAAGCGTGGCTAGGAGCCGTCGCCATCATCACCAACCGTGGCGAAGAATCGCAAGGAGCCTGGAAAGAACTCTGCACCCGTCAACGTGCACCCGCACCCGCAGCCGGACCCGAACCCACATCCTCCTCCACCTCCTTTACCCGTCTTTTCAAGTCCATATAGCCAGCGCCCACCTAGCAGCGTGCCCCAGGGCTCCGGTCCCGACCATCCACGTCAGGAGTAGAACAATCAGCATCAAACTCCTGGGACGAAGGACCCAGACGGGGGCAGCACTTAGCCTTTAGCGAAGACAGCGCCCGAATGGTGTTGACTCAACCGGCCGGATGGAGCAGTGTTTCAACGATCCCCGGACCTCCTGACCGGTCTTAACACTGAAGCATGGCATGTTCTTTTTTTTTTCTTACTCTTGGGACCGGGAGCTGGCTGGTCGGCGCTTAGGGCAGGTCGGCGCAAAGCCCGTGACGATGTGCCCTTCTAATGCCTCAATGACTTTTGTGTGCGTGCGTGTGTGTGAACGCGTGTGTTTGCAGGTTGGGATATTTCTTTCTCTTCTTCCTTCTTTTCTCGGCGTCGGCTCTGTGGGCGAGGTTTCCTTGTTACGACTGATCCTTGGTCTTTGGTCAACATCATAGCCCATTGTTTTTGGGAACAGAATCCATGTGCTGCTATTCTCGAACATATTTGAAGCAATGCGTGGTTGGCACGGCAAGGCGCGTGGATGCAACACACTTACACACCCCGCACACTCACGCACTGACACTCATCACCTTAATCACACGCGACTTTTCCTGCGGCGCGGTCACGGGTAGAAAATGGCCTTTGGCGCCGTAGGTCTCTCGACGAACGGGATGGAGAGGGAGGGGAAGGGTTCGAAGACGGATGACGCACACGGTGGGATTTGCTGGCCAAGGCAGATGATCTGGGGCGGAAGTGGTAATATTTTTTTTTGCCGTCGACGGATGGCTCCCGTCTGTTGGACGGCGGCAAGAGGGAGGCGACAAGTGCTGTTTTGTTATTGACGTCGAGGAGGGGGACCTGACTGCGGGGAGATTGTGACGGTCTGGCTTATTCTTCCTAGTGAGGACAACGAGGTGGTGGTTATTTTGATGGTCACTTTTGATGAAAGGGAAACGTTATACCCCCCCTCCCCCTTAACACCACCACCAATATACTGCTTTAACCTTCTCCGGCAATGTCTCGTGTCGCGCATTGTCGTCAACAAGACCTTGAAGATCCGACGTGGGTCGCACGTGACGGTTGGATGCAGCAGGCCGGTGGATACTCTCTCAGGTATGGGACTGGGCATGAATGCGTGGATACAATGGCAAGTAGATGGCTTTTGTAGCGGATCGCACTCTGTACGGGATGAATATGTACCTACCCAGGTACCTCAGACCGTCGGAGACGGCGCGGTAGTTGGCTCGCAGGCTTTGGGTATTGGGATGGAGACTGGGTGGCTGATAGGTAATAACTCAGGCGACCAAGTGGTGTGTGTAAGTCAAGCAAGGCAGAAAGGTATACATAAGTACCACTCATTTGTTATTTAGTCTATATACAGATGATAAAATTGTCAAGTGAAGCTTCAGGAAGGGATGTATATTTATTATATACGCATGTCATTATTTTACTAATACAATACATCATTCCCTTGTCCTTGATGGGCTTGGTCGACAGTATTGCATAGTGCGTAGGTATTTTAAACAAGGTAGCGGTAGTCTACACAGCACAGGTAGATGCATACCATAGCTAGATACATACATGCATACATGATGGATTGGACTGGCTTGATATGGTTGGTGGCCACGACCCAGTCGTGTGGGATGGGACGGTCTTGGCTGGCAACCGGGGGAAGCTATGGCCAGGTGAGGCGAGGCGAGGCCAAGCCGGGTGGGCGACCGAGGTAGGGTACACTACAAGCTGCATGGTGGGACGTTGATAATTTTTGTTCGCATGCGTGTCCTGACATTTGACGAAAGCGGCCCGTCGGCCTTTTTACCTGGTTGCGTGTGCACATGTGCATGAGTGTTTCTCTACCTAGGTAGGTTCCTGACATGTCGCCGTGTAGAGTCATGGTGTGCTGTTTATAGTGTTACAAGTAGAACAGTTCAATGTTAGCCTGCAGTACATAGAATTGTATGTATACTTGTGAGGTACAGCTCAGGGTATGAGGGCCGGCCACTGTGGAGAAGATTGTGAGATATAGGCACCACGTATATGTTGTGAGCAAGGAATACAGGTGGAAGACGAGAGAACATGGGCATGGACATGGATGGCAGTAATTGTGGCGGAAATGAGAGGGATGATGGGTAGACCCAGCAGACATGGCGACCGGAGAGACTGGATGTGGTACTTCTACATAGAGCCAGACGGGGCAGACGGGACATTCATCAGTCATTGGCCAATTGTTTTTTTTTTCTTCCTGTGGGCAGACAGACAGATGACAGACTCGTGTCATGTGCCCCCTCTCTCTCGGCCGTGGCGTGTCGTGTCCGGTCGTCAAAGCTTCAAGTGCTGGGGGGAAACAAGCTCAACAAGGTTTCGGCTGTGGGTGATCTCTGAGGGGAAAGGAAAACGAATTGAGTTTCCCGAGACGACAGTTGACTTTTCCCAAGGGGATGATGATGAGTCAGATATGCTCTCTCTGGACGCACAGATGATGCAGACGCGGAATGCAGACGCGGATGAAGAGCTGTCATGCTGTTTCTTCAACAATATGTCAGTATGTGTACTGCGGTACTACTAGACCCCTTTCTCCTTTATCCTTACATGGGCCATGGGCTTTTGCTCGATCGAGTTAAGCTCCCTTTCGTATCGAGCTCGAGGTGTGGGCCGCCAGGGAGCTGGTTTGTCGATCCTCGATCCTCGATCCTCGATTCTCCACCCTCCCACCCTCCACCGTCCGTCGCCCTCCACTCCTTTTCTGGGGGAGCCTGTTTGTGATTTGACGGGAACGGGAACAGGGTGGGCATTCCCAGGGGGGGGACCCCTTTGTGGAGGGAAAGAACGGGCTTGCTTGCTGGCCTTGCTTGCTCGTTTGCATGCTTGTGCCTGCTTGCCTGCTGACTGACGGGTTGATTGATTGAGAGAAGATGATCGATGCTTTCTCTTCTGGTTTTTCCATTCCTCGTCCCTCTCTCCCCCATAGCCGTCTCCCTTCGTTGACACTCGTGCTGTCTTGCCCTGAGGATCCTCGCCCGTTCCTCCCACTCGCTCACCCCTCGCCCTCACTCTCGTTATTGACGGCTCAGACGTTGTGCGGCGTGTGTCTTACTTAATTGGCTTTGGTGGTGTTGTTTTCTCGCCAAACCCGCCCACGGCCCAAACAAAACCAAACCCACCCAACATCGCCACCCTGCTCGAGCCATCTCGCTCGTCTTTCGTTCCTCGCCCTTCGTTTGCCATCGCGGCGGCTCTCTTTCTCATCATCGCTGGGAGCAGAGAGTGGTGCCTTCCCTCTAGCCCCGACGACACCAACAGGCAGTCACACCTGCACCCGCAACTGCTGTTGCTGCTGCTGTTGTCTTGACCATATCAATCAATCAATCAACCAACACCACGCCACATCACGCCCCGGGCTCATCGCGGCCTTCAGCACTCACATAGCCACTCAACACCAACCCCGCTGCAGACATATCCAAACATGCTGCCATCACTTCTTCTCCCGGTAGGATCCGCAGTCCTCGCTGCCTCCTCCGTCCTCGCCGCCAAGTGTGGCAGCGGCAGTTCATGCTCCGAGGATGAGCCCTGTTGCTCGCGTGAGTCCCCAACTTTCCTTTTGGCTTCTGACGTGACACCATCAACGTCTTTTTGTGTACCCACACGAGCCCTGTACCCAAGGGTGTATGTACTTTCACTGGCATCAACTGACACGAGACCCCCGGCGCCCTGCAGAATATGGCGAGTGTGGAGTCGGCGCATACTGCCTCGGCGGCTGCGACCCTCGCTTCTCCTTCAGCCTCGATAGCTGTGTCCCCGAGCCCGTCTGCCAGTCCCGAACCCTGTCCATGGACTCGCTTGACCGCGTCCAGTCCATCGAGAAGTACCTCGGCGACTCGTCCGAGGCTGACTGGGTCTCGTCCGGCGACCCCCTCGTCTACAAGGACAACGTCCTCCTGACAATGCCCGCCTACAAGGCCGGCACCGTCCTGGCCTCCACCGTCTACATGTGGTACGGCAACGTCAAGGCCAGGATGAAGTCCTCGCGCGGCAACGGTGTTGTCTCCGCGTTCATCCTGCTCTCCGACGTCAAGGACGAGATCGACTTCGAGTTCATCGGCGCCGACCTCGAGACCGTCCAGACAAACTACTACTACCAGGCCAACCCCGTCTGTAAGTATAATTCGTCACATTTAGCAGCAGCAGCAACAGCAGCAACATGAATGCATGAAGGGCGCCGAGTATACTGACAAAAGCCTCCGCAGGGACAAACTCCAAGAACATCACAGACCTCTCCGACACGTACCAGAACTTCCACGACTACGAGATCCAGTGGACCCCGGACCAGGTCGTCTGGCTCGTCGACGGCAAGGTCGGCCGCACCCTCAAGAAGTCCGACACCTGGAACGCCACCACCAACCAGTACGACTTCCCCCAGACCCCGGCCCGTGTCCAGCTCTCCATCTGGCCCGGTGGTAACGCCACCAACTCCGAGTACACCATCGAGTGGGCCGGCGGCGAGATCGACTGGAACTCGGACGACATCCGCAACTACGGCTACGACTTTGCCACCTTCAGCGAGGTCTCTATCGAGTGCTACAACGCCTCCTCCGCACCGGGCACCAACAAGGGCAAGGGCTACTACTACAACGACGCCGCCGGCACCAACAACACCGTCGTCGACGGCGACAAGCCCACCGTCCTGGCAAGCCTCGAGGGCACCGGCACCGACATGGACAAGGGCGCCAGCTCCGCCTCGGCCAGCAGCTCAGCCTCCACTGCCAACTCGGTGCCCGGCGGCTCCAGCGGCAGCGGCGTCGGCAACGTCGTCGGCGGCGACGGGAGCGGATCCGGCACTTCTGGCTCGAGCGGGAGCTCCACATCCAGCAGTTCCGACTGCGCCGCCACCGGCTTCACCGTGGACTGCAACAACGACTCTGGCAGCAGCAGCAAGAGCGGGGCCGTGGGTGGCAACGACAAGGTCTTCGGGGCCAGCGCCTTTGCTGCCATCGTCGCCTTTGTCTTCTTGGCCTGGCTGTAGAAAAAGGGCGCGTCTCCGTGCAGCTGAGCACGACACGACACTACACTCACGACTGCCAAGTAATTCATTTTTTTTTCTCTAATGCCATGATTCCCGACCATGACGCAATGCAGCCCCTTCTCAGCCTTCTTTTCTTCTATAATACCTTTTTCGTGTACCGGAATTTCGGCTTTCTTTCGATATATCGGTTTTAGTCTACCATTATTGCGACCCCGGATACTACTTCCTCCGGGGCGCATCCATCCACCTTTCAAAAAAAAACCAACAGGGCGAAGAGCGCAAGGGGCATGGTATCTGCCAGCAGTAATGGGGGAAAGCATGTCGATTTTACGCTGCTACATGTCTGGAAACGGAAACATCCGGGGGACAGAAGACGCGGAAGTAATGGCCCATGATTGGCCGCCCGCTCCTTTTAGATGAGACCGAGGGAACGGGGCAGTTTATGCTGAGGTAGAGGGAGCCCTCCGAGGGCCGTGCTGTACATAGAGAGGAAGAGCATGTCGAGCAGGTTGCAAGACCTCTGTCAATGAGCGGCTTTTGACTTGAATATTAGTCTTGGTCACGGCAAGCTTCCCAAAGTCATTTCTCATGTGGTCTCTGGTCTTTGCGCGCCTAATCGTAGGGCTAGCACATGTCTACCAGAGGCGCTCAATAACGCCGCTGGACTGATGTTGAGACCTATTGCCAGACCATGGCTTGGCTTGCATTGAAGCTGGCTCGGTTTGTCTGTCACTGTCATGATTGACCCTCGCCTTCCCAGATCGACTTCTGTGTCAGTGTCATTGTGCTCCCGCGCGTTGGGTGACTCATGCGCCAACACTTTATTCCATAACGGCCATGAAGCAAAGGAGAAAAGCATTGCTTGCTTCACAGCCAGCTAGGAAGGAGTCACGGGTTGAGACCATGTGCCTGCTCCTGAGAGCTGTCCAGGTGAAGCATGCAGGATGCCATCTTCAATAATAGTTTTCATGATTTTATCTTCGTATTCGCTTCAAAAAATGGACCAAGACAAGCGCTGCTCACTGTGCTCTACGCTCCCTTCTTCCGAGTAAGGTAATTTCATCGACAAGGTAGGCCGGCGCAAAACTAACTGTTTGAAAGCGGTCCTAGCATCAAGTCTAAACCAGGTCACACGTATCATAAGTATATGTACGTAGGCGGGACCGACAAAGGGCCTCTCTCTCCCGTATCCGAATTGAGGCACCCTCATCTTAAGACTCCTTGAACAGGCCAAGTGATCAAGCTTGGACTTGCTTCTCATGTTTCATGGGCCAGTTCACTCTATTGCTTTTGAACCCATAATACCCATGGACGATGTACATGACAAAAACGAGGCGAACACTGCCCGTTGATTTGGACGGATCAATTATTCTTATCATTTAGATGGAATACCATTACTCCACCTTTTGTTTTCATTACCGGGAGGACAGAGGCTTGTGATGTAAGATTGGATATACCACAAAATGTATGTGGAAAATGGCCCCGGAATCGAGAGAATCTTTTCTTCTAAGATAAGGGCTAGTCAGAATGTCTTACCGCCCAGGATTGTTACGGCTAAATGGCTCCGTGTGGCTTCAGTACATGACAAAGGCATCTGACTGACTATTACTACCTTTATCAATAAGCCCTCACACCTCAGAGACACGGTCTAGATGACCATGGCCAATGCCGCAGTCACTTCCCAGAAAAGACGTAGTTGTACGGTACGTACCCAATACTTCAGGTTGTACGTGGAAAAAGGAGATAGCATTTACGAGACGACCCTGCTTATGGTTTGAGCCAGTCGTACCTGACAAGGAATCACCCTTGTGAGAGTTGATCAAAGTTCGCCCAAACTGACTTGTCTGTCGTGCCGGAAATTACTCCGTAATCCCCCATATTTATTTCTAGTTGACGGTAGCCCTGTCAGTAGCCCGGAGAGGGCCTCTGAACCATACCTCAGCCGCTATGATACACCACCGTGCTCCCGTGGTCCACATCATCGAAGCCTGTGTGGCTAAGGTGTGAGCCTTTACTGTTTAAGTCTCTGTGTTCTAGGTCTTACCTATTGATTAAAAGCTTATCATAAAAATGACACAGAGGCATCATCAGGCACATCCCGAGTTCTGACAGCGTGCAAGATCAAAGGATTTATATACCTGACACATTGATAAATAGACCATTCTTGATGCAAAGAACATCTTATCTCTCAACTGACATGCTAAGGCTTGTGAAGAATGAAAAGCAGTCCCTCCAGGAAAGCTGTAAAGCAATGATGCGGGCTCAGAATAGAAACAAGTACCCGCTTGAGCAGTGACGGATACCAGTTTGTTCTAGGCACGAGGCATGCCCGGGCGCATTGTGTACGTGCGCGCCACCACTAGCCCAGAGCCAACCACCCTGCATAATCATGAACGGCAATACCCGCAAAGCTCGTGTGGTTGGAGCACTCGATCTTGATGGACTGTAGCTTGGTGGAGAGCGAGGTCACCGTGGCCAGGCCCTTGAAGCTGACCTGTGCCTCTGCGCTGGCCACGGTTTCGACCGACACGTAGACCTGCTTCCCGGCGGCGTCGGCGGCGGCGAGCGGCTTCTCTGCCACTTGAAACAACTCCTCGACAGAGTTGCGGTAGGTCATGAAGGTGACCGAGTCGAGGGCATTCAGCATCCAAGAGTCCATGGCCTGGCCGGTCGTCGGGTCGGACATGGCATATGCCCAAAAGGGCAGATCGGCTGCGGCGGGGATGCCGTGTGATCTTGCGAAGGAGGACACGTACGTGACAATGCTCTCCCACGCGGGAATATATGCACTGAGCATCGACTGCCAGTCGCCCAGGGACCACAGCTGTGCACGTTCCGGTTAGCGCCGTGTGTCTCGACTTGTCCTCCTCGGCCCAGTCAAGCTGTGGCCAAGGCAAGGGATCGGCTTCATTTCCTTACTTCGATGTCCATGTGAATACCGGAGAATTTGGCGCCGGCAGAGGCATTGCCCTGGTACTGGTCGATCCACTCCAGGTTAGACTGCAGGCTGGGCGTGCCACCGCCCAGGATCCACTGGGCGTTTCCTATCAGTGCTTCCACCACGATCCCGCTGGCGCTGCACTGTTGGATGAAGTTTCCAAAATACAAGTTGTCAATGTCCGCGTCGACATGCAGGTACGCCCTCTGCAGGCCCTGTTCCCGGGCAAACGAGAAGAACTGCGACGTCTCAGAGGCATCGGTGATCATGGTCGTGTTCCAGATCCATGTTGCGAGAGGCGCTCTTGTTTGTGTGTCGTTCTGCGCGGACGCGGGACTCGATGAGGTGGTGGCAACCCGCGACACGGCTGCCGTAGAGGCAGACGTCCTGCGGATGCACCGGCAACTCGAGAGCGACGCCCCCATGGCGACAAAAGCGAGTGAGAGCGACAGCTTCATCGCAAGGAGAGCTGAAGTCAGGGGCAAAATGGGCGTGTGAAGAACGAAATGATGGCCAAAAAGGATGGGGTCGTCTGCACCAGCAGGCTGGGGTTGTCTGCACCAGCAGGCTGGGGTTGGGCGCGTCAAGGAGTGGATTCGAGAGGCTGCCGTGAGAGCCGTATATGTATATCTAGAGGAAGTCAACCCCGGGATGAAATAGAATTGCAATTCAAAGGAGTGTCGTGGGCAGTAAGTAGGCAGTCAAATGACTGCAGCCCATGATGATGATGCTGGGTGGTGTTGACCTATGGAGACTATGCACATCAAACAGATCTCGGTCGGTGTGTAGTAAACGAAGGCTACGTGCTCTCGTCAGAACAAACAAGGCAGGGCACCGGCCGAGACAAGAGGCGCAGGCAGGTGACATACTGGCGCGCGCGCTGTATGTAAGCCTTGCCCTGCCGGTCAACTCAATCGTTCAGTCACAATTTAATATCCGGGGATTGACTGTGGGATCCGCCGAGGAGTCATGGCTCCTCAAACAATACATGCCTATGCTGACGGCGGCCCTGGAGAGCCGGGCCCTGTGCTTGCAACTCGTGCCTCCCACGGGCTCCGAATCGGGTCACTTGCAGATCGAGTGTCGCCTTCTCCAGCGGCCGGGCAAAACTGACAAGTCAAGAACCCAAAGTGGCTCTGGTCATCCTGGTCTGGCCCCACTGGCGTGCGTGGACCAAATTTCAATCCGCGGCGCAGAGGCTGCCGCTCGCGTTGCACGACCAACCGCCTTATCCCAGGGGAAATTTTTCAGATTCAAGGGTCATGCGGCGCTTGCTGAGACAGATTGCATCACCTGTGGATGGGGGCTCGGGGAGGCCAGATGCGCCTCGAAGCATGCAGCTGCTGGCCTCGAATCTTCTGGCCCTGGATGTTTTAGCCGCCTTACACGTGGGTATGCATTCTCACGCAAGCAAGGGATATCGAATCGAGTAGACTGGGCCCCCATCCGGGCAGCTACAGTAACTCTTGTAAGACAGGGCCGAGAGATGACGGCATCAGGACATAGCCTTGAGATGCCGGGTATTATCAAGTGCACTTGTGTGTTCTTTTTCTATATCCTCGCGAGTAACTTTCTAGAATGCATCTCTACAATTCCAAAAATGTACAGAGAGCAAATGCAACTATGCAACGGTTGAACCATTCATTGTTCCAATATCAGACCATACAAACCCCTGGAATTGTGTGTGACCTTGGTTCAATCTTACACAGCACTTGTGAGCCGCGTGGGGGAGAGCTCGAGATGAAGCGTGGGAGGATGGAAATCTCTCTTATCATAGGGCTGCTACCGAAGTATAGATACGTACCACGGTATATCGTACTTTAGGCACTTGTTCGCCAGAGCAACTCCAAAACACCCCTCTACATCTTCAAGCAGTCAGTCTTCCCAGCAGGAGACCCCCACCAGCTGCCACCTATAGCCTGTCCTTGATTAGTTGAATCTCTTCGTTGCCCCTCATCATCGACTATCTACCCCACTGGCTTGGCATATGTCGGTCACATCTAGCCTACTGCCATTCCGGTCCAAGACGGTGCGGGGAGTGGGATCGCTAATGTCGATAGAGGCATGATGGTGTCATCGTGAACTATTATACTGTGTAGCATCGCGTGGGTTGCCGAAAGCTTTGGAGGAGTTCGGGATGGTCA
Source organism: Diaporthe sp. HANT25 (assembly GCA_013435955.1). Lineage (NCBI taxonomy): Eukaryota > Fungi > Ascomycota > Sordariomycetes > Diaporthales > Diaporthaceae > Diaporthe > Diaporthe sp. HANT25. The sequence goes on along the minus strand of JACBFG010000021.1, from coordinate 169,866 downwards.
TCTGCATTCGTACCTGGCATATATAGGAACAAGTGGCGCGCGTGGTAGGCAACTTGTGGTGCTCGTTCCGAATAGTCAGGCAGACCTGCGCACGAATGCCGCATAATAATCATCTAGAAGGAAAAGAAAACATCTTCCGCGCAAAGTCTCCGCTTGTACAGTAGAGTGCCTGGCTATCGGAGTCCTCAGCTTCGGGACTGACCAACACAACGATCTATGCCCCGGTTTCATTTGGATTGTTTCCTGGACAACCAACAACAAATTCAGAGGGCTCATCCAAATGTCAATGATAGTGGCACCAAACAAGATGTATGGGCCAATTCTTGGCCTTGGCTACATCCTCGCCATCACCGGCGTTCCCGCCTGCCACTTGGACTTTGACAGTCCTTCTGGGTTCAACCACCTGCGCTACACCCAGCCTGTCGTCAAGGCCCGCCAGGATAGCCCCCTGCCTGTGCTGTCAGAGGAGGAGAGTATTCTGGTGAATTCCTTTGATAATACGTCGATTGATACCTGGTCGTATTATTACACGCACGGCTACCATGTCGCAGGCAGCAACAAGACCATGGCTCAGTGGACGGCGGATCGGTGGTCTTCATTCGGCGTTCCCTCATCTCTGGCCGAATACTGGGCATTCCTCAACTACCCAGTCTCTCAATCCGTCTCACTGGAGCTCCAAAACGGCAGCAGCTACTCGGCGGTCCTCATCGAGGAGACGTTGAGCCAGGACGAGACGACCTCGTATCCCAACAGTGTCCCGGCGTTCCATGGCCTTTCCTGGAGTGGGCAGGAGTCAGCCGAGTATGTCTACGTCGGACGGGGCCAGCAGGTGGATTTCGAGCGTCTGAAGGCTCTCGGTATCCCTTTGGAAGGCAAGATTGCCGTGTCCAAGTACGGCGGCCCTTTCCGTGGGCTCAAGGTAAAGAATGCCCAGGAGAACGGCATGAAAGCCGTCGTCATCTTCACAGACCCGGGAGACGATGGCAACGTCACAGAAGCCAACGGGTACGCACCATATCCTGCAGGTCCCGCGCGTAATCCAACAAGCATACAGCGTGGCTCAGTGCAGTTCCTCTCGCAACGGCCTGGCGACCCAACCACGCCCGGGTATCCGTCCAAGCAGGACTCGCCTAGAGCCGACACGTCCGACGTCACCCCACGGATCCCGTCGATTCCTATCTCTTGGAAAGATGCTGTGCCACTTCTTGCTGCACTGGACGGGTTCGGAGTGCCCGGAGCGCAAGTCAACCGGTCGGGCTGGGTCGGCGGCCTGAACGTTACATACAGTACCGGGCCGGCTCCTGGCGCAATACTCTCCTTGTCTAATGACATGGAGGACACCATTACTCCAATCTGGAACGCTGTTGGTATCATCAATGGCACTGATCCGGATTATACGCTGGTCATAGGCAACCACAGAGATGTAAGTAAAATCTCAATCGAAAGTCCAGGTTCTGCTATCCAGGTCTTGTGCCGCCTGTGCACTGCCCGGATGGTTGAACGGCTTGAACTCGTCAAGTGCATAAACTAAACTGATGTGCCACAGGCGTGGATCGTTGGTGGAGCAGCCGACCCCAACTCGGGATCTGCAGTCATGGTTGAGCTCTCCAAGGCGTTTGGCAAGCTTTTGTCCACCGGCTGGAGGCCAAGGAGGAACATTGTCCTGTGTAGCTGGGACGCTGAAGAATACGGGCTGTACGGGTCGACCGAGTGGGTCGAGGAATACGCTCCATGGCTTGCGCAGACCAGTGTGGCCTATCTCAACATCGATGTTGGCACTTCGGGACCCCGCCCGGGGTTCTCGTCCACACCAGAGCTGCACAACATCACCCAGGACGTCATGAAGAAGGTGTTGTGGCCAAATGTAGGGGCTGGTGAGCTCAACAGGACCATGTACGAAGCCTGGTTCGACGAGACTGGAGGAAATGTTGGCGTCTTGGGCAGCGGGTCGGACTATACGGCATTTGTGCACAATGGCATCAGCTCGGTTGATGTCGGGTCCTCGGGAGGCCCCAACGATGCCGTCTATCACTACCAGTAGGTTGAAGGGCTCAGGGCCTGGGGCTTAGACCCGTGGGAGACGGCGCGGCTGACATGGACGCAGCTCCAACTACGACAGTTATCACTGGATGACCGCCTACGGTGATCCAGGATTTGTAGTTCACAAGGCCATGGGCCAGTTCCTCACTCTGCTGGCTTATCACCTCGCGGATGACCCCGTCATCCCACTCGACATCCCCAACTACACAATCCAGCTCCGGGATTATCTTGACGAACTGCGTGCCACAATTACCGAGGCCGGCATAGAACTCGACGTGGCGCCTCTGGAGGCTGCTATCGACAAATTCGAAGATTCGGCCGACAAGATAGCCGCGCTAGCAACTGAAGCGACAGTCACAGGGGATGCGGTCCTCGTTGACCAAGTGAACTCAAAGTATCGTGACTTCCAGCGCGGTTTCACCTCGCAAGGCGGCCTACCAGATCGAGGCTTTTTCAAGCACGTCGTGTTCGCTCCCGGCATAGACACTGGTATGGCTTTTGTGATATGCCGTCCCAGATCGATTCCGAACTCTTACTGACAGACGTCACAGGGTATGCGCCTGTCATCTACCCAGGGATCACCGAGGCCGTCGATGCCGGAAATAGCTCGCTGGCTTCATCGGAGCTGCAAAGGACCACTGCAGCCATTGAAGCAGCCGCAGCCATCTTGGCTGCATAACCCATCTGGCATCTAAAAGACATCAGCAGAACGCGACAAGCCGGGCTATGTTTCTTGCCGCATCCGATCCAGCTCAGGGCGTCGGTCTTTACGGTCGACTGGTTCCTTTGGGACGCTGCAGGCGGATTGGCATCTGACCTAACCTCGACGACTTCGAATATATATAAATTTACATTATACATTGAGGACTGTGTTGACAAAGCTCCTTGCAGCTTGACTTGCAGAAGAACACTTCCATATTTCGTTTGTTCTCACGGATGCGCACGGAATTGGGGTGTGAGTCTTGTTGCAAGCTAGAGACGGCCCAGAGTAAACATGGTCTCCTCCTTTGTCCGGCAGATCATAATGACAGGCCAATAATTGCACCGCGAGCGTACTTGCGTCACAGTGGAACGTTCCTTGCATCCAGAACCCATGGCCGTGGAGCACGCAACGTTGGACAGGTAAGCCACACCACACACATGCCTAAAAGAGGCTCGGCCATGACGGTCACTTCGGGCATTATTACTCGGGTCGCACCTAATCTGCCCCATCTTGATGATCAAGAGTCGTGCAACATGTGGCTCCAGCTGTACCTGTCCAACAAATGGCTGGCTACAGCTCCCTGCTGCCGTCGGCCATGTCGTTCTCGCAAGTTTGGTAGGCGACCTGTCCAGCACTGTTTTCAATTTGGATGCTGTGCCTGATTGCGTAAATTTGACAGCAATGACCGACAGTGGTCGTGCTTCCGGCCCGCCACACGGATAGCGTACGTACATGCCGTGTTATTTCCAGGGCCGTTGTGAGGCTGTGGACTTAATGTAAAACCGAGTCATTCAGGGGATCATTGCAGGGGCGGCTGCGGAGAACTGGGGCGGATCGGAGTGGGTAGGGCTTCTTTCACGAAGCTTGTTTCCACTAGTTTCCACCTATCACGGCGCATAAGCAAGGCCAGGGATGTAGGCTGCTGTACGACTTCTCCTGCGTATTTCGTGCATATAAAATACCAAGAGGGACAGTCACGATGTTGCGATGTTTCGGCGCGAGATCCTCCGCAGCCAGCGACATTCCTTCTTTTTATACACACACACACACACACACAGTCATTCTTTGATTCACTCGAGAGTCTCCGGCAGACACTCTCCTATCCTTCTCTATAGACCCTGTCTCACAGTCGTTGTTTCGCCAATATGAAGTCGGTCGTCATCCTCAGCGCTCTTTTTGCCGCGGCACTTGCTGCCCCCAGCCCTGACGCCGTGGCCCGCTCTCTTGCTCGGCGCAAGGCAGCCAGGGCTCAGCGGGCCCAGCACAGCAAGCCTCGCATTCTTGCCGCTGCCTCGGATGAGTACAACGAGAACTGGGCCGGCGCTGTCCTCACCGGGGAAAGCGTCACGGCGGCGTCTGGCAGCTTCCCTGTGCTCAAGGCGGCAGTGCCCACAGAGAAGGAGGCCGGCGAGAAGGAGTACACGGCGTCGGCGTGGGTCGGCCTGGACGGCTATAACTGCAACGGGCTCTGGCAAGCAGGCGTTGACTCTATTGTCGAGTCTTCAGGGGAGACCTCGTTCTATGCGTGGTATGAGTGGTGAGTACTTATGACTAACAAGACTGTCTGGGGACACTGAAAACGTGTGAATTGAGTGCTGACGGCTTGGGCCAGGTATCCCGCCGACACGCAGGTTGTCGACCTGGGAGAAATCTCGGCTGGCGATGTCAGTCCTTTTCTCTTCCTCCTATTTTCCGAGACATGCCTGTGCATGACCGTCACTCGAGATCTTAAGGCGCTAACGACTTCCACTTTCCAGGTCATAAACGTCGAGCTCACGGCAGCCAGCACTACCAAGGCATCTGTGGTCCTGGAGAACAAGACCAATGGCAAGAAGTTCACCAAGACCGTCACCTCGTCCGACGCGCTGTGCGGCACCGCCGCCGAGTGGATTCTCGAGGACGTGACTTTCCAGGACTCCAACACCGGGCTGGCCAACTTCGGCTCTGTCACCTTCTCCGACATTAAGGCGACGGTGGGTGGAGCGAGCACCTCGTCTATCGGCGATGCTGTCATCATGGATATCCAGGACACTGATAACAACATCCTCACCTCTTCCAAGGTCTCTGGATCCACCGTTGTTGTGACTTACGATTGAGACGTCGGCACAAGGTGGGCGGAGACGGAAACCAAACACAAGTCCATGAGGGGCGAAGTCTTGGTGTACATATTGGAAATATTTCTTGAATATTGTAGATAATTAGCCTACCTACATAGCAAAGCGCGAGCCTATCGTGGTGCACATACAATTTGTCTGTTCCCAGAGCATCTCCACAGAGCATCATGGCCAGTGGCTAGTCGAGCACTGGAGGACGGCATGGAAATTTGCCGAGGTGAGCGTCTCGACGAAAATCCTCGAGTCGTCAAGCCCACGGACAATACACATGTGGGTCTCGGTAGATTAGAGTGCTCCGTACACCCTAGAATGCTCAGTGCACACATGCATGTACCAGTTTGCTGGAATGCCAGAATGTCAGAATGTCAGAGTTAGATACTGGACACAGATGGTCAGTGTGCTGCTGGTTTTACTGTGCTGCGTACTGTATGTAGGCTTGAGATCGCATGCCGGGCCGGAGGGCGGCGTGGAACAGAATCGGGAGCCAAGACTCGGTCGGGATCGGCATCGGAGGCTTGAACACTTGTGACCCGTTCAAAATGCTTTTTTTGTTTGTGCAAAGAGGTGTGGGGTGTAAGACGAGGGGCCGAGGACGGGTCAGACTAAGAGTACATGTAGGTCCTTGTCGATGTCGTGACTAGGTGCCCCGATTTTCGCACCTCGGTAGCGCTCTAGATTTGCCAATGGCGGACGCTGAGCGGAGTACTCCGCCCATCCTCTGCCTGGGTCTTCGGTCTGACTGTGTGAGAGCGAGTGTGTGCATGAGACAGGGAGAGGGCGAGAGAGAGGGCAACAGAGATACTTGCAGAGACTGAGTATGAATTGGTATGACTCCTTCACAAGGTGCATGCAGAGCTAGTTAGTCTCTTCGCTTTCGACTTCCTTTTCTTCTTCTCACGTTTCCCCTCACTATGAGCGATTTCTTGCACCCATGTGCTTATTTCTACCTATTCAATGGGAAAATACAATTGGTACATGGCCAGATAATATTACCAAGTCGCTTTCTTAAATTTGGATTCTCTGTCCCACTAAGGGCTCATTAAGTGCTCTTACCGTCACCGGTAATCGACCACCCCCGATCCTCGTCCGGGCCGTCGAAACTCACCCGCACCAGTCCACCACGGGATGGTCTGATCCTGTGCTTGTTCGCATCACATAACCTGCCGAATAAACCCGCGTGCGAAAGTCTATTTCGACGTCATGAGCGCTGCCCACAACAACAAGTCTGGGCATGTGCCTTGCCATCCCTCAGCCTCCAGCATCCCGGATGAGCACACACCATTAATTGGAAACGCCACATCTCAGTACCCAAAACCCTATGACAGGCCAGCAGAGGGAGAAGAGGACGACGATGATATCGACCCAGATGAGTTTGATCTGCTGCTCACCCGCTCATCCTCGTATGCGACCGGCCCGCTGGGCCCGGAGGCGACCGAGACCCCGCTCCTCAGAGGGGACCGCAAGTACAGCAGCAGCAGGGCAGGCCGTCCACCGACCATCTTCTCCAGCAGGCGGGCGTCCGTCGCAAGCGAGGTCCTCGAGGATGAAGTGGCCGCCGAGCTGGAAAGGGCCGGCCCGGGTGCGGACAAGGAGCCCTTCCTCGGGGGCATTTCTTATGCCCGCTTCTGGTGGATCTTCGGCAACATCCAGGCCCTCCACTTTGTCTCGTGCTTTGACGGCACCATCATGGCCTCGTCGCACCCGGTAATAACGTCCTACTTCCAGAGCTCAAACTCGGCATCGTGGCTTTCCACGGCCTTCCTCCTCACCTCCACCGCCTTCCAGCCGTTGCTGGGTAGGTTGTCCGACACGGTCGGGCGCAAGGGCCCCTACGTTGTCACAGCAACAATATTCGCACTGGCAACCCTCTGGTGTGCACTCGCCCAGAGTATGACGAGCTTCATCGTCGCTCGAGCCGTCTGTGGCATCGGAGCCGGTGGTGTCATGACCCTGGGAAGCATCATAATCTCGGACCTGGTGCCTATCGAGAGGAGAGGAGGTGAGTACGGAGTACCCTAGGCTGCCCGTGTGCTTGTGCTTACGCCTTTGTTTTTGTGCGCATGTGTATGTCCGTGTTTCTGTATGTACTGATCGATGCAACCTTGTGCAGCATACCAGTCTTATATCAACATGGTGTACGGCGTCGCTTCAACATCTGGCGCGGCTCTAGGTGGCTTCCTTGCGGAGAATCTGGGATGGCGCGCAGAGTTTGGCATCCAAGTGCCCCCGTTACTTCTCTGTGTTGGCATCTCAGTCCTCACGATCCCAGGTGATCTTGGCTTGGACGCCCGCGCCCACAAGGAGACGGTGCTCCAGGCTATGAGGCAGTTCGACTTTAGAGGCTCTTTCTTACTGACCACTTCTATCGCCTTCCTGATCCTCGGCCTCAACCTTGGCGGAAATGTCCTCGCCTGGACCCACCCCCTCGTCCTCGCATCGCTGGCCATCTTCGCCGTCAGCTTCCCGTCATTTCTATGGGCGGAGCGGTCTGCATTACGGCCCATCATGCCTCTTCGCCTCATACAGCGGTCTCCACATGCCAACATGATATACTCCAACTTCCTCTCCGCCTTCCTGATGAACGCCATCCTGTTTAACATGCCCTTGTACTTTCAAGCTGTGCTCCTCACCTCTGCCACGACGAGCGGATTGTGTCTTGTAAGCTGAGAATGCCCTTGGCGTCACCGCCTGGTCAGGCTGATCATCCTAATTTACTAACCTTTCGGTCATCAGATGGTTCCCACCATTGCCTCTAGCTCCTGTGGCACTGCCACGGGCTTCTTGGTAACAGTGAGTGAATCCTTAGCGCACAACATGACCCTTTCCACATCATGACCTGCATTCAGATATGCATGAGTCCAGTTGTTTGTTGAAATCCGGACTACCATATTTCAAAGCTCTGGATGTTCCAAGCATATCTTCGATTACTAGATCTAATATAAAAATCTCTCTAGTGGACTAAGCGCTTAAAGTGGCCTCTCGTGTTGGGTGCGGCCTTGTTCCTCGTCGGGTCGGTCGTGCTCTCATCAATGCAACGGGGTTGGCCGCTTTTCGTTTACCTCATACTCCTCGTGCCTCATTCGATGGGACAGGTACGTTACCCCATGGAGCTTATTCCCTCAAGATGCGCCACTTTGAAATTGGACCTAGCGTTAATCTGTATATTAGGGATTCGCTTTCCCCGGTACGTTCATCGCTATCCTAGCGTCAAGTGAGCAGGCGGAGCAGGCCGTCGTCACCAGTACTTTGATTCTTTGGCGCAGTATGGGTACAGTACTTGGCATCGCCGGGAGCAGTCTCATCGTCCAGAACTCCCTCTGGGTTTACCTCGAGACGTACGTCACCGACAGGGCAGCAGAAGACGCTGGATTCCTGGGTGGCAAGGACGAGGTCATTGAAAAAGTGAGAGAAAGCATCGAGGCTATCGGGAAAATGGGAGGTCTCGTACAAGAGCAAGTTGTCATGAGCTATGAAGCTTCCATCAGGGCGGCTTTCTTATCCTGTATTGTCCTCGCCGTAGTCAGTCTTCTTTTATTATTGCCAATTAGACTGCCTCGCTTAGGCGAGAGGAAGAAATAGGCGGTTAGGCTATCACAGTGTAGAGAAGACTCTGTCAGACTGCCTGTTGGAAGCAATTAAAACCATGGTACTATTGGGGCATTCTCAACTTTGTGTGTTCAGGGCCGCTGGGAAACTGGCTCAAGAAATTTGCGCGAAATGGAAAGGTGATTGAAAAGATGGCCCAAGAAATGCTGGGCAGTGGAGGTGCTTTGAGAAACATTCAAGAGACGTGGACACATGCGCATGGTTTCCAAGATTGAGTAGAGGCGTTGAAGCCATGTCTTCGTTGTGGGTATTAACAGTCCAGCAGATAAGAGTACGTGATCGGCCAGCTGGAACCAAGCTTCGTCTGACAAATATATGTGAGTACTCAAATATAAATTTGATCGTGATCATTTTAGATTCAGAGCTCGAAGTGAAACACTTTTTGGAGCTTTGTAAATCCGGTTTCCTTTTCCCAGACCAGAGATGATGGGGCTTAACTATTGGCACCGTGACACGCTCAAGCTCTTTCCTTCAAGGAACCCCACTCGCCGCTCCTGACGGAATAATTTGTAAGTCCTGGGTGTACTAGTGGTGGATGAGCAGAAATAGGCCGTGTTTTGCTATCCTAAGCATCTCTAATCCATCTGCGTCGACATTTGTGTGGGCCAAAAGATTATGTGAGGTGTGGTTGTGGTTGGTTCAATTGAATTCTACACGTCCAAAATAAGGCAAAGCAAGGGCAGTCAAATTTCTTGTAACCCCCAAAGTCTATCACCCACGATGTTCAGCTCGTAAGATGTACTCTCAATACATCTGCTTGATGACTTGCCTGAGATACAGAGGTTGAGGAGGGTGGACTCTCAATTTGCCATGTGCCTGGCGCAATATGGGCTCAGAGTGAAACACTTCAGCTGCGGCCTCGGGTTCAAGAAGCTTTTGAAATGGGACCTCCATACCTGCCCGATGAAATCAAAAGTTTGCGAGGTATGCGATATATATTGAGCCGTGTGTGTAGTGACTTCAGCCGCGAATGCTGGGCCGCCTGTGGTACGTCCGAAATCATGTCCCAATGCAGCGAGTACTGGCATTCATAGCAATGATAGCATATAAGATGGCCCTCACCATCACGAAAATTGAATATAGAAACAAGATGCCCAGGCTACATATGTAAGGCGCTTGCCTCCTTCACATGGCTGAACAGCTCTCAGATGAGAATGTTGAGGTGCTGGATACAAAAGCCAAGATAATCAAACACTGAGCTTATTTTCAGTATCTGCCCACCGAAAAGGGTAGATCTGCGAGAAATATTTGGCGTCAAGAGTGAACGGACTTGGGTGGTTGACAAGTGGTGTCGTGATGAGATGTGAGAATAGTATTATTCGAGACTACTTTGTGCTCTGCCTGTGGTCTGAACTTGTAAGCATTGGGCACCGGGAAAAGCCAGTATTTTATGCTGAAAGAAAGTAATGGGCAAAAAGAATGTAGACACACTTCTCGCATCGAGCCTCGAATCCATGTTGTGGCAAAGCATCCATCTGGAGCGTGACCCTCACCGTTTCGGTAATGATCCGCCTTGTAAGAAATACTGGGTGTAACTAGACAGGTTCATGGGGCCTTGATGAAAGCACATAATCAGACAGAAGCCTCAAGTTGCTTGCACCTTGGTTAGGTGTTTGCTTCGGGACATGCTTCTCTCGATGATAGCTTGATGTTCGAACTTCAAGAAACCTCCTCTTATCAGTATCGTAGTTGTTCTCTCATGATGTCAAGTTCGGACGCTTGGAGCCTGGGGAAAGGAGGAATGCGGCGTGATTTCCGAAAGTCAGCCACCATGCTGAAAAGGCTGTGTAACTAGTCGAAACAAGGGGGTCATTGTTCAACACCATTCCGCGTCGACACATGTTGCTGGAAGCAACCACCCAGAAATGACGTCTGTTGTGTGAGAAGCTGCAGGCACTCGTCAGACAATTGAAAACTACGCATTTCATTTCCCAAGTATGAAAACCCTGCGGCCTGCACATACATATGCCGAGATACTCGCAGATCGTTGCTGTCAGCCCCCCCCCCCGGGGTTTGTAGCACCACACACGGCATTTTATGCAGGTCTGATAGATGCGCGCTGGGTGGCCGGGAGATTGCTGCTGCCGGTGGGGCGGGACGACGCCCGTACAGTACACCACCTGAGGTATGTAATAGGACTCTTGTAAGCCATGCGTGCCTGCCTCAGTTCCGTCATGGCCGGAAGTCACCACCCGCGTTCCCAACGATCTGAACCTGGTTCTATTGTCAGGCTGTCCTAGGCTTACTTGTGTTAATTCGGGCATCTGCGAATGACACCCTGGGACTTTTCATTCAACTTCATGTGCAGCACGAGTCTTGAAGGCAAACGAAGGCAAACGATACAGCTAGCTACGTCCATGTGGCCTCCAGTTGCCCCGACTCCATTTGCTATGCTTCGATGCCAGCTACTACCACAGTATTCCAGGGCGTGGTATTGATACATGCGTACGTGCCGACGAAACAACATTGGAAATTCATACCCAATCTTTGCCCCCCCTTCGTGCATGCACGTGTGCTGCGCCTCCATTATCTCATCAGTGTGTTCCGACACGCAGTCATCAATCAAATATACTGCCAGAGCATCCCATTCAAAACAGTCCAAAAACAGGAGCTGGTGTGTTTGTAAGCAAGCACCTACCTCTCTGGCTCTGATAAGGCCCACCCTTGCTGACCGAGGTGTGCGCGCCGTCAAGCTCGCCCGTCCAGAGGTGGCTCGGCACCAAGGTTCCGAGTGAGTGTGGCAGCCGTGCCAGCCCTGCATATCTCGTGGGCTCGGCGCCGGCAAGACGGCAAGGTCCTCGAGATCGGCACAGCAACACCCATTCCATCAGGTCTAGCGCAGGTTGGCCCAGCCAGGCAGCCTGGCAGCACAGGCAGGGGGCTAATAATAAGAAAGCAAGAAGAAAGCTGTGCTGGACAAGCAGACAAGCAGACCAAGCTACAACAGCTACCACAAGCTACAACGAGAGAACACTGACACACTCACGCACTCACACAACCAACACACGCACCAACACGCCATTGATAGCTGGCCCAGCGGTACGGGATGCGCCGCTAACTGACAGTAGTGCTCGCTGCATTTTTGCCCTTACCTGCTGCCTGCAGTCTGTTGTGGAGCAAAAGGACCGGTGGCTGGCTTTTGCTTGGTCGAGCCGACACCAAGACCTGCCCTTTTGTCGGGAATAAGGCCTTGGCTCTCACCTCTGTGTTTCTCCGGCAGCTTGGCAAAGGATCCTGCGCCGTCCAGAAACGGACTCGCTCAGGACTCATGCTGGGGCAGACCGCACGCGCTTGGCTTCTTTTTATCTGGCGGCTGCCCGCATCTTGAGAGGTTGGGCGCCACGCCGCATTTCCCTATTTAATTACCATCACCCACACGCCCGCCCGTCAAACAGCTCTCTCGGTAGGACCGGCGTGGGAGAGACACACAGCGAGATAATACCACTACATTAAGTGCCGACTGGCTTATTATCCAACTGGACAAACAACCCTGGCTCTACCGACTGTGCACCACCTACCTGCTCTGCCTTGGAGTGGGACGAGACGAGACGAGACGGGACGGGACCAGACGAGACGACACACCTCTTGTCGATGCAGCTGAGCCTAACATTGAATCCACCTCAAGACCATCTAAAGATCCACGTGCGACTGCGGAAACTCCGTGCTCCTCTCACTGGCATCCGATCACTACTATCAGCTCATAGTCCATAGCTCACGAGATTATCGGGGCTATCAAAAGAGCAACCGCTCTGATTTTGCGGAGTCGGCCATCGGGAGACCTTTGACGCCGCTCTCCCAGCCTGATCCAAACACCTTGGCCGGCGCCGGCGACTTTTCAACACGAGGAGTGCTATGCTGAGACGTCTATCGACACCTGGGACTCGTCTTGACATCCGGGCTGTGCCCAGCACGAGGCAGCGCCCCGTCTACCCCCGGCCGGGCTGACCACACTTAGACTGCCGCCGCCGCCGCCGCCGCCGAGTCGACCGCCGCCATGGCTGCTCACCAGTCCGCAAAGAACGTGAAGTGGGTCGAGGGCCTCAGGGGCATTGCTTCGGTCATGGTCGTCATGACACATGTCGCCCGCGCCTTCGACTTCCCCCTCTTCTTCCCCAGGGACAGGCCAGACGTGCCGCCCCGCTTCTGGCAGCTCCCCATCATCCGCGTCCCGGCCCAGGGCAGGATAGGCGTGCCCATCTTCGCCTTCCTCACCGGCTTCGTCTGCGCCCTCAAGCCGCTCAAGCTCGGCCGCACCCGCCACCAGCAGGGCGACGCCCTCATGGCCGTGGCCAAGAGCGCATTCCGACGGCCTCCCCGCCTGGTCCTGCCCGCCGCCATCGCCACCTTCATCAGCTTCTGCCTCACCGCCATCGGGGGCTACGAGACGGCACACTTCTGCGACTCCTTCTGGGTCCGCTTCGACGCCCCCGGCATGGAGCCCACCTTTAGGCGTGAGCTGGCGCGCCTGTTCCGCTCGCTCCTGACCACCTGGACGAGCACCGACAACGCCTACGACCGCCACCAGTGGGCCATGCGGCCGCTGCTGGTGGGCGCGTTCCAGGTGTATATCCTGCTGGCTGCCACCATGGGCATGAGGCCGAGGTACCGCATGGTGGTCCACTTCCTGCTCATGACATATTGGTGGCTGAACAGACAGGCCAACACCGAGACGTTCGGCTCATTGATATCTCTCGGAACGCTCCTGGCCGACCTTTCGCTCCACCGCCCGACTCAGAATTTCATCGCATCCAACCACCGAATGCTGTCTCTGGTCGTGGCGCCCCTGCTCATCCTCAGTGGCCTGTTCTTGGGTTCGTACCCCCAGGAGCACGAGGACTGGTCCCGTTGGTCCCTTGGCCTCCAGCAGACGTTTGTCAACATGGATCCTCCCCCCGGCGCATCTCGTGGCAGCCTCCTTGTCCCCGAGGGCACAGATGCCCGCCGCCGCTTCTCCTCGATAGCCATACAGTGCTGTGCTGTTGCCATATTCATCAGCCCTGTTCTTCGCGAACTACTCAGCAACAGGTATTTCCTCTGGCTCGGCCGACACTCCTTCGCCGTATACCTGGTCCACGGCACCATATTGAGGACGGTCGGCATGTGGATCGCGTACGGGTTGACGCCCCGGTTCGAACAAAAGGAAGATGGCACGTTCGAGGAGTTCTTGCACATCCGGAGCAAGGCGAGTGTCCACCTGGCAATACTGGTCTTTGTGGTCTTGACGTACACTGCGGCGTGGGCTTGGATGCGCTGGGTCGACACCGCATGCGCACGGGCGACGCAGTGGCTGGAAAGCAAAGTGTTCCAGGCCGAGGACGACGAGGACGCTGACGAAGCTGAGAAGGGCTTTAGGGGCGGCCTGCTTGACAAGCATGCCAAGGACCACCAGCGGATGGCGGGCGTGACGGACGCGGGGGTTGAAGCCAACACTGAAGGGGGCTTCCCTGGGATCCAGAATCACCGTCGCTCGATAGGCCAAGCGGCCTTTATGAATTTGGGCACACCACTCAGGACGGGGTCCATGGATAGTGGAGGGCGACCACCATGAGACTAGGATAGACAAGAATGCCGGAGACAACGACGCCACGATTTTGATCGAGTCGTGGTCTTTTGACACGAGTGCTAACAGCCCCTGGCGAGTCGACCGCGGGATGAGTCTTCTTTGTGTTATCGACTTGGATTGAAGCGCTTGGACCGGGTCACCACCATACAATACACTTGAGTCATGGTTTTCACTTTCCAGAGAGGCTCGGGGCCAACGCAGAGGAGAAAGTAATCATCTCCGGCTCTGGCTCTTGCAAGTCGCAGAGCGTCTCGATGCATCTACGCCGGAATTGGTTTGGACGGCATAGAATTATGTAATTATACGAGCATTATGAATCTAGATACCAGGATATGATGGTAGAGAGCAATGGGGAAAAGGGAGAAGGGAGAAGGGGGTTTGTTGTACATGCATGCAAACATACAGGCGTGGCGCGAGGACGGCCGACGTTGAGGAGCTCCAAAGCTCTTGTCTGAGCGGGTCCTGCGTTTTGGCTTATATAATTATTTATCGAAACCAAACAATGAAACAAATCATGATGTTTCAAAGTGGCTGGTCCTCCGTCGTTAAGTTCAGGGGCTGGCCTATGGCCATGTTTCAGAAAGGAGTGTCGGGGAAGGGGAAGGCCAAGCCTGTCATGGACCGGACCCCAACTGCGGCCACAGGCTCAGGCAAATCCGTAGGCCACTCGAAGAACGAACGGCCCAGGTCTATCTATATCCATCACCTATACGAGGTCAGTCTCGTCTCCAGACTCACTGCTGGTCTCAATCAGACCATAAGCAGACATGTTCTCGTCCCAGTCCTCGGCACGGCGGTGCGGGAGATTGCTAGCTCCGCTATTGCTGCTGTTCGCTCAAGGTGCCTATCCGCTCTCAGAACAGATCCTCCAGGACGTCGACTACGCTGTGCTGCCTCCTTTCGGCCCATTGCTAACGGTACGTGTCATCGAGGCTCGCTTCTATCTGATGGAGTCTCCAAATGATGGGGCGTCTCTCAAGTGCTGACCGTGACGCAGTGTGGCGCCCACTCACACTATCTGCCAACGCCAGATGAGCAACACAGTGAAGGCCCGATATGGGAAATGAAGCCCTCACCGGGGAAAGGTCGCGGGCTGTTTGCTGCTCAAGACATCCTGAAAGGAACCCACGTGCTGGTCGAGACGCCCCTCTTGGTCGTGAGCCCTCCAGCTTTGGTCCCAGGGATGGGCTACTCTCTGTCTGCAATGGCTGCGGACGTAGAGCACGAGTACTCGCGGCTCACTCCGGAGCAGCAGGAGGAATACCTCTCTTGTCACGAGCAAAGGCTCGAAGGGGATAGCCAGGACGAGTCGGGCCGGCTCATGGCGATCCTCCGAAGCAATGCCTACAACTTGGACGACGGTAGGGTTGCCATCTATCCCAAAGTGGCACTGATCAACCATTCCTGTCAGCCTAATGTGCTGAATGCGGATAATGGAGGCACGAGAGTCATCGTAGCCACGCGAGATATTCAGGAGGGAGAAGAGGTAGGCAGATGCAGAAACCAGCTGGTGGACGGCCGTATCACAAATCCCGGGTCTCGTTCCAAAGCAGCTGACTCGTTGTAGATTCTTACAACATACATACCGCTGCTTTTGGACACGGAAAGCCGCAACCAGAGGCTGCGACCATACGGATTCCGTTGCAACTGCGTAGCATGCCGGTCTGGGGTTTCGGACACAAGACGGGTTCAGGCCGGTAAGGACCTTAGGGAGTTGGAGAGCGCGCTCCAGACTCCCGGAAAAAAGACAAGGTTCGCAAGAAACAAGCTCATGTCGACTGCTCAATCTCTGGCAGAGTACATCGAGGAGGAAGGTTTTGCCGATTATTATGTCAAGACAAGCCGGTTGGCCTTTGAACACGCCGCCATGGCCCACAATAAGAGCAACGCCAGGAAATGGGGACAGAGACACCTGGAGCATCATGAGATGGTCGACAGGAACTCACGCGAGTCGCGAAATGCCCAAGGACTCGTGGACTCGCTGTGAGATGTATGTATTTTTGACACTGCGACCGGTCTCAATGACGAGTCAAGTTCGTTCTATCGTGGTAATCAAGTCGGAAGATAACAACAAGAAATGAGGGGGACCTTGGAAAGCATTTGTATCGGGCGGCAGGACGACCGTGCAAGGTAATGTATCACTCAAGTCGAAATGCCACTTGTGTTCCATTCTGACCTCCACGCTCAGAATACGGAGGAATCAATTATTCTTTGGGTGGCCACAAGTCATGTTGACCTTTTTTTAATCCCTTGACTTCTGGCGGCGATTGATATTTGAGCTTGTGTTTTCAAAGCCCCAATGTTTCACAACAGTAAAAATATGAAAGATGGGCACATCCTCGGATCCTCCTGATGGGCCCGGGGATTTTACTCGTCGTATTGTGTCAAGTCAAACACCCGAACGCGTCTGGGAGTAAAAGACGTCAATAATTACCCCCTCAGTTGACATGTCGTGCTTACGATGAGGCACAAACAGGCGGGAAAGAGCAGGCGGCAGAAGCGCGGATGGAGAGTATCTTCCGAGCTTCCGTCCAGCTTGAAGTGCACACCATACGTATCGGCTGAGATATCGAGCGTCCCAACGGCATTTGAGAGGATCAATCCTGGAGTCAAAACGTCATGTGACATTCGGAATCATTGGCGATGTCGATTTTGATAGCGGCGACGTCTATGCGACTCAAAAGACTCTATAGCAACAGATGGCGCACCTCAAAACAACTAATTACTCCTGACGCCGTGTGCTCGTGATCGCGATCGGTCTGATGCTATGAATGCCGTGATAAAATAAAAAAAAACATGTACCCCAACGCCAAACAAGTGTATGCGCATGCATCTAAGGCACCCATCTATTTAAGCAGAGCGCTCATCGCTTCGCCATGGCAGTTTCACGCACCAGGTGCCCGGCCTCGTGAGTGTCGTCCCTGGCTTGCTTCAGGAATGGCAGCAGCGCCGTGCCTCCCGTCCCCGTCAGCTCTTTGTCGGCCCCGTTCTTCCCAGCGTCTTTCTTGTCGCTCTGTTGCCTAGTCGACATAGTCGCGAGGTTGACCGCCTTCTTGCCCGCGTCTCCTGTCCACGGCTTCCTGGACGGGATGACAATGTAGGTGGTCACGATGCCCAGGTGTTTGTTCCTGAACTCAGTCAGGGTCTTGGTGGCCGCGGCGTACGCCTCCTGCATCCTTGCGTGCTTCTCCCCGCTCGTCGGCATCATGGCCAGAGAGCGAATGCTGCCCGACCGCCCCACGTGCTCAAGGAAACGCCGGTGCCCACCTGGCATGTACTCCCTCACCTCCTGGTGGAAGCTCTTCTCCTCGGGCTTGCCGGCCTTGGCGTGCGGGTTGTTGCTCCCCTCGGACGTGTGAGTCACTCCCAGCACGACGTCCCAGAACTGGATCAGCGATGACTGCCCATTGCTTCCGCCACGCCACTGCTGCCACGACCCCTTTCCGTTACCCTCGTCATAGAACAGACCATTTGGCAGGCCCGCAGCGGCCATGTTCATGGACCCGGCCAGGAACGGCCTGATCTTGTGATAGAAGACCATGGGGTCACACCTCTCGCGCATGCGGTCCAGGAGTACGCCGACCTTCCTGATGCAGACCGACAGCTCATCCAGCGCGGCGGTGATGGTGTCGTAGTCGCGTGTGTGAATGGCTCGCAGGGCTCTGAGCATCATGGGCATGATATAAGCGCCTTGTGCCTCCATGGCGACGGAGACACAGAGAAACCAGGACTCATCCTCTGTGCCCGTAAAAGTGTGCGGCGATTTGAGGCTGTCGAGGTCGGTGAAGCAGTTAGTGGACGAGGTAAAGTTCCAGAGGTTAAGGGCCGCGTATGTTGCTACTGGTGGCACCTCGAGATGTCGGGAGACAGTGAGAAGGGGCACTGATATTGCGGGAACTAGGATCTGTCACAATGCTACGGTCAGCATGGGCTTCTATGTAGATGCACCTCGAGCTTCTCCAGCGACAGCGATAGGACTCTAGCTAACCTCTGCGGCCTTGTCACCTCCCCAAACATATGCATGTGTCAGGAGGGTCAGGATAACATAAGCCCTCCTCCATTCAGGCTCCGTCCTGAGGCCGTCTGTTGATAGCACTGGTAATTGCTCGACTCTTTGCCTCAGTGTGCCATTGGCCAAGAGACCCTGAATGTTGTGTGTTAAAAGTTCCCAGGGCTCATAGTAAGAATTGGGGAGGAATTTGAGAGGCTCCTCGGAAGGGAGGAAGCCATTGCTGGTGACGTGGAAAGACGCGAGAAGTTCTTCGTCTTGCAGCTGCTCAGTGAGGGCGTGAGGAGACATGTTGGATCCTGCAAACAAGTTCAAGGGCGAGGCGCGGCCAGAAAACGTGAGATCAATCACAGTGAAGAGAGTTGCCAGGCGTGCGGCCTGCTGTTATGCGGTAAGGAAGTATGAAGGAGACGGTTCAGAAGGAATGTCTGTGTGAACCTTGGGCGCAGCAGGAACAATTATTTCGATAATAATATAGAGAAGTCGAGCCACTATGAAGTATTGCAATTTCTATAAGAAACAAGGGACGCCATTCTTGTGACTGAATTAAATTCGAGCGCAGAAGACTGCATGCAGGCTACGGTCCCGGGCACGCGTGGAGGGCGAGGGACACTCAGGGGTGGGGGCGCAACGCCCTACACTGCTGCCATTTCTTCCGCGATCGAACCATGATGTCTTCTTCCGTGCATCTATGGGACTTCCGTGAACGCAAGCAAGGCCTTAATTGCCTGAGACGAATGCTGGGCCAGAAATGTCGGACCCGGACGGCTGGGCAGAGGCATCGGGGGCTCGAGACGAGCAGTGACATCCGGTCGGCGGTTAAACGCGGAAGAGAGACCAGACGATTCGGAAAGGCGGATGTTCGGATGTCATGCTCTGCTGTGTCTGGCTTGGCCCGGAGGCCCGGCTTTTCCTGGGCCCCCAAGTTCTGACCAACCGAGTCAGAACCCCAAGACTGATGTGTAGTGTCGCTCTCGGGGCGAGCCGAAAAAAGCTTGCCAGGGCCCAGAATCCATTACATCAGCGTCTCAGGCCTGGGACCGACTTCAATCGGGGCTTCATCAGGGTCCAGCACGCCGTGCTTAGACTGCAGTTTTGCCCGCCGCCTACATAGGGAAGCCGATCAGGCACAACCAGGAATCAAGCAGCAGTGGTCGACGTCTTTCTTCACCACTCAGAACCAAGCGCAGCATTGGCCTTTGGTTCCATTCTTTTCACCCTTTCTTGGCCATGTCAAAGATGGACTTCAGTGCCACTGCTGGCCAGATACGCTCCGGCAAGAAGCCGGCCTTCAGCGACTTCTCACGGGAGCATGCTCGGTCACTCGACGAGTCTGACCCGATCAAGCACCTGCGGAATGAGTACATCTTTCCTACCAAGGCATCACTCAAGAGCAAGGCGCTCAAGCCCGTCGCATCCTCTGCGGCCACGGCGGTGAACGGCACAGGCACAGCACATGCAGCCAACGGGCAGGACAAGGATGGCGACGGCGCCATCTACTTCTGCGGCAACTCGCTGGGCCTGCAGTCCCAGGCCACACGGCGATACATCAGCGCGCAGCTCGACACGTGGGCATCCATCGGAGTGAATGGCCACTTCACAGACCTCGAGGACTCGCCCCTCGTCAACTGGCAGGATATGGCCGCCCAGTGTGCTACTCAGTCGGCAGGATTCATGGGCGCGCTGCCCAGCGAGATCGTCTACATGAACACCCTGACCACCAACATCCACCTGCTGCTGGCCGCCTTCTACAGGCCGACAGAGAAACGCCACAAGATCATCTTGGAATGGAAACCCTTCCCAAGTGATTATTACGCCATTCACTCGCACATTCAGTGGCACAATCTGGACCCGGCCAAGTCCATGGTCGAGGTCTGGCCCAAGGACGAGAGCTTGTATATCCCCACCAGCCAGATTCTCGCCACCATCGACGAGCACGCCGAAGACACGGCTCTCATACTCCTCCCCGGGATCCAATACTATAGCGGACAGCTGTTCGACATACCCACCATTACCAAGTACGCGCAGGACAGGGGCCTCGTGGTGGGCTGGGACCTGGCCCACGCGGCAGGGAATGTCGACCTCAAACTCCACGAGTGGAACGTGGATTTTGCCATGTGGTGCACATACAAGTACATCAACGCCGGCCCGGGGTCCATCGCCGGCGCGTTCGTGCACGAGCGCCATGGCAAGGTGGAGTGGGCCCCGGATGCCGACAGCGAGGACGGGCAGCCGAAGCCCGTGTTCCGGCCTCGCCTCAGCGGCTGGTACGGTGGCGACAAGAGCGTGCGCTTCCAGATGGCGAAACAATTCCAGCCGACCCCCGGCGCGGGCGGGTTCCAGATCGGCAACCCATCGGCGCTGGACCTCGCCGCCCTGAGCGGCGCCTTGAGCATGTTCAACGAGGCGGGCTTCACGAACCTGAGGAACAAGAGCCTTGTCCTGACGTGCTATGCCGAGGCCATGCTAAATCAGATCCTGGCAGATGAGCAACAGGCCGAGAAGCCCGCATTTACCATAGTGACGCCGGCCAATACCGCCGAGAGGGGCGCACAGCTGAGCATCCTGCTCCGGGAAGGCCTGCTGGACAAGGTGCTGGAGGAATTTGTGGAAGAGGGAATTGTGTGCGACAAGCGAAAGCCTGACGTCCTTCGAGTGGCGCCAGTGCCCATGTACAACAGCTTCGAGGAGGTCTGGAGGTTCATGGAGGTTCTCAGAAGGGCGATTGATGTCCCTCGGAGGTAATTTACCCAGGTAGAGCGGGCGAGCGAGTGGCTCCAGGGCACGGAAATGGTACATTCGCCATCCAAGCTGGCATTTTGGTCCCAAGTTCCATCCGTTTAGACAAACTAGCATACAAATGTCTGATGCCATTTTAATTTCAACCGCTACCCTGCGCGTGCCACGGTTCTCCTGCCATTCTGGAAGTATTTTCTTGATGCGATGCGGACCCAGAGTGTCAGGAAGGGCATATGTTCCTCCTTTTAATATACTAATTATATGGGCTTCACGCTGTGTGCCACCATGAATCACAGGCTCACTTTAAACCCACCTTGGAAGTAATCTCAACAAGTGGCTTTGGAATGGAAAGCTGCAAATGCACCATTTTCAATCTGTGTCAAGGAAAGGCCCTTCAGAGGTGATTTTTTGCATAAACATCGGGTAGTCCCAAGATCAGCAGGCAATCTCTCAATGGCCAATGAGTGCGCTTCAGGAATTATGGCGGCTGAGAATGGTATACGTCGACACGTGGCAGCTTTGGTAAACGGCCAGTCACTGAGAGTTGGTCATTCTCGTAGAGTATTTCTCTCATTCAACACTTTGACACAACCGTTGACCTTTCTGCTTCCAACTCTTGGGTCCAGTCTCAGTTGGTATGAAGCCATCAACGGAGACAAAAAGTTATGCCAAAGTTTGGGCTGCTGTCCGATACTTCTCTCACAGACCCTTGTTTCCCGTGATAAGACCCGACAAGTTGACGTTCCAACTCAAACGGCTGGGAGCCGTGATCTCGGCGCCGGCCATCCCCCGTCCCCGCCCCCACCCCCACTCAGGGACAAGTCGACGGCGGTAAGAATACCGACAAACCCCAGCATTGGCGACCAGTGACAGTTCATTTTCTACTCTGCAGGAAAATGGCAAAACTTGCCGTTGCAGAGAACAATCTTCTGCAGAAATCGATGCATTTGTGGTTGTGTGCCTAGGTAGTTGTAAAAGCAGACCAACTCCGAGTCCTTGCGAGGAGCCGTCATCTGGACGAGCAGCGCAAGAGGTGCTCCAAGAACAGGAGAGAGATAGTGAGAAGGGGCGGGTGCATCCAAAGAGATCAGCAATAATTCTGAGAATTACATTCATGCCGAAAGAGGCGTCTACTTGTAGAGACTGACCCTTTGTCATCCTCAAGACAGCTTTGTGTGCGACAAATGTGCAGGTCGAATGAAACCCGCTCCAAGCCTCATGTCTGGAACCATTTCTTGAATCCGTTGCAGGGAAAGGTAACCAATTTCAGGTCGTATGGTCGGTGACGAAGTAAGTTGACCACATAGTGCGTGGGCAGGCGCGATATTACGTTTAAGCGCACCCGCCATCTAGTCACGCCATCTTGGGGGAGACAGAGAAAGGGGGGAAGGGAAGAAGGAAGACGGAGGGAGTTGGTAATATTGGGCTGCAGAGCATGCAGAAGTCAAATCGGAATCTCTTCTCCTTAAGGGACCTTGCGCGAAACATTTGCCGGTTGATTCCAGTCAACGAAATGGGGGTCTTTGGGTGTGGGATAATAAGCTGTGGAATAACCTCCTATGGGATGATTTTCTATGGGAGCAACACAATTATCAGTAATGCGAAAAGAGGGAAGGATTAGCTCCAGCGGAAGTGAGCCGCCAGCCTCGACTCTGCAGACAAGACGCGATCCTCATTGATCTTCGATACCGATTAGTGATGGCGGATCGATTGGTGCGACGTCACCAAGGAGCGTCCTCATGACGGTAGCAAACAAGGAATTGTCACGTTTGGGGACGACGGGAGCTCACGGCCGTGGCTCTCCGTAACGGCAGTAAAGACCGTGCGAGGCGTGCGAGATTTGGATGTCTGAGAATGGAGGAGGAAAGACGTCGTTGTGTCTGCCACGTCGGCTGTTAAATATGCTGTTGTATTAAAAGGCCGACCGATTCTGTCATCTTATAGACAGTGGACGACATGAGCCACCGGTAATATGCTCTCCTTCAGGCTAGCCATTCAATCTGTGTGCAGCGCGGGCCACTCAGATGCATTCTGACACCCCGTGAAGGGGGCCTGCAGTCAGACAAGGCTCAATCTGACAGTGATGGCTCGACAGGGGCAAGCCCTCGTGCTTCTATTTCCCGACACCAGGGAAACAGCGTTGAAGCAGCTCAGACAAGCCACCTCCGGAACCACGCGACCGCCTGCTCAAGGGCTATGTCTGGCCCTTGGTCTCGTTCGGCCTGCGGGTCCGCACGCAATGCAAAGCCACGCCCATACCCGTCGTATATCCTGAACTCCAATCTGTCCAAGCTGTCTCGGTAGACACTCCTCAGCTTCGTCTCCAATTCGTGGGCCTGGTCGATGGGCAAGCCGACGTCCCTGTCCCCGAGCGCCAGGCTCTGTGGCACTTTGAACCTCTCCGCGAGCCTGGCAAACTCACCCGGGTCGATGTTTGACGGATGGGCGGTGAAGTGTGCGCCGACCAGGTGCGAGCCTCCCCCCTCGGTGGCATGCTCGGCGCAGAGCCGTGACGACCAATGCCCTCCCAAGCAGAAGCCGGCCACGCCCAGTTTGGATCCCAGGGGCAGCGAGGCTCTGACGGCGCGGACGTAGTTCAGAACTGAAGGGAAGGTCCTCCGTACCTTGAAGGAGAAGGAGGTGAGGATGACGGTGATCTTCAGCGCAGCCCAGGCCCGCCTTGCGTGGCCAAGGAGGTTGTACCACTGCACCGATGCGGCCAGCTTCTCGGAGAGGCCTATCGTCGACAGCGGGAGCCCTCCGCTGGGAAGGAGGTTGGGCACGAGAACGCGCAGGCCGGTCTTGGAGGCGTACTGGTCGGCGAGGAGCTTGTTGTTGACGAGGTTGAGGCCGAAGTCGTCGGTCAAGAAGACGATGGTCGAGTTGGAGGTGGCAGTGCCGCGCGTGACATAAGTCTCCACGTCGAAGAGGATCTCGAGATGGCCGAGCGGCTGGGCCGTGCGGATGGAGCCGGCGAGGAAGTCGGGTGCGCAGGCTGGCAGGTCGGTGCTATCACGAGCCATGGCGGGCCACGCTGGAGCTGGCGCCGGCCTTGGTGTCGGGGCGAGCGTCTCAAGCTCCATGCATGTCCCTGACTCATTCCACGGCTGCTGGCACGAGGTCGAACGCAGTCTGGCTCAGCTCGAGGGGCACGGCAGCAGCAGCGACTGGACGAGGCTCGCGGCGTTGCACTACTGTGTGGTCCTTGTCGCGGCGGCATTGGCCAGGCTCTGAACGAGTCAGCCGTTGCAGGTTTTGTACATATGTAAGTTGTTCGACAGTCACAGCCTCGTCGTCCTTCCCCATGGCGGCTCGTTCCGGGGGGGCAAACCAGACACCCAAATACTGCCCCGAGCACGGCGCACTTGGGCCCTTTTCCGAGCGTGCGGGGGATAAATTTAGACCCGTTTCATTGACGCCATATACGAGGAGGCGGCAGCTGGAGTTACTCCGACTCTTGTCTCCAGGTACAACCGGGTACCAGTCCGCTTCCGCCACCGCCCCGGCCTTGGGAGCTTCCGCCCCTACGGCCATGTTGACCTGCTTCCTCCTGCACACAATAGCCCCAAAGAGTCTCTCTCGCTTCTGTTCTTTTCCTCCCTTCCCTTGTGCTGGGCCCGTAGCAAGACGCGGCGCGGCCTGCTGACGCTGTGATGACACTGCTTTGGCCCGCCAGGTATCTGCTACAGGGGACGGAGAACCTTCCAGTTCAATCCGCTGTGCGCGGAACCTTAAATCCCCCCCGTTACTGCTGCTGATCTCAAGACCAACAAGACACCCGGGACCGATCCCGAAGCCCAATCACACAGCATCGGGCATCTCACCGTCTTTTTGACATTTCCAACTTGCCAACTGATGCTGGTCTCGGCAATTCTCGGCGATAACATGGCCTAGGGCGACCAAGTCCAGTGGAATCCCCCGAAAGAATGGGCAAACATCTCTGAATCCTCCGCCGGAGGCTGCCTCCCCAGACTGCCTGCAAGTTTTATGGTAAGCTCCATCCGCTGCCATGCGAGAAAATCTGTGGCGGGTGTTGACAGCTACTTATTGCTCCGAACCCTTTGGTTCTCTATATGACCTGTCCATCTCAGAATCTCTTTGTGCAGCACCGTCGTTCCTTGATTTGGAACTGCCGCTGCGCTACCGTCACATCCCTAATTATTTCTGGGAGTGATCTGCGATTTCTCAAAGTTTAGTGAACGGTGAGGACTCTCAGTCCATCGATACAACACAGCTCGACATGGAGATGCACACGTGTAAATCGGTGACTGGGACACAAATCAAGTCTCTTTTAAAATCCGAGAGGAGGAGAACAATGATCAAATCACTGCTGTCCCAGTCATCGGCGTGGCAAAGTTCCCCTGGATTTGTAATCGATTGATAATAAAAATGTGGCTGAGAAGGTTTTAGAGATTGGTAGTGGGTGTATGACTTTGCATGTTGACTTTGCATGTAATCTATGTTGGTGCTGGCATTAGTGTTACTAGACAAGTGGTGCTACAGCTGTGCCTGTGATTGAGCTCAGCCACAACCTAGTTAAGACTTAGTTCCACAGGGCATAATGACAATGAGCTGAACTTGCAGCCTACTATCTGATCACCTTGGAAACCATGAGTCTACTCATGATGATTGGTTGAAGTCGATAAAAAGAAAAATCAATTCTTACAGCCTTCTCTCACTATCTTCCTGATCATATATAGGTGAAAAAGTTCAAACGGGAGAAACCGAAACGGTGTATCAAAAAAAATGAAAAAAATAAAAGAGACAGAGACAGAGAGAGAATACCAGTGGTTCTAGACCACACTGAGCTAATAAGAAGACAAATTTCTTCGGATTGAGATCAAGCTCAAGTCTTTGAGAGCCCAATTATGTAAAAAGGTGCCCAAGGTGCAACGGGATAAAGGTGTTGTTCGTTTGCTGGATCTAGATGTCTCCCATACAGATGCATCAAGGGATATCCGGTCCCATAACCTGCTGCCACTTGGCCTAAGCTCAACGAAAGACATTTAACCAGTTCCGTGTGCATAACTTTAAAATAGAAACTGTGTTTCAAAATAGTCATCAAGGAAATTTACTAAGCACAAATGATACACATGTACCCTTCCACTCCATTCAGGTCTCTAGATAGTAGGCCATAACTTGTAGATTTCACAGTTTGATACCATATGTAAATCATTTTTCATTATTGACAAACAGCTCATAATCTCCTCCTATTTGGATTTGAAGACAGGCGGGCGAGTTCCAATTCCAGCACATCAATGCAGCTGGTTCGCGGGTGCCCTAACCTTTAACCACTCCTCTCTCGCCATCGTATGTATGACCACCACTGTGTCCGTTGACCTTGAGGTCTTTCCTGACCTCCCCAATGATTCCTCTCCAATTTCCAATTTGACTTGAGGTTCTATGCCGTCTCGAAAAGGCGCTCCTCCTGAATTCAACAAACCAGATCATAAACCAGTAAACACTAGCAAGCCAAGCAAGAACGGCTGCCACCCAGATGATTGCGATGTATCCGCCGCCCTGCTTGACTTCAAGGTTGAAACCTCGGCCAAGGTCTGAGATGCTGTCACTGCCGGCAACGACAACACCAGTCGCGATACCAGCCAGGCCCAGAAAGATAGTTGCACCCAGTATCGACGAACCCGTATTGATGACGCTCAAAACGCGGGAGTGCGAACGCAGAATTCCGAGGACTTGCGAGAGACAGTCAGACTAAGTCGCTTTGTTCACGGGAGGATGGGGCAAGGGGACGAGCGGGATTAATAGGGACAGAGGGAAGGATTCTTACTGGAGCCGATGGCCGTAGCGGCAGTACTGATGCAGCCAATAATCAAGAGCACCATCATGACAGTCGCAGCAGTGGCAGCTAGGTTGACCGTGCTCTGCAGGGATTGTTTGAGTGTTGCGACAAGAGGCACCGAAACCTGTGCAGTTCCAACCGTGAGAGACGACGGGATCGAGTTGGTGATATTGGTCAAGCCTGGTTTCGAAGGGCAAGAGTCAGTTAGACGCTAATTGCAAGAACTCCGCCACCATAATTGAGAGCTCAACCCCCAGCTATCTTCCCAGCACGAGCAGCGGTGCAGTGCTTACCTTGGCCTTGGTCGCGATAAGTGAAGCACGACTCGATATCGACGCCACTGTTTGGGTCATCTTCGTTGCGGAAGCTGCCTTGGCACATCTTTGTGGTGTACAGGCGGTACGTGTCTTTGACTCCCAGAGCCTCCGTGAGGTTCCCCAGTATTGTGCCCGAGAGATCGTTCAGTCCTTGGTCAACACTGTTGGTTAAGTTGTCGAGGATTCCGTCGAGACCTGGTATCCCGTTGATGATGCCGCCCAACCCTCCGAGCGGGTCGTTACTCGAGCCGCCGGAGCCGCTGGACTGGTCCGCAGGTGTGATCTGTATGAGATCCTGCCCGATCTTTGACGTGTTAAGCTGCCAGGTTCGAGCAAGTCAGCGTTCAATGAACCTTGAGCGATTCGAAACTGCACCCTCGCAGTCATCTTCCGCGTACTCACCGCAATCCAATAGTTATCATTAGCGGTGCCCGTGGATGACCCGGAAGCAAGTAAGACGATGCCGAGGGCCGTGGCAGCGATCGAGGCAATGGCTGGGGCCGCGGCGGTGAAGCGGAGGCCCATTTTCACAGTGATGCTTTCCTGAACTTGGAAATGCTCGTCAAGCTGATTATTACAGCGATGGATAATCCGCACGGCTCGTAAGGTGCGAAGTGACGCATCGTGCTTTTAAAGTTGTGCCACCAGAACCTCCCCGTACTCGTACTTCCGCAATTACCACGGGCGGCCTAGTTTGTTGTCTTTGATTGACATAATGTGGATCTCTTAGCGACGTCATGCTATACAAGCATCCCCTAAGGGAGCGTTGGCACGAAGAAGCATCTTCTCAGCCCTGAATGGCAGTGGTTTCAACCTTCCAGGGTCCTCCTTTTCATGCGTGGGCAGGAGACACCCGGCTTGTCATCTGGTAATTGGGCGATTGAAAATGCCAACGCGAGTTGCATACACAGTCTCGCCAGGGATACCTGGACCGCCACCAGGCCGCTCATGAAATTGCCCGATACAGACACCCCCGGCCGATCTTATCGACTGATATCCGAGGGCCGCCAACCTCCAAAAAAGCTACGCTGGCGAGCCGACTGACCTCATTCTCATCCGGTCAGTCCTGAACCGTCAACAATTGCTATAATCTGGTAGTCTGAGCGAAAGAAATACAGTAGCATCCAGTTTCGATCGGAGACCGGCGGGGGTATTCCGTCGCGTCATCGTCCTATAATTTAACCTCTGCGAGCTGCGTTTCCGTCCCAAGAATCCGGTGGAAGAATCACATGCAAGCCCGATTGTTTCGTGTGCAGCTTGTGCACTTTTGCCAAGCACCCGGCCGCCGAGGCAGACCACACAATCAGAGAGGATTACTTAAACTGTGTCATGAGCAGGAAGGAAATGAGAGACAAGGGCAGACGGCTATGTTGCAGCCCTATAGATCCATCCAGCTGGTAATCAGCATTACTTTGAACAAATTTCGCTTCATGGCCTCGGAATGCGATGGGCAGACTTGATTGCCATGAGCTCAAGATCCAATTCTCAACAGGAAGCGGAGCAGGCAGGGCTGGACAGTCTGACTGTCGACTCTGCAACTTGAACCGGAAGTATGAGGCTTTGTACAACGCAAGAAGATGTCTGGGGCGCATCTTCGAGTCAAATGCAGATTTGCAATGATGATAGTAATACTACTTGATTATAACATTTGTCATCCTTATATACAGTGTCAACTAGTGGGTCTAAATTCTAAGCAATTATAGAAACTAGGCCTGCTTCTAGGATTATTTCATCACAGCCCCCTTTTGCTCAGGCTAAATGAGATTGATCAACATTAATTGAACTGTTGTTTCTGAATAGTCAAGAAAATGTTTAGTGAAAGTTGATACTCTTTGGTGCCTTCATTTTCATCCCTGGTGAAGTGTATATTTCAGATTAGTAAAACAGGTAGTTATACATTTTCCAGGAGCCTGAGATCTCTGATTAGTGTTTAATTATTCATTTTCGATGTAACCAGTGTCGAAAAGTGAGCTCAGAATCTCAAACAATTATGTAACTTGAACTTGAAAGTTAACCTTCACTACCTACTACACAGGGCGTTTGGGACGGTTTAATTTTTGATTTCCTACACTATAATGGCACAACGTACGATACCATCTCACTCATCTCATCTAGCTACACATCAACGTACGAAGGGACGTTCTACACAAGAGAAGTCTCACCACTAACGAGCCTCTATAATTTATAATACAAGTAAGACAGAGGGGTTGTGCTAAGCCCCTCTTATTACTCTTCTCAGAGTATTCTTCAAGAGTGAATCACATGTCGCTGTTGTTGTGTCCTCCTCCCTATCCGATGGGTTGCGAATTCCTTTTCAGCTTATAGTCTATTCGGTGTGCTTGAAACTCATTTGATGAAGCTCGACCGCTTCAGGCGGTAGAACTATTGACCAAAGATTAGCTCCCATACGCTGGAATGCGTGCCTATCAAGTATGCACGAAAGTGACTTGTCAATGACACAAAGCAGTTCGTACCACCCAAAGCGCGCCACAGAGATATGTGAACTCGACTCTGCGGCGTACAGTCTTCATCAAATGAGGTCGAGGGATGTTGTCACTGCCATTGAGTCCCGCTTGTAATTTCTGTTTCGTCAATGATGAGGACGACATAGCCTGACCCTGCATATTTGACCTGACCTGCTACGGGTCAATGGGCTGTTCTGAAACTTGTGCGATCCTGCAACGCGAGAGTCTGGCCATGAAATGTAGCTGTCTTGTATTTCTCGCAGAATCGTACCTCTTTTCGCTCAATGTAGGCCTCAATGTCTAGCGGGCTAGGAGTTGCGACGCGCGTGACGCTACGAAGTATTTTGGAAGGTGAACAAAAAATTTTTCTCTCTTCCCGGACAGATAACCGAGGTGCAAAAAAATTCACTGGCGGCGTTGCTCTACCCTAAATACTCGGTCAGGAGAGGGAGTTATGTATCTGTGATGACTGAATCATCTCATGCATTCATTCTCGGGGGGTAGTCCCTGTGGTGTCCTGTGTCAGCAATGTCTTGGCGGTCTGCGTCACAGCGATCTTAAAACAAGGCTCCTTGAGACAATTGCCAAGAGAGTTTGAAAGAGATGTGGCATGTCGATCAGACGTCAAGCCCAAGCCGTTCGGAAGGTTGTGAAACAGACGAGAAGGGAACAAGGTAATTTAGAGTAGTTCATGTGCCATGGGACGTGCCTTCCATCGCAACATTGAGACGATGTCGTGCGCAGCCCTATCTTGCAGCTTGAGACAACCCGGCTTTACATGTAATTACATGCAAGCATGGAAATGTTGGCCCAATTGCATTGGAAGCAGGTGGCAAGCTGGTATAGTTTGGCATGCAATGATCTTTTCGACCCCAGAAATTCGGAGGGCTGCACTCACTGGCATGGGTTGAGATTTCATTACCAGATACATCAGCGTAATGCCAACTTACGGGTCACGAAATGCATCTTGCAACTGAATGTTGCAACCACGAAATTCAAACATGCCGCATTGAATGAAACTGATGCAATCGTATGAGATCTGAAATGAAGCGGCCGTTCAAACTGACACTCGATATCTGGGGATCTAATGCGTCGGGGCTTAAAAGCTTGTCCCACAACAGACAAGGGCATCAAGTCACAGTCTCGTCGTTTCGAAAGCTTGGGGAAGACAAGGGGCATGCATAGGTTCAAGTACCATGGTAGCTGACCAGGTGACCCTACAAAATATGTACTGCGACATGGACTCGTTGTCCATTGTCCAGCAAAAGCGTACATGCGAGGTATATATATTGCCAGCGTAGCCGCCCGATGGACCTCTTGTATTGATGCTCGCTTTGTGACTGTGGCTACTCACTACTCTGGTGTCAAAATTAAGCTCTGCGGCTCTTCAATCACTACTCCCTGGTTCGCAATGAAGTTCTTGTGGCTTATTTCCGCCATCATCGCTGGCATTGCGGTCGCAGCTCCAGTCAAGAATAGTCCTGGAGACGACGGGGACATATCCTCTGCTATTCAACAGATCCAATCCAACTTGGACCGCGACAATCCCAACGGAACCCCCGCAAACGGAAGTGAAGATGACCTGAACGGCGACGGGGTTATAAATCTCTTCGAGGCTGGTGCACAGGCCGACAAGCGCGCAAACAAGAACTCGGACATCTCTTCTGCTATTGAGCAGATCCAATCTAACTTGGACCGCGATAATCCCAACGGCACGCCCGCCAACGGCAGTGAAGACGACTTGAATGGGGATGGAGTTATCAATCTTTTCGAGGCTGGTGCGCAGGCCGACTAAACCCCGATGAAGCACGATGTTTGATGCTTGCACGTTTATGATAAGCTAGCTTGCTCGTCTTCGATGGACCTGAATTATGGGGTCTTCAGGAAGCTTATGCTCACGACTTCCAATTTGCCAGGTTCCCCACAGCCCAGCAATGGCTTTGGAACAATTGAGAGGCAATGAATCATGATTTTTTTCTTTCTCCGAATATTCGACGCAAATCAAGGAATTTCATTCCCAATGTCGTCCCAAGTGAAGTTCCAAAATCCCGTTGGCGGTTCAAAACGCCGCTTTGAATAGTCCATGGATAATGAAACCTAGTTTTTGTGATTCCCCGAGTCCTACTTCCACTGGAAATGAGGGCCATGGTGTGGAGGATACTAAGAAAGTCGGATGAACCCAATCTTGGGAAGAGCCACGTTGTTGCATTACTGATCAGTTACTGCATCGCAGTCTAGTAGTGCTTCCATTGGATTTGCATCATGTGCAATTTCATCTATGTCTATTGATCAGGCAACGTGTGGCCTACATTCAAGCAATTACATCTTGCATGTTTGCAATGAGCACTGTTTCACCGAGCGTCTCTATTTGCTCCTTCTCGTTGATCCAAGTGATTTTCGCGGCCCGAGGCGATGTTGATGACGGTCACTCGCCTGATCTGACCCACTCGCGTAACCAGAATCGTAGCCTTTCTCCTCTTTGATCGGTTTCCTCCACCTGCGAGGGTGGCCGGACTCTGAGGAGCTATCTCGAGATCGTTGCGAAATCTTAGGCGGAGACAATATACTTTGGCCTCGGGTGGACTGGCTGTTTTCTCGCGCCCGGTGTTTCTGCTCTGCTGTCGGTGGGCTTGCCTGACGTGTGCGATGGCTGGAAGCATTGGGAGGTTGGCGGCGGCGGGGACTGTGCAGGTGAGCGACATCCCTTCGTCTTCGATCATTCTCAATATTATTCAACGACTTCTTGGACCGTCTGGGGTCCTTGCTAGACTGAAATAAGAACTTAGATGCGAGGGCCGTAGCTCCGGCTAGAGGAAGCTTTCCTATGGCGGGTTCAGCGTGGCTTCTTCCATGTGAGACATTGCTTGACTATCAGACTGACCTAGTCCGCCATCCGACGACCATTCTACGTGGGGCAAATGCTTTGTCGTGTTGACCACCAGAGCTGCTGAGCTGCGCGAGCCCTGGAAGA
>JACBFG010000021.1:126110-137460 GCA_013435955.1 Diaporthe sp. HANT25 | reverse complement strand
GGGGGGGGGGGGGTTGCTTACATTGATATTGAACTTGAAATCAAACCTCTCGCCCTTCTTCACATCTGGCCCTTTCCCTAGCAAAGCGGCAATACTCGATGGATGTAGGCCCCCATAATTAATTCCACCACCGGTGTGATCATTTGTCTCGATGCTCAAAGTTGGAACCGCAAGACCAGCCCAGTTTTTATGCGGCATACTCGCCGTTACATAGAGGCGTGACATTGTAGCCACAGGTTGGAGTATGTGTTGTTGATGAGATATGCTCGCACAAAATATTGGCATGCAAGTAACAAATTGTATGAGGACTTTTCAGATATCGACTTTCGAATATGGCTCGCCGTTGTAAGACACAGATGATGAGGAGATAGTAGTGGTGTCGGCGACTTCTGGAAGATAAATGATCAAAGACATGCATAGGAAACTGAGCCCAAAACCCCCTTATCAAAGCCTAAACCCACACAGTTGTTGATCATGAACAATTTCCGCTATCAGCTTTGTTGCCTCACAAACAACCGCCCAGGGCGTGTCGCCGAATCGGAGTGACCCGTACAGTCCTTATCTCGACCGTCAGGGATGATGCCTCACCCCAAGACCTGACCGACTCGCAGAACGTAACCTTATGGGCTTACCACATGTCATGCAGCCAGCAACGCTGGCAATGACGTTGCGAGTGCTGTACCTTTAGACAGCTGTACAGATTTGAATGGCTGAAAGGGTTTCTGGCAAGGCGCGCTCTGCGCAGAGCCAGGGCACGGAGGCCCGGCCATAGCAAAATGTGCAAAGATGTGCTGGCCTGTGTATCTTGGACGATTGATGTAATGGCAGGGCCCACTGCAGTAAGAGGAAATCATTTATCAAGGAAATCGGGTTCATTCGGATCAGTGCAACACTACGTCAACTTCTCAGTAACTCGTAATCGGCTCCAGTTGTCTTGATCTATATGTCTATCTATGCCTTTGTCTCCACATATTCCTTGCTGAATGGGTAGGTGATATAACCGTCCGGTTTCCCAGGATTATAGAAAGTTCCCCTGTCGTAGCTGGTGAGCTCGATGCCCTTCTGCAATCTGAAAACCAGGTCCGGGTTAGAAATGAAGAAGCGACCGAAGACGACAATGATGTCTTTGTTTGGGAATTCCTCATCTACCGCAGTCACGGCCGAGGCCGGCCTGAAACCCCCTGCCAGCAGCACAGGGCTCTGGTTGTCCCAGATGTCGACCAAGAAGTTGATCTTCTCGGTAGCCTCGACGTCGGCGTTGCCCGAGATGCGCGACTCGACCAGGTGAACGTAGGCAAGATTGAACTTCTTGAGCTCCCTGACGAGGTACGAAAACTGTGGCTCCGGGTCGGCCATCCGCATGCTCTGGAAGGTTGAAAAGGGGCTCAGTCTGATGGCCGTCCGGTCCGACCCTACGGCCTCAGACACCGCCTTGATTATCTCAAGGGCAAAACGAGCCCTGTTCTCGATGCTGCCGCCCCAACGGTCGGTGCGCCGGTTGGACACGTCCTGTGTAAACTGGTCCACAAGGTAACCATTTGCGCCGTGGACCTCGACACCGTCGAAACCTGCCTCGATTGCGTTCTTGGCTGCCTGGGCATACTGCCTGATGTACCACTGGATCTCGTCTTCGGTCAGTGGGGTCGGCTTCTCGCCGCCCTCAAGCGGGATGTCACTCGCTGACACGATCTTCGCGTCCGGGCCGGCTACTTTCTTCAGGCCGTCCAGGTGCGAAGCACGGCCCAGGGCCCAGAGCTGCATATAAATCAAACTCTTCTTGTCATGCACCGCCTTGGTGACCTGCTTCCAGCCGTCGATCTGTGCCTGTGACCAGATACCTGGGGCAAGTGGATATCCCGCGGCTTGCGGTGCGATAAAGGTGGCTTCTGTGATGAGCAGAGTGCCAGGCACCGAGGCACGCTGGGCGTAATACTCTGGTACGAGATCTTGCATAGGAACATTGTCATCGTCTGCGCGGAAGCGGGTTAACGGCGCCAGGGCGATGCGGTTGGAGAGTTCAGAACGGCCTAGCCTGAGAGGCTTGAACAGCTTGGATGTCCCGGCCATGCTGCAGTGCTAGATGAGATACAGAAATGCAGCACGTAAGTTGTAGGGGAGAAGCACACAGGAAACTGAGTAGAGAAAATTGCCGAACAGAGCTGTAGAAATGAATATTGAGATCTGGACCTGAAACAGCAGAGACAGAGCAGAGAGGCGAGACGCACAGGCGCGCGCTTTGCTTAAGTATTATGGTTTGCTGGTTGCACCATATTTGTGATTGCTAAGCAATGGAGGTTAATAGAGGTCCCGAGGTCGTGTCGTGTCGTGTAGTGTGCCTGGTGTGGTTGCGATTCCATGGTGATTCCAAAACGCCATACGCTTGCCTAGGGTTGACCGTCTATTATGTCATCGAAATTGGCTTTGCATGACAACCTCTTCACGCATCAGTCTCGAGTGCAGTCTGCCAGTGCGAGCGGGCCAGGGCGGGCCGTGGACCGAACATGTGGACAATCCTCCGACCGGGGGAAGCACTAGGGCAGCAATGTGATGTGGGTCACGAGCCGGGATGTGTATTTCTCAGCTTTTCTGCGGCCAGGATGTGTTTGAAATCAAGAGAATGGTGGTCAATAAGACAGAATCTCGCATCAGTGGGGATTTAAGCGACTCTCTGCCGAGGTTGGTGAGCGTGTTTGAGGGGTTGATTTGTCTGGCAAGGAGAGAAGAGGCGCGGTCCCACCATACTCGAACGAGTCAGGGCCAGTCTTCAGACCGCCTCGCCCTGCGGGCGGTCCGCTCGAAATACACGTATTAATAATGTGTTAACGTCATCCACCCGCGGGTGGATTGGAGGAGCAAGGGCGTGCCAGAAATACCGGTACTGTGTTGCTCATCGTCCTCTGCAGATCCGGGGCCCCGACCGATGGAACACCGGATCGGCCTCTACTTTTACAGTACAAAGCTCACACAGCACTTCCCCTCCCTCACCTGTGCCGGTTGGAGTTTTAAGTTCCAACTGCTTGCCAGAGTCACCTCCACACACGAGCAGCCGAGACGACGAGAGCTCGACCTGGTCACATTTTTTTTCGACATTGGAGTATGCGCATAGCCCTGAACGCGCTCCAAGCATCACCAGCCGCGTTCCTCCGCCGCCGCCGTACCCGAGTTCACGCTCTTACCAGAATCACCAGAAGCCACGCCACCATGACGACAGGCGTATTCCGGGTACGTATGTCTTTCAGCGCAATCAAAGATAACTGCTGTGCTCAGCCCTTCCTCACCTCGCAATTTCGTCCACCATGTGCTATATCTTGCAGTCCAAGAGGTCTAACCCGGTAAACGTCATGCGCTTAGTACATCGACCCCGCCACCATCACAAACTCCGAGGAACCATTCATCAAGCCATGGGCTAAAGTCGACACCGACGCCACCTCTTTCGAGCGCACAGAGCGCAGGCGATCTGTTGCAAATATCCGTGAGGCAGCTGCCAATGGCACAGAGTTCGGCGTGGATGTCTCCGGATTCGCCGTCTATGGCTACCCATCCAAAGTCCAACCAGGCGCGTTCTTTACACCCGACGACGCCGAGGTGCGCTCCAAGTACTACGCCGAGGTCGAGCAACTCCTGAGGGAAAAGTTGGGGCCCGAGGTCGAGAGGGTCGTGATATTCGACCACACCATCAGGAGGCATGATCCTTCGTCACCGCGACAGCCAGTGCAGCAAGTGCACGTTGACCAGACTCCGAAGGCAGCAGAGACAAGGGTTCGGCGACACGTACCGGAGGGAGAGGCAGATGAGCTGCTCAAGAGGAGGTACCAACTTATAAATGTGTGGAGGCCAATTGGGCACCCGGCCAGTGATTTCCCTCTCGCCGTGGTGGACTGGAGGTCGACTGCACCGGAGGACCTGGTCAAGGTAGACCTGCTCTATCCCTTGAGGAACAGGGATATCGGAGACGAGAAAGACGACAGGGGAAAGGAGATATTGCCGGACCCGGAGAAAGCAAAAGACGCCACGGGCTACGAAGTCAGGGGTGAGTCAAGAGTGCAACTTGCGTGACTGGACCAGAGGAGGCAAGCAGCCTCGGAACGAATGGGCTAACGACCTTCGATGATGCAGGTGAGACGTACTCGATTGCGCCCAACGAGAAACACAAATTCTGGGTAAGAACCCCCATCCAAGATCTGTTGTGCCTTTTCTGGAGTCGGCAGAGGCTTCTCTTAGGGCTTCTGTGCATGGACGGTTCGGCATGCTGGACTGCTGATGCAAACGGCTCTTCCGTATTGTACTGATTTGTAGAACACGAGAGACTAAACCACAATTTGCCGAACAGTACATGAAGGATATGACGCCAGACGAGGCCATGTTCATCAAGTGTTTTGACTCGGCGAGTCAGGGCCGGCCGGGCGGACATGATGGCATCGCCGCTCTCACTCCTCACACGGCCTTCATAGACCCCAACACGCCGAATGACGCCAAGGGAAGACAGAGCATAGAGGTCAGATGCCTGGTCTTTTATAAGCAATGAGACAGGATTGATCCAGTGCATTAACTCAATTCCAAATACGCCCCCTTGCCCCTCCGTGGCCAGGGAAAGGTAACGTGTACAACGTGAACGTGTCCCAAAACCGAAAGTGAATAAATACATGAAGCCTAAGAGATATAACCTTGGCCCAAAACATCTACTCGAGATCATGCTCATTGAAATCAGGAATACTATTGTCATTCACTGGCTTTCCCCCCCATGGGCTCGCAGATGTACAACTTCTTAATTTCACGAAATCGCTCGGAGACTCTCACATCTCCGGTAGATGCCTCGACAAGCCACAGCGTATTATCCATCTCAGATCAATTGATCCCTATCTATTTCCTGTCGGTTGTTAGTCCCATTCGAACGCGACAGCCATTTCTCGCACCGCCTGTTTGACAGTGATGTAATTCATCATGGTACTGCAAGGGCTGCCTCCGACGTTCTGCTCCACGTTGTTGACATGACATTCAAATGCTATCCTTTTGCGATTCACAGCTGTTCTATTCTCTCTGTAGGCAATCAATTGATTGCCTGAGTCCCATAATTGTCCACGGAAAAAGGTACGAAATTACAGGTTCCTGGTAGCTGTCGTGGCATACAATTATGCACTTATGCCCCTCACTTAAGCCAGTGCGAGTAGTATTCCTTTGTTCAAATTTTCAGAACTGATGAATATGTGGAACAGTACGGCCATGTTTATTTCACAGCTTCAAGCTGGTTTTCGTTGAGGTTTGCGACTTATCTTATCCTGGCTTATCTTATCGCCGCCCAATTTTTTTTTCTATGAAGAAAGTAAGAAGGTAGTCTAGTTGCACCCGAGACCCCTCCAATACCCACCCTACGCGACTTACGCCCTGATTTGAGTCGCTTCCACCTCACTCACCTCTGAGCTGTTGCACTGCCCCGCGCCTGATTTGTTTTCTGATCCCCTCAAGGCTCGCTTCTAGGTGCCCTGGCACGATTGAAACAATAACATCATGTCCAAGCGCGCAGGAGAACATGATGACGGCCCCTTGAAGGGTGGCCACCGCCCAGACGCCATGGATATTGACGACAAGGCCGACGAAGGCATGGGAGAATTCGAGGACGAGTTTGAGGATGAGTTCGAGAGCGAGGACGAGATCCTCGAGGCCGGTGTCGATGGCAGACCAGATGCTGAGAGAGAAGCCGAGGAGAAAGCAGGTGGGTTGCCCCACGATCACCCCGCCATCGTGAAGCTCATCGAGAGAGGCTGCGACGCGACGAGATGAGACAGTCCGGGTC
This sequence comes from Diaporthe sp. HANT25, assembly GCA_013435955.1. Lineage (NCBI taxonomy): Eukaryota > Fungi > Ascomycota > Sordariomycetes > Diaporthales > Diaporthaceae > Diaporthe > Diaporthe sp. HANT25. Next base: position 131,669 of record JACBFG010000021.1, on the reverse strand, counting down.
GAGGCAGCGTGACTGACGATTATTTGTTCGTTCGTGTGAGCAGCTGCAGGAGAGATGGACGTCGACAGCGCCCCCACGGGCCCCGGCACATTCATCGTCGGCCGTACAAAACTCGAGCCCGGCCAGACTCTTGCGCCTGATCCGAGCACTTACCACATGCTGCACAACCTTTCCACCCCGTGGCCCTGCCTATCCTTCGACATCATCCGCGACTCCCTCGGCGACAACCGCAAGGTCTACCCCGCCACCATGTACACTGTCTCGGGCACGCAGGCCGAAGGGCAACGTGCCAACGAGAACGCGCTGATGGTCATGAAGTTTGCCGGGCTGAGCAAGATGGACAAGGACGGCGAGGACAGCGATGACGAGGAAGACGACGACGATGACGAAGATGCCGACCCTGTTCTCGAGTCCAAGAGCATCCCTTTGTCCTCGACCACGAACCGCATACGCGCCCACCAGACGCCCAACTCCGACCCCTCCAAACCTCCCACCACCCTCGTCGCGACCATGACCGAGTCCTCCGACGTCTACATCCACGACATCACACCCCATCTCGCCAGCTTTGACACCCCTGGCGTCATGGTCTCTGACAGGCAGAACAAACCCCTCTCTACGATCCGAGCCCACAAGTCAGAAGGCTACGCTGTCGACTGGTCGCCCCTTTCTCCGGCAGGAAAGCTTGCCACCGGCGACAACGACGGTGTCATCTACGTGACGACCCGTACCGACGGAGGCGGCTGGGTCACGGACACCAGGCCCTTTACAGGCCATACTGGCAGCGTCGAGGAGATCCAATGGAGCCCGAGCGAGGACAAGGTCTTTGCCTCAGCATCGTCTGACGGCTCCATCCGCATCTGGGACGTCAGGAGCAAGAGCCGGCAGGCCATGATCACCATGCGGGTCAGCAGGACCGACGTGAACGTCATGAGCTGGAGCAAACAGAGGTCCAACCTGCTGGCCTCCGGGGACGACGACGGGGTCTGGGGTGTGTGGGACCTGCGGCAGTGGAAGCCCAACGCCACCGAGAAGCCCACGCCAGTCGCAAGCTTTGACTACCACAAGGAGCAGATCACGAGTGTCGAGTGGCACCCCACCGACGACAGCATCGTTGCCGTCGCGGCCGGCGACAACACGGTCACGCTCTGGGACCTCGCTGTCGAGCTGGATGACGAAGAAAGCAAGGACACCGCCGGCGTGAATGATGTCCCGCCCCAGCTGCTGTTTGTGCACTACCATGAGCAGGCCAAGGAGCTGCACTGGCACCCCCAGATACCCGGCACCTTGGTTGCCACCGGCCAGGAATTCAGCGTCTTCAAGACAATCAGTGTCTGAGCGAGCGGCAGGACCCGGATTGCAAAAGCATTCGACAGTCCAACGGCCCAGAGTACAGGAGAGAACAATAATGATACCAGTCGATCCAGCACATGTCACTCGGGACTCGGTCGGCCCACTGTGAAGAGATTGAGACAACCGGAGATCGCTCGGATTTTCCTCATGTCCAGTCATTGATTTTGTCATGCTCCGGCCCCGTCAGTCCGGGCCCCTCCAACACCATCCACCGGAGTCAAATAGCCACGTGTAGTGTGACTTGTGCTATGTACAAACGGGCCCTGGGCGCTCAGCAGGTGTTAAGCATACTCGTCAGAGCCGTCTTCTCCGCGCTGCTAATCGTCAACTTGTAGTAGTATTTGACCTGAACCCAGCTCCTCGCGTAGACACAATAGAAGCTGGACAGTGGCGGCTTCCAATTGGCCGGGTTCTTGTCCCCCTTGGACTGGTTCACATTATCCGTCACGGCCCAGAGCTGGGGCCGGGTCACATCGTTGGCAAAGGCCTCACGCTGGGCCGTGGTCCAGGCATTGGCGCCAGACTGCGTCCCCGTCAATTGCGGTCCCTCATTGTTGCGAGCAGGGGGGGTGTGTGTGTGTGTGTGTGACAAGGGACTTACGATCCAGGCATTCTTCAACGGGACCATGTGGTCGATGTCCACATCGCTCGCTGCTGTCCAGGTCGCACCGTCGTATGGGCTGAGCCACGACCCAGACGTGGCGGTGCAAGCCGAGTTGACGACGACGCTGGTGCCGTCACGCTTCAGGACATACTCGCTGCGGGAAAGAGCGGACAATGTCAGCTTCGACTGCTCAAGTGGCCAACAGAGACGGACGGGGTTGGTGCACGGGAAGGACATACCGAGTGTTGCACGTGCCCTCGATCGTGTCCCACGTGGGGAACAGATCCCTTTCATAGTTCCCGTCGTCAACCTGCGTGGCGACTGTGAGAGCCGCCAGCTGGGTCTTGGCCGTGGACGCTGTGGGAATTCCTGGTGGTGTTGGCATGGGCGCCGGGGCCGCCGAGACAATGGCCACAAGGCCGGCAAGGCCTGTGAGGAGGGAAGTCGAGGCCTTCATGGTGAGGATGGTGATTGACCTTTTACTACTATCCTTTGCCACGAGTCGAGAGGCTCAGCAGGAGACTTTGAGGTCCAAGGGGGCTGCTGCTCGTGGACATTTTGCAGACATTGAACGGGCGTACAGAGACATATATATAGATGTACACATGTTCGCCGTCTGTGTGTGTATATGTGCACGCCAATATTCGAGGCCTTCGTGCCTTGCCAGTGCCTGTAGGTCGGCGCACATGATTGCACACACGTCCTGGTGGTCATCTCGCTTGCGACTCCACCTCGAGTCAAGACACTACGGTGTCCACGTGCCGACAGCCAACGAAGATAAGCACGCGGTCCGGCACAGCACGGTCGGTGTCTCGTCTTGAACTTTTGATATCCCAGGTGGACATCGTCAGACTTGGCATCTCCGGTTCATCCACTGGTATGCCTCACAGGCGCGTTCGCCAAGACTTTGACACCGATGCAATGCTACCAGGACCGGATGAACAAAATGTGAAACAGACCAATGCCGTGACGCGGTTGGCCCACGACCTATCCCAACATGGGAAGCTGGTCAAGCCTCAGCGGGTCGGGCTCGGAGCCGACAGGTTAAGCTTCAATCCAAGGTTATACTCTCGCTCGGCAGTAGATCACAATCACTGATATGGGACGGGAACCAAGCGGCACACTGAGCTTCCTCTTCTGGACTGAGATCCGCATCCTGCTTAGCAGACCCCAGATATGCCGGCAGTGCGACACCAGTATCAGCATTTCTAGTGTATTCAGATAAGGAATGGCTGAACAAGCACAGCAGCAGTCAGGCTGTCAGCTACTGTAAGTACTTATCCATACGGCGCAAATGGGACGAAGCACCAGTCCCCTCTGTGCTGATCAAGGATACTCCCCGCTCCCGCTAAGTAGCAGCTGAAAGGTCGATGTAACGAAAGGAGCCCTTTCACACATTAGTCCGTATGCCAGAAGACACTTTACTACACAATCTAGCATACCTCCAGCTCAGCTCGAGCTCCGCATAGTGCAGGCTTCTCATCACATCGCGCCATCATGCACCGCCCAGGCCAATATACCTCGGACAAGTTTAGACAAATTGAGCGATAGAGCCCGATGTCCGCCTGTACTGTCCCATCCTTTCTTACACACACCACACCCACCGTGAAGCAGATGCATAGCTAGCTGACTTGGCTACGGAAGACGTCTGATTCTAGGAAGGTAGTAAGGAATACCACATACTCAGGAGTGCAATAGCACAGAGTACTGCTGCATCAAGCGCGATGTCTGCCGTCACCTCTGATAGGAAGTCGGCGATACCCGCATGCAGTACTATGGACAATTGTGCTCCATGATCGTGTGCAGTAACGACATGTGTACTACGACTCCCAAGCCCCGTCATCTCGCAGGTTACGTGCTCGCGGCAAAAGATCAAGAAGCTGAACTCTGACTGGCTCCTTATTCATGGACCGATAGTTACTTCTTGCCAGCTTGGTAGCTAGAATATGAGAGAAAGCCATGCGTTGTTGCTATGGTGTGCTATTTCACTGCTACCAGATTAATGTGATTCAATATCTCTGGCCCGGCTCATCATTCATCTGGCCCTCCTGTCCCCCAGCGAAAACAATCGCCCTCGGTACAACGCAGGTCAAACCAATCCACCGCGACATCAGCCTGCACGGGGATGTTATGCGGGACATTCAATGCGCTGTACGCCTCGAACCAGTCCGCATCCCCAAATACGTACTTGGTCCAGTTTGCGAGTGGAGTGTCTTGGATGGTGGCCGTGGGTGTCTGGCTCAAGCCGAACACGCCCGTCCACTCCTTGATTTCCTCGCCGAGATTTGTGTAATTGAGCACCTCATCCACTGTTCCATGGAACACCTGCATCTTTGGCCGCCAGCCACTTCCATATCCGGGATATGCGGCTTCCACTATCGACTTCCACTCCGCAGGACTGTACTGAACGCGTCCCTCAGCACAGTCGCTGTTCCAGTAATCCACATCACTTGTGTTGGCAGGAATGTTGGCGCCATAACACCCAAAGGGGACACCTGCAAATGCAGAACCCGCAGCAAAAACGTCGGGGTACGCCCCGACGAGGACGTTGGTCATCATGGCGCCAGAGCTGACGCCTGTGACAAAAACACGTGTGGCATCGCCCCCATACTTCTCAAGCGTCCAGTTCACCATGCTAACAATCCCGCGACTGTCTCCTCCACCATCGTGGGTCAAAGTGGCACGAGATGACACGTCCCAGCACTTGTCGGAGAGATTTGGGCTGTCCGGGTAGATGACGATGAAGCCATACTGGGAGGCCAGGTTGGCAAAGTCGGAGCCTGCAAACGCGGAGGGTGCATCGCCGTGGCACCAATGAGGGTTGACGAGAATCGGTGGATTCGGGGCAACTTGGTCGGGGACGTAGATGTAGAAGCCAACGTTGCTAGGATTGCGATCGAGCGTCACATTGAGTTTCTGAAGGGATGCGGCGTGGAGCAGAGGGAGTGAAGAGGCCAAGGAAGCGAACACAGACGTCAAACGCATCATGTTGGCGTGCCACAGCTGTGGGGACTGTTGCCGGATTCCTCTCGCTTATTCTGTAACCAAACGGGATGCCTGGAGGTTCTGATCTCGGATCGCTCGAGCATCAGTCGGATCCAGACGCGATAACTAATAAATTGAGCACGAACAAGCAGTTCGATGTTTGTGTCACAGGGGCACAACCGCTTGACGACAACGTAAATGCATCTTAAATACGAAGACATTGTCGCCTTTCAAATGTTGGTTGGTGGCAACCGGAGAGTTAGTCATAGACTGGCAGACATCCCAGCACTGCGGAGCTAAGTGCTCCGAATCTGCTAACCGAAGATGACCAAAGTTTCATTGGACTGAGCAGCTATCACGAGACATGTTCAATTCCTCAGTCGAAGTTGAATATAACCATTTATCGGTGAAAAAAAGAAAAAAAATGAGAGACTGGATTGAAGGATTATTTTACCAGCTCATTAGTATCTCGTGTTTCCATCGAACTGTTGCTTCTGGGAATAATGGTATCGAGGTCAGTGAGACATCTGAAGTGCCGGTATGAGACTATCGATGACCTTTCTCTAACACTGTGGAAAGTTCGTACAAAATAAAATCAGAAGCACCAGAGACGTGCTCCT
>JACBFG010000021.1:111796-126104 GCA_013435955.1 Diaporthe sp. HANT25 | reverse complement strand
CCCCCCCCCCCCCACTTGTGCAACTGGCCGTGAATACGTAAAATGAAACGTGCCCTGGTTATCTGAATTACTATTAACCTATTCAATTCTAATTCATCTACCACCTAGGACTACTAGTAGGAAATTCCATCTTCTTGACGATAATCATGCCCTTATCTAGCCGACTCTATACGTCAGAACACCTGCAAAGAGCAACAAAACTATGCATCAATTCTTTAGTACTTAGTACGAGACTATTGACTTAAAAATTACACGTCACGCCCAAGGGCTGAATAGATCCACAGATCATCTGCACAGTGCATCCGTGGGTCCTTCCATTTCCCTGTCATGGTAGGCAACAATGTAAAGATGCGCATATGCACAGAATCACGTAGCGAACAATACTCTTGAGCCTACGATGACTTGCTTATCCGAGATGACGGTCCATATTTTAGAAAGCAGCTCTGATCCGAGATTTGTAAACTGTACACCAGACCCGGATGAGATAAATTGGATAATTGAAGATTGTCAACTCAGTGCTCTCTCATGTGCAAGCCATTACTCGTGTTATACTTCATATGACACATTGACCGTATTCCAAGTCCTTGCTTCCTTCCACATAACGAAACAGTCTTAGTCGGCGTCTCCATCGATGTTTCATTTCTGTCGCGACGTCTACAGATGCTCTGTAGCCTGGAAACTCTTGGTAATCCACGTCTCAAGTTGTTTCTCACTACGTGGTATGAACCTGACCTTGAACGGTTTGGGCTGCGTGACCATGCTCGTAGGCACGGAATTGCACTCTATAGTGTCCAGGATAGGACGCGACTCGATGTCATCGGTGGGAAGAATTTGGAACGCAAGGACGAGGCGGCTGAAGATGGCGTACAGCTCACGGTTGGCCAGATGCACACCTGCGCACATTCTTGTGCCGGCACCATAGCCGTAGTGCTGAGTGCCAGCGCCCGTCTCATCAACACCCATAAAGCGCTCGGGGTAGAAATCCATAGGATGACTGAAGTGCTCGGGATCGTGGTTGGCTGCCCACATATTCTTTTGACAGTGTTAGTAAGCTTTTATGAATGATGAGCATGGAAAACCCTACCAGCAAGAAAGGAGTGCCAGCGGGAATTGTGGCGCCCTCGTACACAATTGGCTTGGTGCTTTCTCGGTTGAAGGACATATTGAGGGTCGACCAGAAACGTAGGACCTCCTTAACGAAGGAGCGCATGTACTCAGATTTTTCTTCCGCGAGACATTCATGCCAAGGGTCCTCCCCAGCATGGGCCTTGACGAGTTCCTCATGTAGCTTCTTTTGGATTGCCTGACCATGTTCAGATGAAAGGTACGCGATAGTCATGTTGATGTTGCCGGGAAGAGTATCTAGACCGGCAGCAACCATGGTAAGGCAGATAGACTTGAGCTCATTATCAGATAGCTTGGCTTCAGGATCTTTGAGAACGTTGCCTGCAATGCAAGGTTTGTCGGTGCCCTTGGCAACGCGATCCTTGAGACGCTGAAAGAAGGACAGAATATAGTCATCACGACGGCCGCGGAACTTGATGGCCCGCTTCTTCAAGCCGGGCCAGAGGCGCAGAAGGGGCACGTAATCTTGCCAGTTGTGGGCAATTCCGCGGAAGTTGGCCAGTTCTCGTTCGACGGTGACGACCTCGTTGAGTAAATCATGTGAACGGGCAGTGCCATCCAGACGAATGCCGTAAGTCAGCGTCAGAGACATGTTCAGGGAGAAGCGCTGGAAGTAGCCGTTTGGATCAACGTTGTTGTCAAGCTTGAGATTTCGAGACAGCTCGTTGATGCTCGTGGCGGACTCAAGATCTATGATAGGCAGGTATGTCTGCACGTTCTGGCGGTTCAGGGCAGTGGCAGCCGCCTTACGTGCACGCTTGACTGAATCGCTCCAGGGCGAGGTGCCTAATGTGAAGACGCCCTGGGCGGAGACGATGTCATGGAAAGTCCATAGCTTCGGGCGCGAGACTAGAGCAGACTGATTCTTGATCCAGAGCGCTCGAACAGACTCAAATGAGTTGGCATAAATGAAGCGCTATATTCTCGTGAGAAGGTGTTTCTTGAGATCCCACAGTGTACTCACGCGATTGCCGAGACGTGCCTGGAAGACATCTCCGTAGTCCTTGGCCAAGCGTGCGCAGTTGCGAGCGTGGTGACGGCCGAGTAAAAACAGACTTCCGAACAAAGGCACGCCGGGAATCTCGGGAAGATTCTCGATTTTAGCAATATCGGTTTTGTTGGTCACCTTGACCAAGGCCGTGAGCAGGACAGCGACAATAAAAAAGGTGACGGCCTCTCGAAACCCTGCGCACTCCATTATGCGACTTTGTGCATCTGAAAGGCGTATGGAAGTCATTCTTATGCGTAGAGAGGAAGTTTACATCTCACTAATGATGGAGATAGTTACCTCGTCAAAAGACTGAAGTAAAACCTCAAAAGGTGCACGCTGGCAAACACAAAGTTTCCGAGCTTACCGAGCCATTAGCCGACTGGCACCTTGACTATTTTCTTCGTCAGCCCTAAAGTTTAAAGTGCAGTACATCATTGAGACCCTGTGGTGGCGACGACGAAGGTATCGACGCTCCGATTTGGAGAACTTCACAACCCAAAAGGACTCGACTGCATTTTGGAGACGTTGATAGACGGCGATTCAGGGTCGCACTCGGCAATACAGCAATTCTCCATGTTGCTCAAATCACGGAGATATGACCTGTAACAAAGGCTTCACCTTAGGTGTTGACTAGGTTCAAATTATTCGTCACATTTCCATGCTCAGAGAACCGTAAGAAAACTGTTCACCTTCAAGATCCGTGTAGCAAACTTGGATGATTATCAAGGTAAGTATATGCAGTGGACTTTCCACTGCTTCTACAATGTTGAAATACAACAGTCACTACTATACACAAGATTATGCGGTGTCCTGAAGCGCGTGAAAGTCAAGTTTCGTATCACTAATCGAAACCCTCGTCTTCTCACACATGACATCACTGAGGAATTTCTTTTCACCGAGTCCATAAACTTCGTCCGCGAGACGGGCGGCAGAAATCCATCCTCGTTACCGGCTTTGAACGCGGATATGATCAGATCGCACGACTGAATGAGCGAATGCGGACGCTAGTCAATCTCCAATTCCAGCCTCACACTGGTACTCGACGTAGCCGGTCGTGACCGTGTCCTGTGATTGAGGTTCACAGTGAAGGACATGGGCACGCACGAGACGGCATGCGCAACGGTAGGTCCAGCCCTCCACGGCCAGGCAGGGCTCGCAGCCCCCGATCGAATCCACCACAGATTGGACCGAAGTTTCAGCTCGCCTCCTAAACCTCCAGATGGCGACTGGATGAAGCCTTTAGTCTCATCGTGGATTTTTCCCAAGATGATCATCCGCGTAATCTCTGCCGCTGGTTTCAAGAAAAGAAAAGGGAGAACTTGACTTTCAGCGAAGGGAGAAGCCATGAAAAGGTATCCTAGATGCAAATAAAGACATAAAGATTTCACATTACATCTGCTAAAGAAATTAGAGATTTACAGGGCTTAAAATAAAGGGTATAGGGGAATATTAATAAACCTACTTTTTCTAGCTAATAAGACTATACTATTTAATATTACCTTACTAATCCCTAATATATTTAGCTACTATAATTAATATTACTTTATAAAGTTACTAATATTACTAAAGTTAACTTAATAATAATATATTAATAAATTACTAATTTTATTAAATACTTATTAAAATTAATTAATATAGTATTAAAGATAACTTTTATTTAATTAAAAATTATTTCTTTAATATTATAATAATAATATAAGTTTTAAATTATTTTAGGCTTAAGGTATAATAATAAGCTAATTATTATAATTAAAATAATAATATTATTATTACTAATTATTATTAACTAATACTTTTTAGTTTTTTTTTTTAAAAACTTTTTTATAATAAATTTAATATTTATAAAGAATTTAAAATTAATTTAAATAATATTATAAAATTAACTAATTATATTATAATTAAGTAAGATTTAAGTATTAATTATATTTATTTAAAATATAATTATAATTTTATATACTTATTTATTATAATTAAAAATTCTTTTTTTTTAATTAAAATTAATTATAATTAATTAGCTTTTATTTATTATATAAATTAAACTTTTAATAAATAACTTTTATATTTTAATAATAAAAATTACTTATATTATAGTTTTTAAGAAGTCCTTAAAGTTTAATAAAGCTAAGTAAAGCTATTATTAAAATATTATAATTTTCTTTTTTATATTACTTAAGATTTATCTTTTATAAAGCTAAAGAGACTTAAAGCTATCTTTTAATAAAAATACTTAAAAATATAATTAAAACTAAATACTATAAAGAACTAGCTTTAAAATTTTAAGAAGAAAAAGTAAGATATTTATATATTTACTTAAAAAGTATTAAATTAACTTAAAAAAAAAATATTAGTTTTATTAAATTATTAATAATAAAGATAATATTATAAAAATTCTTTAAATTAATAAATAATAAATAATATAAATCTTAAAGTAATATTTTTTTTATAATTTTTTATTTAATTATATATATTTAATAAATAATAAAAAGATACTTTTTTTTAAAATATAATATTAATTTATATAAAAAAGATTTTATTTTTATTTTAAAATATTATTAATAATAAAAAAAAATAAACTTTTAATAATTTTTTAAGTAAGTTTATAAGCTTTTTTATAAGTACTAAGTTAAGAATTTTATAAATTTTATTATTAATTATAATATTATTTTTATTAATACTTTAAAGTATAAATTTCCTTAATTAAAATACTAGCTATATATTTTTTATATAAATATAAATATAATTTTTAATATTAAAAAGAAATAAAAAAAGCTAATAATAAAATTATTAATAATATTAATAATAATAAAGAATAATTTAAAGGTAAATAAAGTAGTAAAAATTAAAAATAATAATAAAAATCTTATTTTTTTTAATATATTAATAAAAAATATATTAGTAATAATACTTAAAAGAATTTTTAATAAGATTTTTAATACTTAAATAGTTTTTTTTAAGCTTTTTAAAATTATAAAATATATTAATAATTATAAAACCTTTAATATAACTTAATAATAACTTTAAAAAGTCTTTTTAAATTAAATAATAATTCTTATTTATTTTAAAACTTAATATATTAATAAAATAAAAAAACATTATTACTAAATAAATTATTTATATAATTTATAAAATCTTTAATTTTAACTTATATATAATATTTTTTATAAAATATATATATTAAAAAATTAAAGAATATTTAAGTTATAATATAAAAATTTTTTTTTATTTAATATAAGCTAATAATAAGGCTTTTAAAGAAATAATTAATAATTTTTATTAAAAAAAAATTATTAAAAAATAATATTTTTTAAAAAGTTTAATAAAAAAAAATAACTTAAAGATTTATATTTATAAATTATAAAGATAATACTTAAAAATTTTATAATAACTTATTAATAATTTTTTTAAATACTTTAATAAGAAGTTTTATAAAAATATTATATAAATTTTATATATTAATAATTTATTTATATATAATTTAGCTTAATTTATATTAATAAATTAATTAATAAATTAAAAATAAATCTTTTTTTTAAAAAAAATAATATTTATAAAGTATAATACTTTAATTATAATTTTTTCTTTAAAAACTTATTTTTTATAATTAAATTATTAAAAAAAATTATTATTATAAAAAATAAGCTTTATAATATTAATATATTTATTAGTAATAAAATTAATATTTTTAAAAATTATAAAAAGACTATAATAAATAAGAAAATAATTTTAAATATAATAAATTTTAATAATAAAGTTAATAATAAAATAAAATTAATAATATTTTATATATAATAAGTAAATTTTACTTTTAAATATAATAATATTATTTTTTAATTTTTTAATAATAATAATACTTATAATAATAATTTTTAATAAATTATTAATTATTAAAATAAGTAATTAATAAAAAGGCTTATAAAATAAATAAAATATTAGCTTTAAAAGTATTAATATTAAGTAAATATAATAATAACTATAAGTTAAGTATTATTAATAGCTTTATACTTAAGTAAAATATTAATAATTAAAAAATAATATATAAAAGCTATAAGAATTATTAATTAATTATTATAAGTAAATATAATATATAAAGACTTTATTAGTAATAATAATAATAAAAAGAAGATTTATAATAAAATTATAATTTATATAGATTAAATAAGTATTAAATTATTAGTAATTTAAGTAATTTATATTTTAAAGTATATAAAAATAATAATATTTTTATAAGTATTATAGTAATAATTAGTATAGTTAGTTATAATAATAAGGTAGTTAAAATAAAGATTACTTAGCTAATTTAGGTAAGTAACCTTTATATATACTAAGGGCAGCAATGTACCCCTGTACCCTCTGTTTTGAGCCCTGCGAATCTCTGATTTCCTGCTAAAAGCAATCGCTCTTAACTCAATTTGGCCTTACGCGAACCGGCCACCCGAAAATCCCTAGCGACGACACAAGCATCATGGAACCTAGGTACAAAATCAACGGCTCGAACCGATTGAGGCCATATCCCAAATGCACTGGCCCTCTCATGAGTGGCGAGCTAATCGGACCCGTCAGGATATTGCCGATACCTTTACCAAAGGCCATCATACTGTAAACAGCGCCCGGGTCTTCGGACAAGATCCCACCGAACTTGGGCCATAAGATGACGAAGCCTCCCGCGAACCATCCATAAATCACAGAGAAGGCGATGAGCATCGGCAGTGACGAGGCGAATCCCCAGAGCAGGAACGTGGCCAGGGCCGACATGAAGGACGACATGAACACAAGGCTCAGTGCGTTATTAGTACGGTCTGATAGGTAGCCCATGGCAAGTTGCCCAAAGGTAGTTGCTAGGTTGAAGAGCGATAGGATCAGGGCGCCTATTGTTCCCGAAAGACCGAGACTTGCAGCGTACGTCGGCAGATAGATGCCAGGGATATAATAACCAAGCCCCTGGAATAGATTGGAAAAGGCAAAGAAGTAAAAGAGTGGCTGTTTAAAGAAGCTGACGTCTAACGCACGGAGCGCACCACCCTGTGACACGGGAAGGCGGGCCTTGAGAAGGGGCAGTAACGGAAGTGTCGACACGGCTATTCCGACGGCGACGGCGCGGAGGGTTGTCCTGTGGCCATACTTTGACAGGAGAACTTCGAGTAAAAAGGGAAACCCGACGCCGCTGAAGCCGCCTCCGGCGAACATGACGCCGTAGGCAATTCCGCGACGGGCGATGAACCACTCGTTCATCATACGCAGAATGGGGAAGTACAGGAGCGTGAAGCCGATGCCGTACATGGCCCCTTGGGTGGCGATGAGAGTTGTGACGTTGGTGGCGAACGAGGCCGCGATGAGGGCGACGACGCAGAGGACCGAACCGGCCCCGATCATGTGCGTCTGCCACCGCTGATACCTCTTGACAAGGGGTGTGACGACGGGCGCGGTGATGAAGTAAATACTCGTGGCGAGCGTGCCGACGACGGCGATGTTATCGGTGTTGCCCTCGAACGTCGGATGCGTCGAGTAGTACTCCTGAAAGACACCATAGGCGAGGGGGAAGCCCCAGAGCAAGGCCTCGACGACAAAGGCGCTGAAGAGGAACTTCCACGCGGCGGCACCGCCGTCTGCCGGCGCGAGGGTCGGGACGAGCGATTCAGCCTCCTCCCGGTCTCCCTCGGGGGGCGCGCCGTGGTGGGTCTGGAAGGTTGTCAATTCTGCGGACATGCTGGGTTATACCTAAATCAAGGCAACCGAATTCAAAGACGAAGTACTGAGGGTGCCTGAAAAAGCCCCTCCTTCTCTTGCAAACTCGGCGGGTAGGTTCAAGGTTTTATGTTTCCCGTAAACGGCCGCCATGACTAACTCGTTACGTTTCCATCGTGGACGCGGTTCGGAGTGGGGCTGCACTATCGGATGCGGGCAAATAAGGAAGAGCCCAAGGTTGTTAAGTGTCATAAAAATGACACTGACACTGAGTAGTACAGCATGCATGTATGGAAAGCTGGAGAGCCTGCTCTGAGAACGCATAGGAAACGGATTGCTTTGCGGTGGACTACTGCGTCTGACCGCACCGATAGAAAGATAGATAGATAATTTCCCCAGCCAATTACTACACAGTATGCATCTGTTTTGCCGTGGTTCTGTGATGATTGGCGCGGGTAACCTGTGCCACGTGATTGCAGGCTCTTTCTATCCAATCTTTGTCCAGAGATTCAAACATAGAACAAAACCTGTCAACTCCACATCAGGACAGCGCATGTCTTTCGCGTTCTCACGCAATCGTTCGAGACAATGTCACAACAGGAACGCACTCTGAAGGCCATGTGTGCCTGCGGCATGATCAAACACGAGATCTCTCTGCCACTAACCGCATTTCCTATCGAAGGCTGTCATTGCCACTGTAATTCGTGCCGACAGATGTCCGGGGGGCTATGCTTCACGAGTATGCCGTTGTTGTCAGAGCGCGAGTATCGACCGGAAGAAGAATTACTTGAGAAATTAACCGGGTTTGAATTTTCGAGGAACCGGATTACTCACTACTTCTGTCCAATTTGCGGAATGCAGTAAGTACTCTCCTTCTCTTTCCTGAAGCCTTCCGTTTGTAATGGCATGGAATGTCCCAAAATGTATCACTTTGGGACCCGTAGCAGAGATTGACAAAAATTAGTATGTTGGCACGCGTCCTGCCCAAAGACCGAAACTTCACAATAGCTACTTGGTTCATTACATGCGGGTCACTGATTGACGCGGGGAATGTTTACCACCCACAGCATGAGTACGTGGAAGATACAATTGATGGCGGGATCACGAACACAATTCAATTTGTGAACAACAAGCCTGTCGCAAGATGGGCCAGTCACCCCGAAGAAGCGCAGCAGCTACCACTTTATTGGGTCTCCCCTCTCAGGCCTGGCCTTTCATCGATACCTGCCGACAAGCTGCATGCTCGGTGTAAATGCCGTGGCGTCGAATTTTGGATAACGCGCCACGCAAGCGGATCGAAAACCCTGGTGAAGTTGGGCCACCAGAGCTCCCGTCGTCTAGAAAATGGTATGGAACCGTACGCTACAGCCACATTTGAGGTGGAATCGGACCAGATTTCCTCAGGGGAGAGCGGTCTTCTGCCATACCCACAATGCCCCGACTTTGGGACGCTGAGGACTTGGTGGTCATCAGCCGAGGCTGGGAAGAAGTTTTGTGCAGACTGCGGTGCATCAGTATTTCTTATCACAAGAGATGAAAGCAGGCTAGAAGTTTCAGTAGGCGTTCTCGAAGCGCCAGAAGGAGCCAGGGCAGAGAGCTGGCTGGAATGGCCTCCCGAGTATGGTGAGTATGTGGACTGAGTGAGAAAGTGAAGCCTTCAGAAGGAGAACAAAGATTGGCTTTCAGTAACACCATGTTCTATACCGCGGATAGTAAGGCTGTAGCCTATTCATATTCATAGCATGCCAAATACTTAATCAAGATCACAGGAACTAGCATTATCCGGTATACATCCCACGGTATGGTTCCTTACTTCAAATATATCCATGCCAATCCTACCATAGCCCTGGCCGCTCTTGGATCTTCGGTGGGGTCCTTCCAGCAGGGCCCAGACTTGACCGAGCGCATCGCATGACCAGCCGCACTGGTCGGCTTGGATGGCATCCGAGGAGTGTGGAATTGAAGAGCATGTCATACCAAGTGACCGGTGATATAGTGATGGGCTGTCTGGGCTTTGCAATTTGGGTAGGTGTAACGATGCCTCCGTAACAACTGAAAGACCAGCAGCAGTTCACCGCTTGCGATAGGTCGTAACTCTTGACATCAACAGTGTCAGAATCCTGAAAAGTTTATTCGGGATTTCCTCTCTGGAGCTAATCGCCTGCTTATCTTGCCCAAATAGTCTCGGGACACTTCATGAGTCTGTGAAGTCTCACGAAACTGAATCAACCTTTAGTGTTGGAGCTTAGCCAGCAGTGAGACAGGTCGAGTCACAGCTCAGACACAAGTTGTATCCATAGTGGAAATTAACAAATGGACAAGGCATTATAGTAGGGCACAGCTTTTTGCGAAGGACACAAGCAGTTTGTACCTGGCAAAATGTCTCTTAATACAGTCCGAAATGCCGTGCCCGGCCCCCCCTCTCAATGAGAGCTAATCAATTGTAAGACCGCCCTCAACACAATCGACCCGAAGGAAGAACAAAAGCGCTGTTGATCTGCATTGCCGTGGGTCGAGTAACTGCATCGGTCAAGAACCTTCCCTACCAGACAAGAGACAGCAAGGATAAGTCATCGCACCGTTGATGAACAACATTGAATCGAAGGTCCTTCACTAGGCCCCGTTTGGCTATAAAGGCATCTTTCCTCTCCATCGGGGATGCGTAAGCTTGCGCGACCAATGCTGCTCACCAGCTTTGCCTCCTGTTTCAAAGCCACGCAAAAATCTCGAAGTGGTCAAAGCCTTAGCGCTTGGTAGGGGCAGTGCTCGAGACATAGGCCTTCCACAACAGGTCCGAGTCCTCACCCTCGCCAGTCGTGTCTCCTCCCTTGCGAATTGCCTTGTCATCATTTGCCACCTTGCTCTCTGGGCCACCCTGCCTTGCCGTCTTGCACGCACATCTCTGTGAAGAGCCGGCCGTCTTCACCCCAACGCGAATGTGCCCACCGGAGACCCCGTGAGGCTGGAAGCAGCTGAAGCCGTGAGTCTCAGCAACAGCGCTCAGCTTTTGGGCAACCTGATCATTGTTGACGTGGTCCTTGTTCAGCCGCTCCATAAACTTCACCGCCTATGCACATGTCAGCCAATTGCAAGCGCCTTGGCCAGTCAAGAGGGAGGGCCCACGGGGCGGCTTGATGGTTAATTAACTCACCGATGATACGTCTCTCTTGACATCCGAAGAATCTTCAACCATGCCATCTTTAAAAATGGCTTCCAGACCGGCGATGGACTCGAGGACCGCCGTGCTCATCGCCCTGGACGTCACTCCGGGCTGCGGCTCCATTTTGGAGCAGATTTCGTCTGCCAACGTGTTGAAGTCGGCATTAGTCTTGAAATCAAAATGCCTGTAAATGCAGGCAGAATTCTCGCAAGGCTCAGAAAGAATGATATCGCTGGGGGTCTGTTGAGGGTCTGGCCGGCCAGATTTATTTCCTGGCATCTTGCGCGCAGATGAAGGAAGGGAGGACGACCGGGGCGGCAGTGGCGTCAAATTCTGCAACTGCTTTTGCTTCGATCCGTCTGAGTCGGCATGGGCGACTCCTGTAGCACCGTCTGATCCTCCATGGGTAGCAGCAGCAGCAGCAGCATCACCGCCATCATCACAGTAATTGTCCTGGACGTCTCCCGTGGGACCCGCGTCATTGATCTTTGTAGTACCGGTATTGGTTTTGGGAGCAGCACCGGGCCGAGAGCTGTAGTCGGAGTGATGCTGTCTGGCGAACTCGTGGTCTTGCCTGCCAGACCGTTCCACGAATCCCTTGTAGTCAGTCTGGTTAGCCAGATGGAATAGCATCGGCTCGAAAGCATCGTCGTAGTTTGCGTGGAAGACAAAGTGCTTTGCCACGTGCACGATGCCACTGCTGACAATTGGCGACTGGCAGTAGTACTTGTTCTTGTGGTAGACGGACTGGAGGTCCTGTAGGAGAATACAAGGTGAGCAGGTGTGTTTATTCAGTACTGGGGGGAGGCGTGCGAGGGATTGGTAAGAGGCTCTCTCTGGTTGGAGAGGCTTTCGGCCGTGTAGACGGGACAGAGAATAATTACCTCGAGACACTTGTTGACCTTGTCCGCGGGCCAAGTATGACAGTCCCCCTTTGCAATTGCATTGGTCATGCCAATCAGAATGTTGGTCAGATTGTCCTGCTCCCTGAGCCTGAACTGCTCGGAGACGCTGCTGTCAATGGCCTCGGCAGCAATTTCCTGGGCTTTGCGCAGGTGCTTGCTTGCGTTGTCAATGGTGGCCTGCATGGACTCGATCTTTGTGGAAATGGCAGCAATCTCATGTTCTCTGCGCTCCACGATCTGTTTGGCCTCCATGTAATCGCGTGCGCAGTCGTTGACACGACGGTGGAGATCGTGGCCGCTGTTTGCGATGACATCGTTTTGGGCAACGGAGGTCAAGACCTGGTCGAACAGTCTCTGGTCTGCCTCGCGACCAGCGACAGAGAGAGAAGGATGAGGGGGATCATATCCCTTCAGAGCTGCCTGTACCACTGTATCTCCCTCCATTTCGGGGTGTTTAGTGCGCTTGTTGGTGCTGGAGGTCTGCATTGCGGTGGTCGAGATAGCTCTGTGAGCTCGGGGTTGAGCTGGAGTGTTCCTGGTGCCAGCAGGAGGAGGTAGAAAAGGGGTGGGCGTTGGGTCAGAGTGAAGCGAGGGCGTGGCAGGACTCAAGCTGCCATCAAGGCAGGCCGTGGGTGACAGGACAGCACTGGCACTGGTGGAGCTGACCGTTGATCTGGCGTCGTCGCTGCCCTCATCAAGTTCTGTGGCCTTGGGGAGCATGAGGGAGGTTGTGGAAAGCGACTTGGGAACTCGGAGGCGGCATTCCACACGTTTACTGCTGCGAGCTGCGAGGTCACGTAGTCGGTCCATCTTTGGTGGCGGGGGCATTGACTGTGATGCTGAGATCAGTAACCACGGTGGAAAAATGGAAGGTGAAAGCGATCTGGGGTTGAGGACATCGGACGAAAACATGATGCGGGCAGGAATTAGTGACGTTTTGTGATATGTCTATGACCGTGAGCCAGAGTGCCGAAGAGTGATGATGTTCCCAGCTTGAGCCCTTGGAACCTGGGTGTGAGTGCGTGCCTCTTCCTGCTGTTGCTGATGTTCCTAGGACAACCCGAACTTACTGGTGGAAGATCGGGGATCAGTGATGCAAAGGAGCTTGGGAAGCAGAGGTCCAAGGGGTGTGTTTGCTCGGCGAATGCTTGGTGGTGTCTTTGTTGTTGTTGTTGCCTACCTGGGGTCTCGAGGTCGGGGGCACACGAAACAAAACAGTCCTAGAAAAAGAAGCCACGGAGTGTTTTGGCAGAATCCAAGTGCACATGTTAAGCAAGCTAAGTAGGTGTTTCTCGAATGTCCTCGGGTGCTTGAGATGCTCTGGTCAAACGGTACCTAGATATCTATGTCCAGGAAGAAGCCTACCAGGAGGGAAATCCACACAGCCACGATGAGCACCCCCTTCCAGTCACCACTTGAGCTGATTCACCATTCCACCTCAAAGTCACGTTCTGGCTGGGGCTTGGCCTTCCACCCGCTCATCTTGACGTTGTTCCAGGACAGCTGCTCCGAGGTCATGGTGCCCTGGAACCGCTTGCAGTCATTTCCTGAGAAGACAATGTACCCGGAACCATGGACGTCGCACTCGCCGTCGCCCAGGTCAGCAGCAGCCGATGCATCTTCGGATATCTGCCCCTGCCAGCGGAACCAGAACTTGGGGTGGCGGAACGAGTTCTTCTCAAAGGTCGACGTGCGACGCCGCTGGCGCTCCTCCGAGTCAACAGAGCTGGATATCGACTGCAGCTCGTCCTCATCCTCGTCGTCGTCGCCATCGTCATCACTGCCCTCTCCGTCCTCTTCCTCATTCCCCTGAGAAGCCTGGCCGCCGCCACGACCACCACGACCACCGCGTCCGGATGCCCCCTTGCCATTGGGAAAACCTGCCATCCGTTCGGCTGTCCTCTTGCCCTTGGCTTCAGCCTCGCCCGAGTCGGCTGCCCCGGTGCCGCCCAGCTGGCTCCAGATCCTCCATAGCAACTTTCTGCTGCCTGCGAAGACAACAGTGGCGTCCAAGACCCCGTCAGACTTGAGCGAGCCCAGTAGCCCGTCCTCGTCGTCCGTCAGGCGGTAGATCTCCAGCACGACCTCGCCGCTTGCGCTGCTCCTGCGCCTCTTGGCCTTTTTGGAACTGCCGGCCCCAGCAGCTGCCTGCGCGCTTTCTGCCTGCAGCCGGTCGATGGCGGGGCACTTGATCAGATGGGTGCCAAACATGCTGCTGACCTGGAACTCGTGGCGCTTTTGTCCACGGCCGCCGCGGTCGTTTCGGTTGTGCAGGTGACGCGTGTTGAAGGCTGCATCCTGCCAGTCATTGTCCATCTCCATTTTCGTTCTGTCCTTGAAGAGCCGTCAGAGTGGCACGCAACGCGTAGTTAATAACAGCCGGGCAACTCACCACAAGCAGGCGGGATGGGCTTCCCTTCTCTTGACCAACGCAGCTTACGGGGT
>JACBFG010000021.1:48056-111521 GCA_013435955.1 Diaporthe sp. HANT25 | reverse complement strand
GGGGGGGGGGGGGCACAGAGAACAGATTTGGGGTTGGGGCCGGTCCCAGAGTCGCGTGACGTTTACCATATCCTGTGCTAAGCATCGAACCACCCAGCGGCCCGCCTACGGTCCGCGCCATTGCTAGTCTGTCTGTCTTGGTTTATTATTTCCCATTAGTCAAGAAACCATGGTACGGCGCCTTTGAAGGTTTCAGCCGTTTTTTGCAGTACCAAAACTAATGCTAGCTTTTCCCAGATCCAGGACCAGAGAGATCCAGACGTAAATAATACCCACCTGAGCGCTGGGGCACGGGGTGTCGACTGTAAACTTATGCATCACACAATGTCACAACTCACTATCCTTTGACCCCGAACCTCGTGGCAAACAAGCTCGCGAGCCAGAGCATAGTCAGTAAGCCACATTTGCGGAGAGCTGTACCCATGATAACAACATATAATGATCATACGGTACGGTGCACCGAGAAAGATGGGACGCAGGTTCGATCAAGAATCACCCTGAAAAGACAAGGAAAGGGGGGCTGAGAACGGAGAAAAGCAATCACCAAAGAGCAAAGTGAGCCGTCCCAGATCTACAAGATGAAATGATTCTCACTGTGGAGGCTTGCACGCACTCTCTCAGATTGACAGCTTACTGACGAAAGAGCCACTCCCCAGCCAGCCTGATTATCTCATTCCTCTTCAGCCTGCCGTCTTCACTCGTCTTCTCATCCGCACCCAGGGCGCCAGGCATGTCGAACCCGTGGCGGGCGTCAGGGACACACAGCCACTTGACCTCGCCATCCCGGTTCTTCTCCTCCCAGGCGAACCTCTGGTCGCCCGTGGTGATCAACGCCCCCAGCTTGCCGCTCTCCTCAGGCGCCTCCTGGCCGATCCTCTGGTCCAGCGCGGGGACCTGCCTCCCGGTCAGGCGACACGCCAGCCGCCAGGCCTCGTGGCCGAGCATGTCCAGCTCGCACCCAATGACCCAGACCCGTTCGGGTAGCGCGCCCCGATCCACGAAGACGGGCGATAGGAGCGGGTCACGGAGGTTCTGGCAGACCGGGATGTACGACCAGTCGAAAGCATCCGCCAGCTTCAGCAGGGGGTCCTGGTTTGCGCCACGGGCCCCGTGCAGGGCTGGCTTGTACCGCCTCGTGGCGGCCTTCTGCTCGGGTGTGATGCTCAAGTCGGTGACTGGGTAGATGGGGACGATGCCGGCGGTGATCCTGTCGCGGACGGAGGGGAACTGGCTGATGGTGAGGGTCAGGTTGCCGCCGGCCGAGAAGCCCGCGAGCCCGACCCTGGCCTTGTCGACGTGGGGGATGAGCTCATCATCGGCGAAGACTGCGTCGATCTGGGCCTCGAGGTCCGCGAGGGGCCCGGGGAAGGGACTGCCGGGCGCCTTGGCGTAGTTGAGGGCAACGACCAGGGCGTTGTGCTGGTTGGCGAAGAGATGGTTCCATTCATCGTTGTCCGAGGGGTCGCCGACGACGAAGCCACCACCATGGATTGAGAGGAGCAGCGGGAGGCCAGGCGACGAGCGGGACTGGCGGTCGTAGGCCTTGGGGAAGAAGACGCGGACTGGCAGGCGAGGGCGCGACGGGTAAGTCTTGACCAAGGTTGGGTATTCGTCGGGTGGGCTCCGGGCCTGCTTCCAGTGACGGACCATCATGGCAGGGCCGACGACGAGCAGCTGCATGGCGTTGACGGCCAGCCCATACATGACCCTCGTGAGGAGCGGCTTGCGGGGGCAGAGCTGCTTGTCTTGGCCACGCGCACCTGCGTCGGCGGCATTCATGGCGGTGTCGTCTCGCTCTGCTGCCATCTTGATTGATGTTGTTGCGCTGCGCTCTGACCCGAGTGAGTGCCCTTGACTGAGGTACAATCAAACCACCTGCAGAGATGGAGAGTCAATACAGGTGCAAGATGTGCCTAGTCATGGTGGGTGTGTGCGTCAACCCCGACGTGTGTCAGGATGGACCTCGGGATCATTACACACCTGGTCCATGTGTCGAACTTCCAAGGCGCCTGCGTGCCTGCGTACCTAGGTAGGTAGGTACGTACCTTTGGCCCTGGCGTCGGACCAGTCTGAAATCGGCAGTTTCGACTGTCTTGTTCTCGAGCAGTTCTGGACCCTAACCCTGGTTCGACGTAATTTATCTTATCGATTAGCCCCAGATATTGAGACTACCCACCAAGTCCTAACCCTGCCCTGTGGTAGAGTGGATGTGAGTCTAATTGCCTCGATGATGATATGTCAGCCACACTTGCCCGAACGTCATCAGCGGAAACACTCTCTTATTAGTAATTACTCCCTCTCCCTGACTTCCTTCCCACTTCATACTCCCACCACACTTCATACTCCACCACACTTCCACATCCAATCCGAGTATCCAGCGTTTTGACCATTTGCCGAAGCAACAGATCTTGTCTCTGTCCGCTCACCAGCTGGGACTCCCACCAAATAGAGCGCAAGTTTGCACACGCACACCAGCACAAAGCGAGCAAGCAAAATGGCCGCCCCGAACAAGATCACCCTCTTCGACCTTGCCAGCAGGGATGGCAACAAGTGCTGGTCCCTCAACCCGTGGAAGGCCCGTTTCGTGCTCAACTTCAAGGGGCTCGACTACCAGACCGAGTTCGTCGAGTATCCGGACCTCAAACCACGCCTGGCCCCTCACTTTGACGCCCCGCTTGACGCCTACACCAGCCCCACCATCCAGTACACCGATGGCAGGTACATCATGGACTCAAAGGTCATTGCCCAGACCATCGACAAGGACCACCCGGAGCCCTCCCTCCACCTCGACTCGCCCTACCTCACCAAGCTCGAGGGGATCCTGCCAAACCTTATGCCCGCCCTGAGCGGACACTACGTCCCCTTTATCCCCAAGCGCCTTCTCAACGACGCCAGCCAGCCCTACTGGTACAGCACCCGTGAGGCAAAGTTTGGTATGAAGCTTGACGAGCTGGAGAGGTCCCAGGGCGGCGAGACCGGCTGGTCAAAGGCAGAGCCGCTGCTGAGGCAGGTCACCGACGCCCTCAAGGAGAACCCCTACGGGCCCTTCTTTGCCGGCAAGACCGTCAGCTACGCCGACTTTGTCTGGGCCGGCTTCTTGATCTTCTGGAGGCGCATCGGGGACGACAAGTTCAGCGAGGTGCTCAAAAGGACCGGTGATCCTGCTGCCCATGAGGCACTGCTCAAGGCTGTCGAGCCCTGGTCAGAGAGGGACAACCACTGAGCCATGACTGCCGACACTCGTGGCTCCCATGGTTGCACGAATGCCTTCGTCAGAACAATGCCGCCGGCACCAACCCCTGGGAGCTACTGTTACGCATCAACACAGTAACACTGACCGCTCGTCGGGTTTCAACAATGTCATTTCCGGGAAATAAGAAATTGGTCCCAAAAGTCCGTGGGGCCTGTCGCGCAGCAACAGTCTGCACGCACTCCCACCCCAACACGCCATGAATCGAGTCACATAACCTTAGTCAACTGTTCGATAGCACTTCTAGACAACTCAACATGAAGTATGTGCATTGGTAGCTTCTACTCGAACCTGACACCCTATGTACAATCCTTTTGTGAGGTGGGCAGTGCCGGAAACTGAAATAACCGTCAAATGATCACCAAGCTCTGGTTCCCCTTGCTAGACGCGTCTTCATCTTCTCTAGTCTTGCCACGATGGCCATCCTCGGCTCAACCGGCTGTTTCTGATCACAGGCACTGGGAGTAGTACGTGTTCGCGGCCTTGCAGGTCCCCGAGGAGCAGCAGGTGGATCCACTCCATCCTTGGCCGCCGCACTGCCCGTACAGGGCTGCACAGTTCCCACCGCTGGCAGGAGGCGTCGGCGAGCTAGCGGGAGGCGTCGTGGCACTTCCACCGTCGTTGCTGCCCCCACCGGCGGATGTACCGACAGTGATTGTCGCTGAGCCAGTGCTGAAATACTATTTTGCCGAGGCAAGCCAACGTCAGCCAAGTCCCCCAACACCGAGAGGAAGAAAAAAAAAAATAAAAAACAGGAGGCCGCAAAAAGCCCCGTGTGACTTACCCCCTCGGTAGCAACAATCTGGTAGTTGTGCGTGCCCAGCGTCAGGCCAGCCTGGGTCCATGCATTGAAGTGGTTGGCCATGTTCACCGTCCCGCCAGTTCTCTTGGACTGCCGGACAGACCAGTATTGGTAGAAGGTTGCCGTGCCGTCAATACTTGGCTGGTTGACCCGCTGGGTCCGGTAGATGTCGTAAGTACCGCCGTCAGACGTCACGGAGCCAAGGCGGGTAGCCCCGGTGCTGGGGTTGTAGGTTCCAAAGTTCTCGACAACATAGTACTCGATCAGAGGGTTCCTTGTCCAGCCGTAGACGGCGAGGTACGAGTTGCCGTTGGGGGAGTACGTTCCGGAGTAGCTGATCGAGCGGGCGGCGCCCGGGTTCCAGCCTGTGTGCCAAGTCATTAGCATCCAGGGTCAAGTATAGACCAGCAAGCGGAAAATATTGTTGATCCAAGATACGAGAGAGAGAGAGACACCGGGCCGTCCCGACTGACCTTTGCCCCCGACGAAGTTTCCACCACTGCCCCAGGTCACGCTGTACTGGCCACCGGGTCCATTCGTGTAAGTAACCTGAGACCCGCCGTCGGTCCAGAAGGAATAGTAGTAGCCATTGTGAGTCCCCGTCTGGCTTTGTGACTGTCGCGCAACCAGATCAGACGACTCGGTCACGTTGACATCGCGTTCAGCGAAGAGGAGCTCGTGAAAAGCAGGCCCGCGCTCCGTCGGCACAGCGAGCACTGAGCTTGCGGCCAGGATGGACAGATACGAGAGAAGGCTCGAAAGGACGACCATTTTGATTCTGTTCTGATTTTTCTTCTGGAAACGATGACTGGAGTCGACTTGCCTGGCGCAGGAGAAGCGTCGGTGGGTCGAGGTCGTGCACTTATATACACCCAAAGACCGTGCTCATCATCTCGTTTCTATCCTATGAGCTCCATTTATTCCAGACAGGCCTGCCCCTTCTGTCCGTACCGCCGAATGCAACTCGAAGCACTCCTAAATGAGGTAAATGAACCCCAGCCGGGAAAAGACAAACTGGTCCCATGACCCCGTCGTGTTCGAGACATTGTTATGTCAGGCTTCATTCATTCAGGGGCGCCCGCCAACCATTCATCCGAGGTTCGAATTGCCGTCAACTGCTGATTGCTTTTCCAGCTACCGTCTCTGCGTAGGTATACGAGGACTTTGTGTTACCTGTGTGGATAAAAAATATCTTGGCAAGAATCGCGCGGGCCCTCGCCAAGGTCATTCAGGCTAAATTCAACGTGGCTTTGTCTGCACTTTGCACATCCACAATATAGTCATCCAGGGCCTAGCCATCTTGGCACGGTCTGGCTAACAGGATCGTTCGTTAAAAAAGTCTTGGGCAAAGACCCCAGATAGGAAGTGCGGTTGACAACAGCCGAAGGTCAGACAACTAGGCTTAAAGCTAAAATTATCCCAAGTACATCAGCACTGAATGCTGCAAACATGTGGAAACGAGCATCTTCAAGAGAATTATCTGTGACCAGAGATATTCCTGTATCAAGTCCAACAGGGGCAGCAGATCTCGCAGGCCCAGAACTGTGAAACTTGACTGTACACTAGCTAAGCCATAGCTCAATAACTATGCAACTGTAGGCTATCTTGCTGGATAAGAAAGAGGAAGGCTGTTGAAAAATGATCGAATTGAAGTGTTTTTTCTCCGGACACTCCTCGTCATGAAAACGGAGCGAAACACCAGTGCATCCAATGTTCTTAGATATTCCAGGAGCAGCCACGAGCAAATCAATGGTGCACGTCTCTAGTGAAACCAGGACGAGAGTCCTTCAGCCCAGCTTGCCACTGCTCTAGAGGAATCCAGCGGTGTTGTTGAAGGCGCCAGTCTTTTCGTTAAGATCATCACAGTTTCCCCTACTCAGAGTCGCACAGTAAAGAGCCCTTCCATTGTTATTGCTATGCAAATATTTCAGGTAAAGCAAAATTTCTCGGGGCTGGGATTTCATCATTCCAGTCATATATGCTCAACTTAGGTTTGTCCCTCGCGAACAAGTCGCGCCAGCCGCCTGATTCAGTCGGCGAAGCCATGGCAAAGGGGATGCTCAAAACCGCCACAACGAGGAGGAACTTCACTACCGTCCCTACCGTCCCTACTATATTCCTGCCAGAGCAGGTCTGCGGAGATGCCACTATAGCAGCCAGAGACAAGGTTAAGCTGAATCAGTATCGCCCTTTAGACGACTGTCAAGTGCATAAACTTTAGCTCTTCCCACGCAGATGGTCACTCTCCACCTCTAGTGTCCCAGTGGAAATGACGGGAACATCCTCTATCATGCTGCCCCGATTCAAGGAAAGGCTACAATTTGGATGATGACACTGGAGCCTTATTCTGTGACACCGGAGGCTTCTGACAATCTCAGTGTAAGTGCAGCCCTTGATGCCTGGCATCTGCCTGAGGAATATTTACGCATTGTTGATATGCTTACTGCCATCAAAAGAGACCTCCTAGCGAAAAGATAGTAATTTCCAATCACAATTAGAAATACCCAGCGGTTCATAAGCCCTGACCGTCACCACATTTGGCTGCACTCAGTTTGTCTATATCGACGACTTGACACGTACTGGTGCAATAGCATCCTCAATGAAAACTTCCCATCTGCTCTTTTGTATCCTTCCCTCCTTGATCACGGCCAGGATGTTCTTCTCGGGATCATCAAAAACAGTAACATCATCCAGTGGGTTCGAATCCAGAATCAACATATCTGCCTCAAACCCAGGCCTGATCTGACCCAGCGAATTTTCCCGTTTGATCAGACGAGCAGGGTTGATAGTCGCGCTCTGCAGCACGCCCAGTGGTGACAAGACTCGCGATCTCAGGGCGAATTCATATGTTTGCGCCATTCCAAGGGGTCCAAGGAGGTCCGTACCGTAGCAGATGGTCACGCCAGCATCTGAGGCAATCTTGAGCGCCTGTAGTCCGGCTTGCAACACAGCCTCATTCTTCGAGACAGACTCTGGAGGCAGGTATCCCTTCCACTTGGGCGATGCCATCTCAGCATACGTGACGAGGGTCGGTGTCAAGAAACAGCCCTTCTCCGCCATCAATTTGGCCGTTGGCTTGTCGATAAAGTTGCCATGCTCGATACCCCTGGCCCCATTCTCAACACAATGCCGGATCGCCTGGGACGTGTAGGCATGTGCAGTCACGTACGTCCCTGCGTTTGCAGCACACTCCACCATAGCCCTGATCTCGGAACCTGTGAACTGGAGATGGTCAATCTTGTCCGTCGGACTTGACACCCCGCCCGAGCCCATGATCTTGATGAAGTCCGCACCGGTCCGGATCTCCTCTCTGACTGCTTGCATGCACTCAGGTATCCCATTTGCTATCCTCCCCAAGCCAGTAGTGGTACCACCGCAGCACATGCTGTCGTCGTGAGGCCCGCGGTAATCTGCGTGTCCCCCTGACTGGGAGAGCGCATGGCCTGCGATGAAGAGCCGAGGGCCGGGAAATACACCGTCCTCAATGGCCTCCTTCAGCGCCAGGAGTGCGCCACCACAGTCCCGCACTGTCGTGAAGCCCCGGTGGAGCATCTGCGCGCAAACATACGGCTGACGGAGCACCGATACATCGTTGGGGTTTCCAAATGCCTTTGAGAGATCGCCAAAGCCTGGGACGGCCATGATGTGGACATGCGAATCGATGAGCCCCGGACACAGAAATTTGCCCTGGCAATCGATGGCCTGGAAACCCTCGTTCTGGGCATCGGAGGTGAGGTCGGGAGTATCTTCAACCGAGATGATGAGACCATCTTTTATTTTGACAGCTGCCCTTGCGCGAATCGAGCCGTTGACAACGTCGACGACGCTGGCGTTGGTCAAGATGTAGCTCTTCCGATTTGGCCGCAGCCAGGGCTTGAGCTGTGCTTCGGTAACCATCTCAGAGGTCTGTTCTCAAGCTGCTCGAACTGGTTGATGTGATGACGAGAAAGTTGAGGTACGACAGGGGGAACAGCCTCTGTTTCGAGGTTCCGGCTTTCATCGGTGTCGGCTGATCTTCGGAACTCTCCGCAAAAGCAACACATCCCCTCTCCGTCCGGTCGTACTCCGGCATCCGGTTCAGGCCAGACGCCGGCTGCTTATCGCGTCTCCGCCCACCATGATTGTGACATGGACCACTTAATCAATGTTCCGTATCAGATCTTCGATGAAATTGCCAGTAGATTGATGAGAAAGTACAGACTGTTAGCAGCGAATGACGTCTGGTTCCACTGGATATGAAGAACCGCTCGGGAGCGCGACCATGAACGAAGTCGATTGATGCGCACTTGTTCTTCTGTCTTGCCACTACAACTACTCGATCAAAACAGTCGATTATTACGATGACCTCCTCAACTGGTGACAAGTCGCCAGAGATAAAAGGTGCTTCTGCCAAAGATGCGTCGGACTGCGTCAATCTCGACGAGAAGCCCAGAAGTCTTGTGGATGTCGGGGAGCCCTACACTGCCGAGGATGAGAGAGCGGTCTTGCGCAAGATTGATCTTACGATCCTGCCCATGATGTGTGTCGTCTTCTTTCTTCAGTATCTGGACAAGCAGAGTCTAAGTTACGCAAGTGTGAGTTCCATGCATCCAACAAAGACAATCTCGTGATTGGGGACTTCACCGTTGACTGGTTTCACAGATATTTGGTCTTATCACGGATTTGGACATGACAAGCCAGCAATACTCTTGGTGTAGTTCCATATTTTATGTTGGCCAGCTAGTCGCAGAGTACCCATTTGTCTACTTGATGAGCAGACTCCATCTTACCAAATTTGTTGGCGTTACGGTAGTCGTCTGGGGTGCTATCTGCATGTGCCTTGCTGCTCCAGTCAACTTCGCCGGATTCGCCGCCGTCAGGTTCCTGCTAGGATTCGCCGAGGGTGCGGTATCGCCGGCATTCATCACGATCACCAGTGTATGGTACCGCAAGACTGAACATGCGTCTCGGACAGCGTAAGTGGAAGGACCTCTCGAGTGAAAGACACAAAGTCCTTACAAACCCCATAGGCTCTGGATCACCATGAATGGTGTGGCACAAATCGTCGGCTGCTTGCTCATGTACGGTATTGGGAAGAACACGTCTTTGAATCTTGCCCCCTGGAGAGTGCTGTTCCTCATTTGTGGCGCCCTGACCTCTGCTGCCGGAGTCGTCTTCTTTATTCTCATGCCTAATGGGCCTAAAGACGCATGGTTTCTTGACGCTCGGCAGAAAGAAGTCTTGTCGCTGCGGATGGTTCAAGATCGAGAGGGCGGCGACAAGACAAATTTCTCAGTGGCCCAGCTGAGGGAGGCTCTTTCCGATCCTAAGTCATGGTTTGCCTTTGCATTTGGGGTGCTTGTCACTATGCAATCGCCTGTGCTCACGGTATAGTTTTTCCCGAACTCATCTCGAACACCCAGGACTGTCTGCTAACTGTACGATAGTTCGCTTCCCTGGTGATCAACAACATTGGGTACGACAAGTACCACACAATGCTGTATACAGCTCCATCAGGTGCAGTCCAGATCGCCATGCTGTGGGTTGGCGTGTTTGGATGCGTCTTGATGCCGCGAAACCGCACAATTGTCGCCCTGGCCCTTGTGATCCCTCCCCTAGCAGGCACCATCTGTCTCTTAAGACTGTCACTGAACGCTGGCTGGGGCATGATTGCCGCCTCATGGCTGTCATCCTGTATTACCGCGCCGTGGTCCATTCTCATTTCCTTGACAGCCTCGAACGTCAAAGGAAACACGAAGCGGGCCATTGTTAATGCCATGTTCTTCATTGGGTATTGTGCGGGGTGTATCGGGGCGCCGCAATTGTGGACGCACAAACCGAGATACTTCTCAGGGGTTGTCACGGCCGTTGTGACGTGGTGTCTGTTGTTTCTAGCTATTGTTTGGTATCGATACGTGTGCCACAAAGATAATTCCAGGCGGGCGGCCGAAGACGATGCTGGTAATGAGGGGGCTCAGGATGCGCGTGGGGGGCAAGTGATGCTAGATGAAACAGGTGCACTTAAGAGTGATTTGACAGATAGGGAGGACAGAGAGTTTCGGTACGCTTTATAGAATTAATGATGATTCAGGAAGTCATGATTTGGGCTTGCGTGAGTGGTCCAGTAGTTGAATGATACGTCAAGTGGAAAGCCCAACCTGCTCCGGTTACAGCCAGCACATTATATTTATTTACTCAGATGGTGATTTCTGCTTAGCTATTTCAATTCGAGCATCCGTTTTGCTCCAGAACCAATCTGAATCATCCATAACACGTTTACTCCAATCATCTAGCGGCCCAATGGTCTCAATATCCTTTTGGCTTCCCTGCAAGATGTGGACGCAGGTATCTGCTGAAGTAAAGTTTGTAGCATTATTAGGGCCTGTCAGCGTCATGAGCTGCTGCGCACTCGCCGCGAAAACGACTCTTCCGATATTCGCCCAGTATGTCGTCCCGGCACACATTGCACACGGCTCCCATGTGGTATACATGGTGCACCGCCAGAGAAAGCCCGGGGGAAATTGGTCGGCAGCTGAAAGAGCAAGAGTCGATTCGGCGTGCCTGATGTACGAGACGTTGTGCTGCTTCAGAAGCACCGTCTTGTGGTCCGGTGCAACAAGAATGCAGGCAAATGGTGGTTTTTTATGATGGACCATGCACGCATGCTGGACCTCCAGCGCAAGAGCCATATTCTGGGAAGAGATTTGACGTTAGAACTTGAGCTGTTGAATCTTACGTAGCTGCAGTATAATGTTTTCCAATCACTATGGGAACTCACTGTGTCAATTTGCTCTTTCGTGGGAGCCGTTCTGGGTGGAAACCATTCTTCAACGAGATTGTCGGCGACTCCCATGATTTTTCACTCAAGGACAGCGTTTTCAATGCTGTTTCCGATTATTCGATAAGGAGACAGCCGGCAATCCTAGGATCTCCGTCAGTAAAGATCGATTTATACACTAGTCGGCTAATCTTTAATTCCGGGCCCCGGCTGTCGGGAGCCCCCAAAGTTTGTCACACCCAGCTGCTGTTCCTTGCCTCGGCGGGGTTTGCACCGTTGACGAGCTAATTATGACCCGCACGCTAAGCATTTGACTATCATCAATTCATCCTGCCAATTACTGGTATATTACTGACTGTCGTGACTATGGCCATCAGTGCACTGCGTATTAACAGGTATGTCTACCACGCGGTCCCTGGCGGGACTACGACTATTTTTATCGTTTGCGAGCAGTGGCTCATTGGGTGCTACTGCCGGTAAGGTACAAGAAAACCCATTGTGTTAAAGACTCAAAAGAAGGACATTTTAATGGCTAGAGTATTACCGTGGCTATCACCTATACATACGTATTGTAGCAATTGCTCTGGCTGTGGAGGACTTGAAACTGGGCAATGGAAGCGCTTAACGGGAGATGTAGCAGTTAGCCCCAATTCTAAATAAAGCGACGAACTTGACTTGGCCCTTTTTGCCTTTGGACTGAAATGATTGCTAAAGTGACCTAATCATCTTGATTACGAAATGCGAACTCATAGCAACTTCGACAGATGATTTCGATGTCCAGGTGATTAGCATTCAACGCCTGATGAGCTTCGTTATCCCAACATTCCAGCAATTCAGGGGCGTTGTCGATCACGGTCTTTCTCTCGTTGTCTCTGTATGGCAAAGATGGTTGATCGTGTGTTGGTTCCAGAGGACTGTTCTGCTTGCATTGCCAAGCTTGAGCCAGCCATCCACGAGTTGGCCATGCCAATTCGGCGAATGGCGAGCTCAGCTCCTTTTTACGGTCCCAAGGTTACAAGACAGTCCTGTCACTGAAGTGGAAGTCAGAACTGCGTATTACTTTTCATGTCCCTCTAACCTGCGCAATGACATAACGGTTGCCTATCCGGGAGGCTCCAGTCCTAGTCCAAGCTGTGCGAACCACATATTTACCTAGACCAGGTGAGCTGACACGACGAGGCACAGCGGCGATGGGTTCCCCAGGCAGTCTGCCTTTCTTTGTGCCCCTTTGACCCTGACGACAAGAAAGTCCAAGCTGCAATGAGCTCTGCTTCTCTCCGGTCTCTTGTGGGCCACACGCTCCACCTTTTAATTGCGTCGGCACCACTGACAGCACAAGCCTACGACCCCTCTCAGCGATCATGCGTCGATGACAATGTCTGCCTGACCTCTTTCCACTGGTGTGCCGCCGGTGACGGCCGAGAAGATGGCCAGACGGGCTGTTCGTTCCCCGACGGGGCTTAACCCAGGACTCTCTTGAACAACCAGCTGAACGCTGCGCTTCTCACCCGCGGCCGCGACTATATCATCTCGTGGAAGGAAGGGGATCCCACGAACAACAACCCGGTCACAATCACCTGGAAATTCGGCAGTGAGTACGGCGGCGACGGTGTGAACCTGACTTGGGGTCCCAAATGGGAGACAAGTGAGTCTATGTTATTCCTCTCAGCGCATGTGCGTCTACGGTGGCCAGGCAAGGCATGGGGAATTTGCCTCGTGTTGTTCAAGAACCATATTCGCTGACAAGACCGCAACTCTATCTCAAAAGATGTTACCGGGTCATCGTCATCCTTCACTTTCAAGCCAAGCGCTATTCTTGATCAATCCCCGACAGACCTTGCCCCGAATGTGAACCCGGGCACTGCGAGCTGGCTGGTGGCCCAGAATACCAACAACCAAATCGTCATCTCTCGGCCCAGGGGCACAGCTCCTAGCGACGGCCAGGTCGTGTCGGAGGACAAGTCACAGTTCTTCATAGTGCCATCTGCGGAAGTCGGGTCCTTCCTGATGACGCAGAAGGAGGTTGGCGGGAACGAGCTATACGAGAAGTGGAAGCTCGGGGTTGGTGTTGGCGTCGGCGTTGGAGTCCCGTTGCTCATGGGGGTGTCTGGCTGCCTTGGGTGGCTGGTGGGCAGGAAGGCTACAACTCGTGGACCTGGAACGATTCATTCGGCATCTAGGTAAAGGCAACCTCTTCTGCATGCCATGTAACAAGATGGGATTGGATTTCAAGCTTACCCCGTTTTCTCCTCTAAACTTTGAAAAAACAATGATGATGGGTATATGCCTAGGCCATTGATTTATGAAGGAATCGGTAAGCTGACCTCTATATTACATCCTTGTTTGTTTACATTACTCTAAAACAAAATTCTTCGCTTGTATATACATCGAACATGACTTCTTCGAAGCCAAGACCGCAGGCTATTCTCTGCCCACTCACTTACTGCAACATCTGCTGCATAGCATTCACGCGATAACTTTCCCTCCTCTCCATCAACTCGGCATGCGTGCCCTGATCCACAACACGCCCACCCTCAACAACGAGAATAACATCCGCCTTCTGCACCGTCCGCAACCGATGCGTGATAGCCAGGACCGTGGTGCCCTGTGCGGCCTTATCCAGCCCCTCCTGCAGCACCGCCTCGCTCTGTGCGTCCAGGGCGGACGTGCTCTCGTCAAGCAGCAGGAGGCGCGGCTTGCGGACCAGCGCGCGCGCGATGGCGATGCGCTGGCGCTGGCCGCCTGATAACCTCGCCCCGGAGCCGCCTCCGCTGCTGCCGACCTCGGTGTCGTAACCCTCGGGGAAGCCGACGATGTCGTCGTGGATGTTGGCCGTGCGGCAAGCGGACTCGATCTCTGCGTTCGTCAGAGGCAAAGAACCAGGGGCGGCGCCCAGGGCGACGTTGAAGCGGATGGTCCCGTCGAAGAGGGCCGGGACCTGCGGCACGATGGCGACAGATGAGCGGAAGCTATTGGCGTCCTTGTACGTGGATATATCGACGCCGTCAATGGCGACGGTGCCCGAGGTGGGGTGGTAGAGGCGCTGGGCAAGGCTCATGATGGTTGACTTGCCTGCGCCTGATGGCCCAACTAGGCCGCAGAATTTGTTGGGAGGGAGATTGAAGGAGATGTTGTCGAGGATTATTTTTTCTGGGCGGGACGGGTAGGCGAAGGACACGTTGGTGAAGGTAACGCTTGCGCCGGTGCCATCTCCTCGTCTTCCCCCTCCGTTGGGTTGCTCTGGTGCTGCTGGAGCAAGGGCTTTGGACTCCTCGGCAGCAGCTTCGACGTCCTCATCGTGACTGCGGCCGTACTTCTTGGACACGTCCATGATGGCCTCCTTGTCGATGGCATTCATGACTCTCCCCAGCGCCAACCTCGCGCGCGAGAACTCGGGCGCCAGGGCAAACATACTGCTCCACAGCTGGGCGCTCGTGAGCATGGCAACAAGGATGATCAAGAAGTCGGTCTGGGTATATTCGCCTTTCATGATGAGCTGCGAGCCCCACCAGTACGCAAGCGCGTTGACAAAGATGCCGCAAGAATAGCTGATAGCGAGCCAGATGTTGGTCGAGACAGCGTTGCGGACGGCCTGCTTCTTGGGCCCGCGTACGAGCCGCTCGAACTCATTCATGTACTCGTGCTCGAGTGAGAGCACGGCGACGGTGCGGATGGACTGGATGGCCTCGGTGGCGAGCGTGGTAGCGGTCGCAAAGGCACCCCTGTGGCGCTCCTCGTACCGCGCCAGCATGCGCAGCTGCATGAACCCAGCGCCCAGAAGGACGGGCAGTGTGACCATGCAGACGAGGGCAATCTTCCAGGCGAAGCAGAGCGAGAGCACAACCGCAACAACCATATTGACGATGACCCCGAGGACGGTGCCGAACGTCGAGCCTGAGAAAGCGCCCACGCTCGCCGCGTCGGCCGTGATGATGCTCAGCAGGCCCGCAGGGCTCTGGCCCGGTGACTGGTGGAAGGCGAGAATGTCCCTGTCCAGCAGCGTGCGCAGGACCAACACGCGCAGGTGGTAGAGCAGGCGCTCCGCCACTATCCCGAAGCCCCACCAGGCCAGGAAGTTGGCGAGCAGCTCGACACAGGCTAGCATGAAGAAAAGACCGCCGAAGAGGAGACCAACGGAGCGGAGGGAGTCCCCCGTGGCGCCGGCCGCGCATGGGTTGAGCTCGCCGACGGTGAAACCAAAGATGACACCCTGGGCGGAGAAGGTCGAGCCGACGATGAAAGCGGCGATAAGAGCCAGGACGAGCCAGCCAAGGTTGGGCCGGATAAGATAGAACACACCCTTAAACACGGGTGTGCCTGTGCCTTGTGTTGCGTCTTCATCAGGTTTATCTTTTTGTTGAGCTACTGGTGGCTGGCCCGAGGCTGCAACTGGGGAAGGAGAGGAGGCGGAGGGGAAGGACGACGATGAGTTCCTGGGTAAACTTGCCAGCGTGGGCACATCCGATCTCTGGTCCTGGCTGGTGGATTCCTTGGAGGCGTACCGCTTCTCGCTGTCCTCGTCATCACTATCGACCGCATGACCACCGGCGTCGCCATTGTTTCCGGTCTGCAACTTCACCATACGAGCGAACTCGCTCGGCTCGGGGCCTCTGGCCATGAGCTCATCGTACGTTCCCTGCTCGATAACAAGGCCAGCCTGCATAACCACAATACGGTCGGCGTTGCGAATAGTGCTGAGACGGTGTGCGATGGCGACAATGGTGCGGCGCTGGTCCGACGGTGTGGCCTGGTAAGTCGCATCAAGACGGTCCATGATGCGCTTCTCGCTGGCAGAGTCGAGCGACGCCGTGGCCTCGTCGAGGAGGAGCACATCTGGGTCACGTATCAGCGCACGCGCGAGGGCGATGCGCTGGCGCTGGCCGCCGCTGAGGGAGGCACCGCCTATACCCGCGGGCGTGCCGTAGCCTTGGTCCAGGCGGGAGACGAAATCGGCGGCGTCGGCCTGCTCTGCCGCATCGTGCACCAGGCGGGCGATCTCGGCCAGCTCAGGGCTCAGGTTGCTTGCGCTGACGGCAGCGGCCAGGTCCGAAATTCCCGATGGCCCCCTAGACTCGGCGGCGGCCTTGGCCAGGCGGGCGAGATGACTGTGCACGAGAAAGGGCTTGAGGGAGTGGTGTTGAGGCCGCGGACTGTTGACCAGGCCCAGGGCGATGTTCTCGAGAATGGAGCGGTCGAGCAGCTGACAGTCCTGGTGCACTACGCCGAGGGTGCTCCGCAGCGAGCGCACGTTGAGCGAGCGCATGTCGTGGCCATCAAGCTCGATGGCTCCGTCTGTCGGATCGTGCAGGCGGGCGAGCAGCGAGGCGAGGGTGGACTTGCCGCTGCCAGACAGGCCCACGACGGCGGTATATGTGCCACGGGCAAGCTCGAGGTCGATGTTGGACAGGGCAGGCTGGCCTGGGCGGGAGGCATATTCGAACGAGACATTGCGGAGGGCAATGGCTCTTCCCCGTGACGAGGACGACGGCTCAAGTTGCTGTCCTGAGGTCAAGGTGGCGTCGATGGCCGAGGGGGCGTCCATGTCCTCTCTCAGACGGTTGTAGGCGGCTACTGCTGCGCTCAGGAAGGGCATGGACGGGGCGATACCGCCAAGCATCACACAAGCGTCGACGAGGAGGAAGACGA
Organism: Diaporthe sp. HANT25; assembly: GCA_013435955.1. Classification (NCBI taxonomy): domain Eukaryota; kingdom Fungi; phylum Ascomycota; class Sordariomycetes; order Diaporthales; family Diaporthaceae; genus Diaporthe; species Diaporthe sp. HANT25. The sequence continues at coordinate 95,066 of JACBFG010000021.1, read as the reverse complement.
TGGAGTAGATGGAGCCCACGCTGGCGTTGTTGGAGGATGATCCCTCAAAGACGGCGGCAATCAGGATGCTGCCCTGCCAGAAGGCCAGCGCGTTGGCACAATACGAGACAAAGTAGAGGGCGCCCGTCTGCACGGCAGCAAAAGCGGCCTTGCTCACAGAGGCATCACGGGCGCGAGCCATGTGGCTGGCGAAGGAGGCGACGAGGCGAGGCGCGGCTCCAAAGGACTGCACGACCTCGACGTGCTCGAGGGCCTCCGAGGCAATCGACGAAGCGGCAGCCGAGGCGGAAGCGGACTGAGTCACAAACTTTGCAATATAATGCCCGCCGATCTGGCCCGACAGCAACAAGGCCGGCAACGTGGCAGCGAGCAGCATCCCAGCCAGCGCGGGCTGGCGCATGAAGGCCAGCACTAGCACGGTGATGAAGAAGGAGACCGTGGTGATGATGTTGCCGACCTTCTCGCTCGTGCCGGCCTGCACAGCCGTGATGTCTCCCTGAAGTCGTCCCGACACTCGCCCAGACGCCGCGTCGCCCACGACATCGAAGAAGCCGGGCGGCTGCCGCAGCAAGGAGGCGACATACTGGGCTCGCAGGCGTTGGGCCAGGCGCTGCGAGACCATGTTCCAGCATGTCAGGTGCCCATAGATCAGGACCAACGCGATGGCTCCTATCCAGGCTGTCTGTATCACCTTCTCGTTGATGGCCTCCTGGTATGCAAAGGCGTCGACGTCCTGGGCCGCTGCGCATGTTGCCGAGTTGAAGTCGTCTATTAGCTCACCGAATAGGACGCCCATCAGGGGAAATGGCACGCCAGCGCCAGCTGCACACAAGAAGCCGCCTGCGAGCAGCGCATAGTCGATCCACGTGGGTGACGCCGCCGTCAACACCAGCTCGAACCACGCCAGCATACCTCGTGCCCTAGATTTGCTCTTCATTTTCTTGGGCGCCTGGTCATGTTTCCGTCAGCTGGCCTTGTTTGGCTGATTCGGACTTTTGTCACTCAACGCGTGTTGGGACAAATCCAGTCAATCTAGATAGATTCGGCATCACTCACAGGAGCCACCAATGCCTTCTCGTTAATGGCCTCATCGCCAGCTGCTGGCACAGTGAATGAATGCGACTTCTCGTTCTCGCCCATGGTACCTTCTCTTTCAGTACTGAGGGCCACGTACGCAAGTTGGCTTGAGACCGGAGCAAAGCGATTAAAAGGGCATGGTGGAATAATATTCGAGGCGAATGTAACAAGAAACGGAGTCGTGTTTGTCCCCGTGCGTGCAGTGTGCACATGTCGGCTTTCCACTGTTCTTCATCTTTCTGACCGACAAAGGAGTTCGGGAATGCTATAGGGTAATGGCTAGCCCAGGCCAAGACTTCATGTCCAAAACTTTCACCATCGCCGTAATTTGTTATCAGCCAAGACACCCACCCACACCGATAATGGGGCCTCGACACCAAAATTTGCCTCACTATGCCGTGCTGCGCCGTGCCACATGTGGGGGAAGTTCCGAACAGTCTCGAGCTTACAAGCTGCATTTAGAGGACCCATCTATATGCAAATATGCAATTACGCGAGCTACCAATCCGGGCAGTGGGTGTTTACATTCACAAAGCAGCTGATGTTCTCCCGAAGAAGCACATACTGCGTACACTTTTCGATTATTAGTACATAGTACTTAATAGTTACACATACGCGTATTCCAGAGGTATTTGCCTATAATCTGACGTCCTCTACTAATCAGCTATGATATAGGGGTTCTAAGCGGTGGCCAAACAGCTTGACCACTGTCTTGAAAGAAACTGCCATCTTACAGATTCCGCTGCAACAACAGGCAAAGTCCCCCTGGGCGGGTTCAAATCTGGCCGCAGAGAAAGCACCCATGTAACTTTGGTTTGAGATGCCTACAGTGGTGGTTCTCGATGTTGGCCAAGGATGCCGAGATGGCCAAGCCCGTCAGATCGCTGCGACGACTCCATTTGATTGTTGCATTGTATCGATGTTCAACCTTGGCGATGATACCGTCTAGATGGTATCTGATTCCCTTGATACTTAAAAGCCGTCTCGTCACGTCTGTGTCAGTCGTCTGTTCTGAGGATAAGTTCGCTGGCTGAAAACATCTGAATAACCTCAACGCTTTTGCTTACATATAGTTATGCACGCACTGGAAAACTCACATAACGAACCTTATATTGCAATTCACCATGTCACAGCCAACCATTTCAAGTCCCCGATTGGAGCTGGTTCCTCTCAATGAGAGTCCCGAGCACAGGCAGTTCCTCCTCGAGCTAGACACGGACTCAGAGGTGATGCGCTACATTGCCTTCGGACGACCTTTTGACGAGAAAGAGGCGGAAATGTGCCGGGAGGCCCTGCTCAAGACCGCGGAGCCGGCTGGGTTCGGGACCTGGGTCGCCAGGCTCAAGAACCGAAACGACAACAACCAAAAGGAGCTGGTCGGCTGGTGGGTTCTCAGCCCAAGCGAAAAGGACCCCAGGCGTGCCGAGTTCGGCCTTCGCGTCGTACGACAGTTCTGGGGCAAGGGCTTCGCCAAGGAGGGCACGTTGGCGCTTCTGCGCTACGCCTTTAAATCCATGCCCGGCCTTGGCGCTGTCTACGGCGAGACCATGACGGTCAACGAGGGCAGCTGCAGGACGATGGAGAGCTGCGGCATGAGGTTCACGAGGAAGTTTTTCAACGACTACAAGGACCTGACGCTGGCACCGGGAATTGAGCACGGCGAGGTCGAGTATGCCATCACCAGGGAGGAGTGGGAGGAGGAAGAGGCCCAGGCCCAGGCCCAGACGCAAGCTCGGGGACAGCTGGCCCAGAACCGGGCTCAGGAACAACTGGCCACACGCCAAGGAAAGCTGCAGCCGAAGCAATTTGATAGTGGCGAGCACATGCGCATACCGGCACCCATGCACATGGTATCTGTTGGCTCCTCCTCGGCTTGAGTACATATGTGGTAGATACGGCCGTGCTACCGACTAATTGGAGTGGAGAACGCCGAGGAATGTCTACGCGTGTGTACAATAGTTATTGGCAAATCTTATCAATCTCATCTAATCAATCTGAATGCCCAGAACGCCCAGAATGCCCAGCAATTGCCAAGGTGAACCAACACCAATAGTGAATGGGGCTTCTATTCGTAACTCCGTACAACAACCCGTTTTCCGACGGCGATGCTGAAGTGTGACACCCTTGAAGAGGATCCGGGTCCAGATNCATTTTTTTTTTTTTTTTTTTTTTTTCTCTCTCGTGTCTTGGCCCGGCCCTTTCTTTTGCCAAGTCTTTCATATTGAATACTGAGAGTTGAGTCTTGTGAATTTCTGTACCCGTTATGTTCATATTTTGTGACACCATGATGTAGAAATCCTCATACCCAGTACAGCTTGCCTGTTCTTTCCGGTACGGATGGACCTCGCCGCGCGTCGTTTCTTAGCCTTTATTTCTCGTGTGGACGCCCTCTTATACAATAACTCGCCCTCTCATCTGATGTCGTTGTAGTTCAGCATTGTGCCTGAATCGCAGGAAATCTTGTCAATAGATCACATCCACACAGCACACATGGCGAAATCTTTCGACAAAGGCCTTGCTGGGGACAACTCAGACGTCGGCCAGGCGGTCGAAGTCCCGCCCGTTGAAAGCAACCACAAGTATGCGGACGAGTCATCATCCCCAGCAGCAGTGGCCGTGGATGGCACTGGCCTCAATGAAGTGAACGCCAACGCGCAGCTCGGTGTTCAGGAGATGGAGGCAACGACTTTGACCTGGACTAAGCCTTCCCTGGCTTGCCTATTCATCGGGTGAGTAATGTCTTCGGGACGATCATGAGATGGTCACACCCAGTACATGGAAGATATGGATAGTCTGACATGAAGCCTTGAGCACCGCGACAACAGCATCTGGTTCATCTTCCTCGTTAACGGCTTCCGCCTGTCCATTCTCTCCTCACTCACGCCCTACATAACCTCAGAATGGGCAATGCACTCCCTCCTCGCCGTCATCAGGGTTGTCTCCAGCTCCATGGCTGGCGCAGTCTACATCCCCATGGCCAAGCTCATGGACGTCTGGGGCCGCGCCGAGGGTTTCCTCCTGATGGTCGGGTTCAGCGAGCTGGGCCTCATCCTGACCGCCTCCTCCAAAAACCTGACCACCTACTGCGCCGCCCAGGTCTTCTACACCGTGGGATACTCGGGACTCATATACGCCGTGGAGATTCTTGCCATCGACGCCTCGGACCTTCGCAATCGGGCGCTCGCCTTTGCTTTCACTTCCAGCCCGTACATGATCACGGCCTTTGCGGGCCCTGCTGCCGCTGAGGCCTTCCTCAACAAGGTCTCGTGGCAGTGGGGATTTGGTGCGTTCTGCATCATCATGCCCTTCTTTACGCTACCAGTCTACGTGCTTCTTAAGTATAACTTGTCTAAGGCAAAGAAGCTGGGCTTGCTCAAGGAGCGTGTGAGGAGTGGGCGCACCCTGGGCGAGAACCTTGTGTACTGGTTCCACGAGTTTGACTGTGAGTTTTGAAAAATTCGTTAGATTTCGATCCCCCACGGCCTTTGCAGAACATAATTACATCATCATTAATCAGCTGGCTAATCAATACAATCTGGTAGTCGTCGGTGTCTTCCTATTCGCCGCCGGCCTCGTCATCTTTCTCCTCCCCTTCACCATCGCAGCGACCGCACCGAAAGGCTGGTCGACGCCCTACATTATTGCCATGATTGTCCTAGGTCTCGTTCTGATTGCAGCGTTTGCCATATGGGAGATTTGGCTCGCACCCGTGCCGTTCCTCGCGGCTAGACATCTTCAGAACCGCACGCTTCTCGCCGTCTGTCTCATCAACACGACGTACCAGATGGCCTACTACTGCTGGAACAGCTACTTTACCTCGTTCTTGCAGGTCGTCAATGGGGTGTCCGTGTCACAGGCGGGCTACATCAACAATACCTTCCAAGTTGTCTCAGGTGTGGAGCTATTTATTGTCGGGTATTTCATCCGTCGTACTGGTACGCATCTATTGCTTTCCCATCTCACGCGTCCCTTGAAGCCCATGAGATGAGAGCAATTGCGTTAACATTGATCACTGCGAATCAGGAAAATTCAGGTGGACTTTCTACCCTGCTATCCCCCTCTACATCTTCGCCCAAGGTCTTATGATCTACTTCCGCCGCCCAGGGTTCAGTGTAGGATACCTCATCATGTGCGAGATATTCATCTCCATAGGCGGCGCCGTCTTCATCCTCGTCTGCCAGATCGGCTGCCTGGCCGCCGTCGAGCACCAGTACGTCGCCCCGACAATCTCCATGGTCTTTGTGTTCGGCACGGTGGGCGGCGCCATCGGCTCCACCATTTCAGGCGCCATCTGGACAAACACGTTCCTCCCCGCCCTGGTGCGGTTCCTGCCCGAAGCTTCGAAGGCGGATGCTGCGGTCATCTACTCAAGCCTTGTGACGCAGCTCTCGTACCCGGAGGGCTCAGTGGTACGTGCGGCGATCCAAGAGGCATATGGGTATGCGCAGACGAGAATGTTAGCCGCGGGGACGGGAATTATGTCCATGTGTTTCATTTGGGTGCTATTGGTGGAGAACTTGGACGTTAAGGATCGGAGGCAGACAAAGGGAACTGTGCTCTAAATTATTCATTCCAGCACGGACTTGTGTGAGTACTTGAATGAATTGGAACCCTGACAGGCGGTTAGAGTTGGATCATGATGAGAAAGATGGGAAGGATGTATATATGGTAGCAAGATGAAGGATAAAATTTGGAGAGATGGCTGTGGTTTAATTGAAAGAAAAGAACAGGGGAAGAGAAGTATGGAAACATGGAAACATGGTCTTAGTATATATGTAGGTATGCAGTGTAGACGGCATGATATAATGAGCAAGTGAATGAGAGGTGAATCAGTAATGATTTTGAATCAGAGATGGGATAACGTTAAAAGCCACCGAGCGGTGCGCTTGTTCCAGAGACTATCATAGTCTGTCTACCTTAGAATAACGAATCCTTGCGCCACATTACAAAATGTCCAGACTCAGCAGATGTGCAAACACTATATATATCTGAAGCTATCCCCCGCTACATAATGGCCGGCCGAATTGCGTGACAAGATATCAACCCCAACTGCAAGAGATTGACAAGAAATCTTGCGCCTCCTCATAATGAGCATCAGCGTTCTCTATATCTCTAAATGTCTACTGAGTGCCTAATACAAAAGTGAACTAACTAGCCCATCCTCTTCAGTATCATCCAAGTCCACCTGGGCAGGACTGCGTCTCATCTCACAAGTCCGCGGTCAAAAACTCCATAACACCATGCTGGAATCCCGGCAACGCAGCCGAACCATGATCCTCCCCCGGGAACTCCCTCACAGACAATTTCCTCAGGTTCGGATGGCCCTCGAACCTCTGCACCAACCCCTCCACCGCTTTCCGGATGTCCGGGAGCTCAGCACACCCCTTCCGCTTCTTAAACCGCGCCTCCGACTCCCCTGGGCGTTGCACCATGTCTTGAGCCTCCTCGCCGTAGGTGATGAGCAGAGCAGGCGGCGTGCAGTCTAGCGTGCGGGCTCGGAAGGCCGCCTCCTGCTCGTGCACCAATTTGCCCTTGTTGAACTCGACATCCGCGCTCGCTGCAAGATAAGTATCCCACGTCCCGGTCTGCGTGTAGAGCGCGTTCAGCGTGAATATCCCGCCGTAGCTGTGGCCCAACAGAGCCTTCCGGCCCCAATTGTTCTCAAAGTGCGGAAAGAGAACCCCCTCAACGTAATGCTTCATCACGTCCTCGCGGATAAAAGCTAGGAAATCGTCCGCCTCGCCGAATTTTATGTCTGTGCGGGGTTTACCGTTGCGGTCCAGGGGCGCGTCGTAAGTGCCGTCGCGTGAGGGCGGGGTGAGGTCGGGACCGCGCCGGAAGTCGTAGACTGAGCGGGCTGGCGGCATCGGGTAGCCAATGCCGACGACTATGCAGCGGGTGTTGTGTGTGTATTCGAGGCGGCGGACTACGTCCACCGTCGTAGAGAAATACGCATTGGCGTCTGTGAGGTAGCTGTTCGGTAAATACTTAGCGATTGGCCCCCCAGAGGTATGTCATGCATAAGTATTTGAGTGCTGGTGTCTACATTGATGGTATTTTCTCGGAAGTGGTCTTTTCCTCTTCAGGGGCGGTCCGGTCCTTGTTCCATTTCAGAGGCCATGCCACTTGTACCAGGAAATCTCCCCTGTGCGTCCGTACAATGGACTGGCAGGTGTTAGGTGCATGCGCGTCCTGGAAAGGCTCGAAGATGGGTGATTTTATTTCCATATTGGTGCAACCCGTTAGAAGCGCAGAAGAGGAGGATGTCGAGAGCTGCTGGGAGCGAGCGGCGCTGAGCCGAGAAGCCGAAGTCGCTAATGGAAGAAACCGAGGGATGTGTCGGCAGAGCATGCTCTAGCAGAGCGTGGTAAATATGGTTTCAATTGTGGATTCGGAAAACCACGCAGTCGCGCCCCGCCCTGAGCACTTTTTTTGGGGCCCCAGATTTCACGACAAGCTTAAAGGAAGGCGAGAAAATCAGTGGGTGGTACGATCATGAATACCAGCGAGCCAAATTGCTGGAATATAAGTTTAGAATGCAGAGATTCGCACCCCCAAAAACAGAGATTTGCACCCCTAATCCCCATACCCAGTATAATTATAAAGGCAGTACACTAAATTTACTATATAATAACGCTATATTAACTTTATAACTATAGTCTTACTATCTCTATAGCAATATAACTATTTAGACACTCTTTAGTATATAAATTACTTAAATTACTAGTAGTTATATAGTTATTTAGTCTATATAGGCTATAATTTTATTAAGAATCTTCTTTTTATTATTATTATTGCTAATAAAGTCCCTATATATTAAATCTACTTATAGTAACTAGTTAATAGTCTTTATAGCCCCTATATACTATTTCTTAACTATTAGTGCTTTACTTAAGTATAAAGCTATTAATAATGCCTAGCTTATAAATATTATTATATTTACTTAGTATTAATACTTTTAAGGCTAATATTTTACTTACTTTATAAGCCCTCTTACTAGCTACTAGTTTTAATAGTTAGTAATCTATTAGGAATTACTACTATAAGCATTATTATTATTAAGGAACTAAAGAGTAGTATTATTATACTTAAAAATAAAGTTTACTTATTATATTAAAGCTATTATTAGCCTTATCTTATTATTAGCTTTATTACTAAGATTTATTATATTTAAAGCTATCTTTTTACTTATTATAGCCTTTTTATAGCTCTTAAAGATACTATCTTTATTACTAGTAAATATATTAAGATTATAAGGCTTATTCTTTATAGTAATAACCTTTTTTAATAAGAGGACTATTAAAAGAGGGTCCTTATAAAAGAGATTATAATTAAGATAGTATACTTTATAAATATTACTTTTTTTAAAAGAAAGATCTATCTTTAATTTATTAGCTAGCTTATTAGTATAGATTAAGCTAAATTATATATAAATAAAGTACTAGTATATAGATTTTATATAGTACTCTTATAAGGCTTTCTTTTAAAGCATTTAAAGGGATTACTAGTAAGTCTTTATAAGAAACTTTAGTACTATTCTTATAATCTAAAGGGGTAGTTTTCTTAGTTACTTTTACTTATTAAATTTTATAAAGAATACTATTTTTTAAATAGCTTTCTTTTAATAAAAGTTATAGGCTATATTTAAGATAGCTTTATAATTAGCCTTTAGTAAGTACTAAAGATTCCTTATTTTATAATTAAAAAGAGCCTTAATTTACTAATATATATACTTTATAAAGGATATTATATATAAGCTAAAGTTAAGAATCTTATAAGTTATATAAGTTACTTATTTAGTAATAATTTCTTTTATTTTATTAATATAGTAAGTCTTAAAGTAGTTAATAATTACTATTTAGTTTAAGAAGGTTTTAAGAAGCTATTATTAGGCTATATTAAAGATTTTATAATTAATAATATACTTTATAATTTTAAGAAGGTTAAAGAAGGTTATTTAAGTATAGGAGATCTTACTAAGTACCCTTAAAGGTACTATTAATGTATTTCTTACTAGTACATTAAGAAAGGCAAGGTCTTTATTATTATCTTTAAGTTTTACTACCTTATTACCCTTTAGGTTATTCTTTATTATTACTAATATTATTAATAATTTTACCCTTAGCTTTCTTTATTTCTTCTTAATATTAAGGATTATATTTATATTTATATAAAAGATATATAGCTAGTACTTTAATTAGGAAAATTTATACCCTAAAGTATTAATTAAGGTACTATTATAATTAGTAATAAAAGCTATAAGATTATTAACTTAGTAATACTATAGTAGTATATAAACTTACTTAAGAAGCTACTAAAAGCTTATCTTCTTCTTATTATTAATAATACCTTAAAATAAAAATAAAATCTTCTTTATATAAGTTAATATAGTATTTTAAAAAAAGAGTATCTTTTTATTATTTATTATATATATATAATTAAGTAAGATATTATATAAGAAATATTGCTTTAAGATCTACTTAATTTATTACTTTTTATATTAAAAGATATTTATAATATAGCCCTTATTATTACTTACTTAGTAAAACTAGTAGCCCTTCTTTTTAAGGAAATTTAAGGCTACTTAAGAAGCTATATAAATACCCTACTTATTCTTATAAAAGCTTTAAAGCTAGTCCTTTATAGTATTCCTTTTTACTTATATTTCTAAGTACTCTTAGTAAAGGGCTACCTTTAATTTCTTAAGCTTTATAAAGGAAGAGTTTTAAGTAGTTTAGGCAAGGAAATTATAATATTCTAGTAATAGCTTTACTTAGCTATATTTAGCTTTAGGGACTTCTTAAGGGCTATAATAAGTATATATACTTTTTTAAATTACTAGCTTTTATTTGCTAGATATTTCTTTACTTATATAAGTAAGGGCTTTTTATTTATAGCTTATTTTAATTATTATTAAGTTATTTTTTATTATAGTTAAGAGTTACTAAATACCTTTACTATAGACTAATATTATATATTTTAGGTATAACTTTTAGATTTTTATTAAAAATCTAGTAGATTTTATATAATTATTTAAATTAGTCTTAAGGTTCTTATAGGTATTATATTCTTCTTTAAAAAGTTTTAAGGAGGTAAAAGGGTTAAAAAGTACTAGTTAGTAATAGTTAGTTAAAGTAATATTATTATTTTAGTTATAATAGTTAGTTTATTACTATACCTTAAGACTAAAGTAATTTAAGGCCTATATTATTATAATAATATAAAAAAAATAAGATTTAGTATAATAAAAAGGTTTTTTAGTACTAAAATAATTAATTCTAATAAGAAATTAGTTAATTTAGTAATTTATTAATATAGGGTTATAGTGTTAAGTTTAGTAGCAAAGGTAGCTTTATAGGGCACTTATTATTATAGCTATAATAGGTATAAGGGGCTGGTAAATTAATGTTTAATGGCAGGCTCTAATTAGCTGAAATGCTGACTTAGCAGATTAGGGGTACAAATCTCCGTTTTTAGGGGTGCAAATCTCTGCATTCTAAGTTTAAACGATCATGTAAGAGGACAGGGATGGGCCACACAGTACGTGCACAGTAGGATTTATAGTGGATCTCCATGGGGAAAATTTTTATCAGATGGATTGATAAGATCCGACCAGTGAGAAATTAAACTCTTGGCTGCTTGGCTGCATGTCGATGTCACTTTTTTTGCGAAAGCAGCGACATCTTTTCCTGAGCTTCTCTAATTAGTATGATTAGCAGGGGAAGTAATTCTTTCCGACTCGTCCTGATCTAGGTGAGCGGGCAGACTATTTCGTGACCCCAAACTCAGGATGGAAAATATGATAGGGACAGGGCTGTAAGTAACCCAGATGAAACTATAAGGTTTGTCGGATGTGACCTAATGGAAATCATCACGGCCTTTATTCTAGTCTAATACATTTTTCAGTTTACTGGATCACTTAACTAGCAAGCCTATTTTGAGTTGTTCGTGGTTCACATGTTCAAGTGCTAGTATGGCATGCATGTGCGTGTGTTTAGGCACTTCTCTTGCACAAGTTATACTTACTAAGACCGGAGGCAAATATGTTAAGCATATATTCATTGCGTCCTGCCACCATGGCGCTTACCCAATCTGCTCTCCAAATTTTGATTACGGTCCACACAAACATAGTATAACAAGCAACAAATCGAGGCCGCCTTGAGCAGCTCGAAAGACTACTATGAGCGCGATATATAAGCGTGCGCCACATCAACCAAGATTAGGCGGTTACTTCTGCCCGAGCAGTGGTCAGAAATCAGCGAATGCATGTGGCAACCCTTCTAGTCAGATACTCTATCACAATAACATATGCCCGTTGCTACAATGCCTGCCCCTAGTTGTGTGAGAAAGGCAAGAGCCAGCCACTTAAACACCATCAGCCCTGGATTGTTTATTGGCACATTATGTATCAGCAATATTGCGGCACAGCCTCTGCTTTTGTTAGAACCTTGCCTGGAATGTTATTTTGTGTTGATAACAGTTGCTTATTATAAGATTACAGTGAGATTTTCAGATTTAGATGCTCATCCTCTAGAATCATTGAGGCTAGGAACTCAGCTTGAATCATGGATTCTCAAGGCTCTCTAATGTGGGTCGTTTAGCCAAGGTTGAGGCATAGGTAGCGCATAGAACGGGTCCAAGTCATAGCCTATCGCGTCTTATACTCCTCTGGAGTTGCCTACCATAATTCATAAATCTACTACATATATGTTTTTGGGTATTCTGTCACAAAGCATTTTCTTTTCTTCGTTAGTAAGGTTTGTAGCCTTAGTATTAAAGACTATTGGGTCTCTTAAAGTAAATTGTTACTTTATTTTGACTTTTATTCAAGTTAGTATTAGACATAGTTATTAGCTATTATGCTAGCTTACTTAGTAAAGGTTTCTTAGGAGCTTATATAATCTTATAGTTTCTTTTAAGATTATTTAGGAAGATCTATATTAATATAAAGGATAAAAGATTTTATTTAGGACTATATTTATAGGATTTATTTATAGAGGGATCTTATTAAGACTAATTTAGTCTTTGCTATATAACTAAATTGCTAACTTTCTAGTCTATAGCAGCATTAGAAGTAGTCCTTATTAGTCTTATTTATATAANGCTAACTATATTTTTTTAGCTATAGGCTAAAGCTATTTTTTAAAGCTACTATTATTAATATTGTTTTTTTTTTTAAATACTAGGTCTTTAAGCATTTATTACTATATAAAGGGACTGTATACAACCTTATGTGTATACGGATTAAGAACGAAACTACCTACTACATGTATAAGTTTCTGTTATAGGGCTGTAAGGCTGACTTGGGATAATATACGCGCTTCATTTACTCTTGAAGCCTGGCTCCAGGATATCTTGAAACCAATAACTTGGTGATAGATAACAACATCGGCAGTAATGCCCCTGATTGGATCATCTATGAACGCTACAGGAGCATAAAAATCTCAAGCGTCTCAGAGGCGAGCAGCCGTCCGCTTGCTAGAAACTTTGCAAGGGACCTCTCCGTGAGCAGGATGCCGTTCTCGCGTTCGTCGCTGACGAAGCCGCTCTCCGCCACTCGGTGCAAAGGTTCCCCTATCTCAAGTGTGTAATGATCATGCTGGTCCTCCATGACTAGTCGATTAACCCGCTATACAGAACTCTAACGATATTAACTTTGCCCTTAGGATTTACCCGTGTGACAACAGCTCGGAAACATAACTCTATACAACGTACTCCAGTGCTTTTATACTCACATTCCATGTGTAGAACTCAAGTCCGAATTCCAAACGTAAGTTATTCAGAACACACTTGAAAGTAAGTATATCATCACAAAACAGTTCCTTTGACTAGCCGCAGAAGTAAGCATAACCTTAATATTCTTTAGATCAACACACATACCTTGGGTTCCTGGTCGAAATCAGATAAGTCGAAATTCATTAACTACACTTCCTGGACCACTATCACAGCTATACTTACCCTCTGTAGCAAATTGATTTCAGCGGCCGTTCTCTACACCGAGCTTATAGCTGCTCACAACTTTGCTGATCAGTCTTTCCGCGCGCGTTTTCAAGGTACAATAACTGCCCCGCGGATCGGAAGACACGTTAGAGAATGCTAATATGTGCACGGATCCTCGTGATGATTCACTCATAGGCGCGGTTGAGACGGGGCTGTTCATTCTTTGCCCCCGAGCTTCGTGAGTAACAATCTGCTTGATATCCTCGGCACCGGAAAAGCAGAACAGATGAAAGTGGGGTAAACGCTGACTTGGATTGGACAATCGGCCCACTTTGAAAGACATTAGTCGGGACTTTGGATTTAAAACGATCTTTTCTCCTGACTTAAAAAGCGGCCACCAACTACAACTTGTGTCCTTCCCAGACCGTGATACAACTGCTTTTTGCTCGCTCAACAAGAAAGTCGCGATGTCTGCGCCAAGAGCGCAGCCGGCAACGAGCCATACCGCAGTGGCAAATGTTAGAAACGCATCTATCAAGGTGAATCTGCCACGACCCTACCAAAGCGACGTGAAAGCTGCATGCCTAACTGACATGAGGATTAGGTCGGCATGCGGGATGGCGTTACCAACGAGTTTCGCCTTGTTCCAAGGGACCAAGCCGTGGTCTCTGTTTTTGACTCTAACTTCCTCGTTGGTGATGGGATATGGGTATGACGGCCTGCATCACATGACGCCTGAGTTCTGTGGTTGGAGGTATGGCTGACGACCAATGTACTCAAGTATAGGAAGGTATACGTGCAGTGAATGGCCGCGTTCAGTTTGCAAAGGAACACATAAATCGCCTTTTTCAGTCTGCGCAAGCCATGTATATGGATCTGGGCCTCACGAAAGGGGAGCTTCTGTCACTACTTCACAGAACCCTCGACGCCAACGACATGAGCGACGAAGCACACGTTCATATCCGTCTGGTGGTCAGCCGAGGTCTCAAGTCAACACCACACCAAGACCCACATGTAAACCTGGGGCTGCCGCTCTTGGTCATCATCCCGGAGATCAAGGCCGTCGACCCAGAGGCCCGAGACCGGGGCCTCCGTCTGGGCACGACGTGGGTCCGCCGCGGCCCGCCAGATGTCAAAGACGAGCAGTGGAACCACATCTCGAAGGCGACAGACGTGCAGGCCTGCATTAGCGCCAACTTCATGAACGTTGACGAGGCCCTAATGCTGGATCAAAGGGGTTTCGTGAAGACATGCAATTCTGTCAACTTCTTCGTGGTTCGCGGGGACGAGGTGTGGGCGCCGACAAAGGACAACCAGATGCAGGGGATCACGCGACAGAAGACGATCGATGTGTGCCGCGCGGCCGGGATCACCGTCCGCGAGCTCGACTTTACGCTCACCGAGGTGTACGGTGCCGACGAGGCGTTCTGCACCGGCACTTTCCCATCTCAGATTCACGTTACCGAGATTGACGGAAGGAAGATTGGGGACGGAAAAAGGGGCCCTCTCACTGCGGCTGTTCAGAAGCTCTACAAAGCGGAGGTGGATAGGGATGTGGCCAGGACCAGAGAGCAGATTCTTTCTGAGTTGGAAAAGCCGCGCGACCTGTCTGTTTTAGAGAGATTGAAATTTGTAGATTAGGTCTATAACACAGAAAGCCCACAAATCTGAAAAGGATGTTTTTGGAGACTTCGCATTGCACCGACCTAGGCGGATTAATCCCCCAAAACCATCGTTATTAAAACCCTTGTGAAGTGTCCGGCAATCACACTCACAAAATTTGTCTCGTGCGAGTCAAGTGACAGACCGGAGATTCGCTCCGGCAGTCGCACGGCAGCACAAGATCCACATTCCCATTGCGTGATCCCGTAGTGCGATTCCGTCAATCAGGTCTCGCAGACGACCATCTCCTCAGCACGAACAACAGTTGGTACCCTCAGCAGATAAGGAAGGGCCCGTCACCTGAATCAAAACATCGGCCACGTAAGAGGTGAAGAATCTGTGATCGTAGCCCCATGTTTAATTCACGGTAGCCCACTGCATTGCTCCCCGTCTTGGTATTCTTAGCATAACGTCGCGTGCAATCTGGTGCTTGACGATAGATTATCATAAAGTAATCCGTACTTAATCCACGCTGTATTGAGCTGCCTTACCCTGGTAAGAAACGCCATGCGCGACTTGCGGAATCAACTCACAATCCCTTGTACAAGACCACCTGCAGCAAGCGATTTGGATATGGCATCCAGACCACAGGATGGCAACGTCAAATCGGCCAACGAAGATGGTGCAGCCCTCGATGAAAGCGCCGAGAACATGTCATCCCACCTCAATGACGACGTGCACTCCTTGCCACCCGCGCAGAACCGACGTATTTTGATGAAGACTGACCTGGTGGTGTTGCCATGTGCCGTGATGGCCATGACTTTGGCATTTCTTGACAAGGTGAGCAAGAAAAGAGCAACTTCTTTTTTCCTGCCACAGTCCATGGCCAAAGCAGCCAGTCTGGAGGTTAGGAATCGCATCACAGACTGACCTGCTCTCCGTATGTTCTCAGAATGCCATGGGATTCGCCGCTATCTTTGGACTGCGGCAAGACACCAACCTGCAGGGGCAGGAATACTCCTGGCTCGGTAGTATCTTCTATTTTGGATATCTGGCCATGGAATTCCCCAGCCTCTGGATCATGACCAAGGTGCCCATCGGCAAGTACATCGGCGCGTGCCTCGTGCTCTGGGGCGCCTGCATCTGCCTGATGGCTGCATGCCACAACTTTGCGGGGCTTGCGGTCATCCGAATCCTGCTGGGTATCTTCGAAGCCGCTCTGTTGCCGTGCATGTTAGTGCTCAATTCAACGTGGTATCGCCGTGAGGAGCAGCCGCTGCGGACCGCGCTGTGGCACAACACGTTTGCTGGCGTGTTTGGGGGTATACTATCGTATGCCATCGGAAACATAAAGGGGGAGTTGGCGACTTGGAAGGTAGGAGGTCACCGGCAATGCCTATTTCACCGTCGAGGGTTATGGCTGCAATTCGTGCCTTGCTCGTGAAGCTGATCATGATTCTTAGTATATTTTCTTAATCTACGGAGCGGTTACCATCGTGACCGGCGCCGTTGTTTTCGTTACACTGCCAGACTCCCCGTCTAAGGCTTGGTTCTTGAATGAAAAAGAGAAAAGCGCAGTAGTAGTCCGCCTCGCCGCGAACCAGACAGGTGTGGACAACCACAAGGTCAGTTGCGTTGGTCTCAAACTCGTCAACCTCCATTTTTGTTTCAACTTCACCATAGAACTTGCACTCGTAGAAGCTTTCGACTAAAATTTGCTCACATAGAAATTCGAAGCCCATCACATCTTCGAAGCGTTGCGAGATCCCAAATGCTGGTGCATCTGGGCCTGCGGGATCGGCTATGCAGTTGCGAACGCAGGCATCACCAACTTCAATCCTCTCATCATCGAAGGCTATGGCTTCACTCAGACCAAGACGGTCCTCATGGCCACACCTCAGGCTGCCGTGGCCATGGTGGCAGGCGCCTCGCTGACTGCCGTCTCGTACATCGTCCAGAACGTGCGGTGCCCATTTTGGATCATCTCAGCGCTCATTGGCCTCGCTGGTGCCGTCATGGTACACACGCTTGACATTGACAATCAGCGCAATGCTTCATTAGCTGGGGTGTACATCATGGGCTTCTACAATGTTCCTTGGGTCTTTATGCTCAGTCTGAACTCGTCTAACACTGCTGGTGCTACGAAAAAAAGCTTCATGGGTATCACGGTTGCCGTGTGTTATGGTAAGTATCTTATTTACTTTTCGAGTTAGTTCCTGGAACTTTCGGCGGCAAGCGTAGACTTGTAAGACTAACCTCGAGCATCATTGCAGCTGTTGGAAACATCATCGGCCCGCAATTCTTCCTCACGAGCCAGGCCCCGCGGTACTCACTTGGTATAGGATCAATGATGTTCGCTTTCGCCCTTATGGCCGCGTCAGGAGTAGCATACTACCTGATGTGCGTCTTCGAAAACAAGCGACGCGACTCCCAGTATGGTGTTCCGGACGACTTGATACAAGCAGGACTGGAGTCTGAGAGGCAAGATATGACAGACTGGGAGAATATCAATTTTCGCTATACTTACTAGACCTAAAGTTTAATTAGCATCTGGAATTATACATATGGAGATGAAGACACTGCCCCACGAGAGAATTTTTTCCTATTTTGCAGAGGGCTCATCGGCGACCGGCTTCCGACGCCATATAATTTTCAAGACATGGAGATACCTAAGTACTCTGCTAGCGGCTGCGTGAATCGGTAGAGAATGATGACGCAGAGAGAAAAACGCAAAGTGAACGCTAAGTTAACAAGACTACGTAATTAAGAGTATGGTATGGAGCTTCTCAAACCGCAATTTCCTTCCACCGTTGACGCCATTGATCTGCTCACCCGGTCCGGAACGTCGTGGGGCTCCCACATCCGAGCTTAAGCAGCAGCAAATGACTGAGTAATGTACACACTCGCTGGCTAGTAGCTGAGAGCTTTTCACCCTCAACATCAGTTGTCCAATAGCAAGAAATTTTGACCAGTCCAATTATTGCTTAATCGAAACGTTATGGATCTAATAAACCACCTTGAGTTGTCATCAGCTGACGCCGTGCTAAGATGCGTCGATATGCACGTCACGGGCGAGCCTGCGCGCATCCTCTATGCCGGTTTCCCACCGCTGCTTCCCGGCACCACGCTGCTCGAGCAGCGCGCCCAGGCCGAGACAGAATTCGACCATGTCCGGCGCCGCATGCTGCTGGAGCCTCGTGGCCACCGCGATATGTACGGCGCCATCCTGCGGCCCGAGACGGAGCTGGTCCGGCTCGGAGAGGCCCACATGGGCGTGCTCTTTTGCCACAACAACGGGTACTCCACCATGTGCGGCCACGCCACCATCGCCCTCGGCCGCTTCCTCGTCGACACCCACGACGATACCGTCTTTCCTGCGCGTGCGAAGCTGGGTTTCGACGCCTTGAACCGTACGACGACCGTCCTGCTTCATGCGCCGGGCGGGCTGGTTAGACTCGTCGTTCCAATCACGCCGGATGGGAGGTATTCTGACAAGAGCCGGCCTGTGTCTTTCCTCTCTATGCCTGCGTATCCTCTGGCCATGGATGTGAGAATCCCCATAGCGCCAGAGGCCCGGTGGCCGGGGCTGGATGAGCGCGGCGAGGTCCCGGTGGACTTTTGCTATGGGGGTTCATACTCCATTGTCGTTGATTCCAAGGCCCTAGGCTTTGAACACGGCCTGCGTGGGGTCGCTTTGGAGAGCGCGCAACATCGTGCTGAGACGTTGAGGCGTGCCATAGCAGCCATGGGGGAGAGGCTGGGAGAGATTGGCATCCCCCCGGCTGCACAGTACGCTTACGGCATAATGGTCTCAGATAACACTATCGGAGCTGCGAAAAATGGCAGTGAAGGCGCAGAGGGTGGCATATTCTTTTTCGGCAATGGGCAGATTGACAGGTCTCCAACCGGATCCTGCGTTGTCGCCCGGATGGCGCTGGCCCATGCGAAAGGGCTTAAACCTGTCGGAAAGCGATGGACCTACGATTCAATAGTATCCAACTCGTTCTCTGCGGGCTCATTCACCGCTGAGATTATGGAGGAACTTTTCATGGAAGGACTTCCAAGCGACACAAAGAAGGCAGTGAGGGTGCGGGTGGAAGGGTACGCCTCTTATATCGGATTCTCAACATTCGTTGTTGATGACGACGACAAAATCGCATCGGATGGCTTCCTTATACATGACCTCAGATTTTAAAATAGTCAAAAATAAGGGCGAAATAAGATCATGGAAGGCTGCGAGGCAGAGGGAACATTTCCCAGTTCAAGATCTATCGATCATCACACGGACATGTGATTATTCGCTGGAAGAGAATGTACTGCTTAAAAAGGCTCTCGCTTGATCGACACTACTGAGAAATAGACACAATCCAGAAAAAACTCTGACCAGAGAATAAGGCTTTGAGTGCCGCGAGGCGGCTTTTCGCCACGCAGTTGACATGTGAGAGTGCGACTGAGGGAAGGTCGCCGACGATGCGAAAAGGTTCACCTGCTGTGTGCCACTTGACAAGGACATGATGTTTACTTAGGTACTCTATAGAGAAAGCTGCGGCGTGGGAAATATCAATTGTGATTCAGGATGGCCAGTCAGGTATTTCCACTTATCCCAGTTGCCTCGTCTTCTCAGCAATTTGAGCTTTCTAACGACTTGACTAGCAACGGCACGGAAAAAGCCAGAAAAGTCAGCAAACTTCCGACTTCGGCCGGCAAGTAACGTGCCTGAGACTGTTCATGAACGCACTGCCGGTCAGAGTACGTCGGGGATCACTACCGCACGATCAATTTTCCACGGGATCCCAGCAGCGGAGCACGTTCTTCCTGCATGACTACGTTCGAGGTAGAACTTGATATTTGTCATAGCCCTGGTAATTTGTCCAGCGACCAGTCCAAATGATTGCTCTCTGCTTTAAGCCCCTCTTGGTAAGATGGAAGAACACAGCCCCTAAGGCATCTTTTTCTCAACATTATCAGTCTTTTGTCCATAACGAAAACTGCAGAGCTGCTCTGAGAGACACAAAAGAAGCTCGACGTGCTCCTGCACGACATTGAGGAACGATCGCATGCCAGGGTCTACTAATCAAGGCTTCACTAGTTCATAGAGCCCGAAAGCGAGTGTCCGAGAGCGCCATTTGCTCATGTTGGCGCTTAAAAGGAGTACGTAAAAAAAAAGACCGCTGATCTTCAAACTGGTTCTGTTCTCTTTTACGATTGATACACGTGAATTGCCTTTCTTTTGGTTCAACTCTGATGAGAGAACCACGATTGAAACCCATGTAAATTGTGACGTGCCAGTAACCGAGGCAACAGAATTCCACGCAGCTGCAATACATCTCAAACTTTCGAGCCAAGACATATCCCACTATCTCTGCGACTCCTCTAAAGCATCTGCCATGCTGCCAAGGGTGTCAAACTTCCAGTCGTACACTTGAGGACTCCGATTTCCCATGATGCAGCCCGGCCTGACTATCCAGCAAGAGCTCATACCCATTTTCTTGGCAGGCTGATGATCGTGATACTGGCTCTGTGCAGTCTGCAGAATCTGTTCTTTCGGCACGCCTAATCTCTCCTCAGTTTCTTTGATCATGTATCGGAAGTTCTCGAGATCTGGCTTATAAGAACCAACATCTTGAGCGGTGATGACTAGATCGAATTTGACGCCCTCAAGAGGTCCACTGTTGCTGGCGGCGAATGACTCGTGGTCGACGTTTGAGAGCACCACGAGCTTGAAATGCTTTCTCAGTCGCTTCAACGCCTCGACCGTATCTGGGAATGCAGGCCAGGAGCCTACAGAGGACCCAAACGCATCGCTTTGACCCAAGTCGGGCCTTGCTAGGCCCAGCTTGGCTGCGATTTGCGGGTGGATGGCGGCCAGGATCTCGTGATACTTCAGATCCGGCGTGATGGCCTGCTGCGTCCGTTCGCATTCGTGGATGACGTCTAGAAGTTTTTCTCTATCAAAAGTGGCCTTATTCGCATCAAGTAGCGGCTGAAGATTGGCCAGAATCCCTTCTTCCCAATCTATCAAGGTGCCGTATACGTCGAACGATAAGACCTTGAAGTCCGTAAGTTGTGCCATGATTTCAATTTTAGGTAGAGAGATGGATGCGCAGGCCGTCAACGATGGGCTGTTGCATTTACTGCAGCCTATTTGGATTCCTGGGCGGTATGTTAGCCGGACACATTATTCAAAGACATTGTGTACGAGTAAAGAGATTGACAGGATTGAAACACATGCAGGAAACAGATCATGCCGGACGTTTGCCGGGTAGCGTGATCGGCCGGACCGGGTACTGTGTGACGATCGGACTGGGGCGCATAGCTTAAAATTGACATAGTGTGCTGCTTGCATTATATAGCGTTTATATGCCTGTTGTCCCAAGATCAGTTGATTATCAACCACTCGAATCTAATCTAAACCCATAGCATTCGGCTCTGGCCCTTGCCCGATCAAACATGGCCGGCGAGCTCATGTGTTTGCTTGAGAACGTTTCGAGGTCATCATCGTCCGATGCGCTGACCAAACAGCGTCACCGTGCTAACTCGGTCAAGGGAGATGCACGGAGCAAACAAGCAGACAGCATGCAGTGTGCGGTTCAAGGAGAGCTTGCATGTGAGAGACTCTTTTTGGCCAAGCACGGCGAATCCCACACCTGATCGACGCGCCGGCGTCTGCAAAGGGCTGGATGAAGCTACACCTCTACCGGGGTAATAAACGTAAAATCCCTTGGTACCGTTACGTTGGCCCCACAAAACTAGAGGTACTTATCTTTCTTAAGGAATCGTGCTGCAGTCAAGGTAAGCCGGTTTTTCCCCTTGAAAGTTAATTAATGTGGTAAGGTAACTCTGCCATAGAAATTGCTAGAAAGGTGACCACGCCACAAATGTGGGTCTGACGGGTGTTGACTTGGGAATTTAACGTTTATTACCCCGGTAGAGGTGTAGATAGCGTTGTCATGCATGGATGGCCCCTGAGCTAGAAAGAGAACGTGAACGCCAGGACGCCTGGAGACGTGCTAGGGTGCACGTACTCCCATGCACACTCAATGTGCTTTGGTCCAATCATCCAGGGGCAACGAGATGCCTCAGGGATTGTCCATGTAGCCTGGCGAACGCATACCAGGAGCACTTCCTGACCGAGACAATTGCTAGCCACGGATCGCTCTTGAGATTCTTCACACGACCCAGTTACTTACTCACGCTGATATGACAGCCGTTGGCAGGCTGAGGCTCATCGCACACAGTTTGAAAAGTATATCGGGATGGCAGCCATGTTCGGGATGGTAGAGCTCAACGACGTGGGACAGTCTTTGCTATTGATCGCAGTGTAATAGTTGGGCCGATGATAGCACACCAGTCATTCGAATCAAAGCTTTCCATGTCAGACGAGTGTCTTCCCCAAGTCTAATGTCGACATTGCACCACGACTGCGCGATTCTCTAAGCTCTGTCGCCACGAGTCCCGCCATACGCAACGCTCATCATTTACATTAGGGTGCGATTTGGGGCACGCATTGGATTCAAATGAAATGAGCGCAATTGAGTTCCTGCCATGGTAGCCAGAAGCAGCTCGGGCAAATTTGGTGCAAGGCGGCCAAGTTCGGACCTGATTCGCATTGGTGCTGTTGCCGTGGTGACCTCGCCACGTTTGCCCGTCGCAACTACCAAAACCAGGCCAAATTGCCAGCATCGCGGCGAATCTTAACAAAATCTTGGGATGCGACCTCTCAATCCATATCTTGATAGCATTACTGCATGCTTTATAGTATACTGTCAAGGAATGGCTTGATTCCATTGATATTGCCGTGGAGACCAAGCCCTCAGCGAGAAGACCACAACGGCTGCAGCTCAAGCAGTCTAGCGCGCGGCCTTCCCCGTGCGCGAACCCGAAGAGAAAACACCAGAGCAAGTAGTCCGATTCTTCCCCAAACAAATGGAGCATCCACGGATGCGACATCTGCAGCGCGAAGATGCCGGCGACTCCTCCGTCCACCGCCGGTGGGATGGAGCTCCCTGAGCTCAGTCCGTGTTGAACCCGGCGTGGCGCAGGAGGGAAGCCGCAGCGCGATTGGATCACCTGTGAAGAAGATACGAGTGGAGCTGCCGCCAGAAGCTGCGAGCCCGCGAGAGAATAAGACGCAGGGCAGCATCGCACTTGGGTCTGTCTTGGGTCCTGGTCAACCTGTTGATATACCGCTCCCTCTTCGAGTTGACCCCGACAGGACTCCGAGTGCAGCTTCGGCCGCACAAAGCAGCGTGTCAAGGCGACAGTACTGGGGGACAACTCCCCAATGCTCACGCCGTCACACCGTCATCCCCGGGCAAGCGAAGCTCAAGTCCTGTCAGGTCAGTAGGAGACCTTCAACTGCTCGAGAAGCCCGTCCGGCTTGTCGAACTTGGGGGACGTCGGCGCAAGGACATCCTCCCTGAGGACGTGCAAGAGCTTGACTTGGAAGACGATCGTGAGGAGACTCCTGATCTTTACAGGAACTCCGCCTTAGGAATGCTAGAGGCTAGCCGCGAAGACGAATTTGACAAGGATTCTGACAAGGATAGTAAGAAGATCCTTCCCCGTTGAATATTTACAGCAGCTAACAAAATTATCTAGAAGACAAGGAAATGTATGACAAATAGTACCCTGATGAGCTCGACTATGGTGATGAAATGTGGCGTTGAAGTCATTATGGATGAGGACGACGATAACGAGGACAATAACGATAAGGATATAGATAAGGATGACAAGCTCAGTGACGACGATAACGACAGAGATAACGACAAAGTCGGCTCCAAAGATATAGACAATATTAAAGATCGTATCGAGACTTTCGATAAGGAGGGGAATTCCACTTGAGGACGACAGTAGTTCTGGCTGGGAGAGCGAGACTGATGACGAGGATGAGGGTGACGAAGAGGGCGAGGGTCAGGCATACGAAGATAGTATTCACAACCTTAACGAGCTCGCCAACATGCCCAACCCGCTCCACGAGCTACAAGAGCTCATGCAGGATGACCATGCGGACCATCACCACCACCACATCCTGACCGAGAAAGGGCTTGCAAGGGAAATCAGCAGCCGTGTGGAGGTCGGAATTGTCCCCGCGCTTGTGAGGCAAGAGTTCGTCGAAATGCTCGATCGCGATCTGGATGATGTCCCAGAACACTGGTTTCGGCGTGACGGCGAGACATCAGATCAGAGACACGCCGCGCTCTGGGGCCAGCTACGTCGGTTGAGATCCGTCCACCTCTCGGCCGTCGAGTCGAGCGAGCTCGGCCGCTCCGAAGCTGCCTGGAATGTCAAGGTCCACCAGCAACTCCTCGAACTGGCAATGAATCATGACCCAGGGGACGAAGAAGTGCGCGGTGGCTGTCGCGTGGCTGCGGAGTACGTCTCGACCGCCACCCTGACAGGTGATTGCATACCGCGGCTGCGAGCTCAGTCCAGGGCTGAGGCTGGCTCGACGCATCATGACTCCAATGAGACATCATCCGATGCTGGCTCTCTCCTGACATGCTCGGCCACGTCTAGTGACACCGCATCCACTTGTGGCGATACTGGCGATGTCTTCTTCGACGAGCCTCTGAACTCCCCGACGGTCCATGACGGCAACATCCACAGCAAGGCTCTAAGAAGGTTGACTTTGCCCTTATCGCGGTGCCAGCGAAGAACACGGAGCTGAATGTGGCCATTGAGGGCATGATCGACAAGCTTGCCGCAAAGGCGGTCTGGTCACGACAGTCTGCTGGTTTGCCTGAACCATCGCGTTCAATCAATCCGACCATATACGCACCCCTGGGTAAGACGTCCGATCGCCTGCATGGTTGAGACCAAGACAGTGACGTCTTCACGAGACCCGCTTGTCCAGCTTGGGTTCATGGTTGCTGCGCTGCACCGGCGACTTGGGGGCTTCCAGGCAGAGTCTGTGTCGCCAACTCTCCCAGCCATCGTCACGGTACCCCTGATCTCTGTGGTGGACCATGACTGGAAGCTCTTTTTCGCGTGACCGCTGATCTCATATTGTACGTGCCCCCTTCATGTCTACAAGCACAGCCGCCCGAGGGTTGACTCAGTACTAATATGTAACTTTGGACAGGACCTTGTAGGGCCCCTACCCATAGGCTCAACACAGTCTATGAGTGACATTTGTAAACTGCTTGCGTGCCTGCAGGCACTTCAGGCCTGGGTTGTCAATACTTCCTGCCCCTGAAGTTATACGTGGCTATCTATAGTTATTGGCAAATAGAGGCTTATAAAAATGGTAAAATCAGTCTGCTGTAGCCAATATTGATTTTGTAGTTCACATATTCATGCTATTCTAGGCGTGTCTGGACGTGCTAGTACTTTCACAGAAGGCCTACAATTCCATCTACAAGTTCAAAGAGCATACAATGAGAGCAGATGGTATACAAGCAGAGTAGTTACATGGCTATACGTCCTAGAATGATGCCTTACACAGCAAGTTGGTCGGTCCAGTGTTTGCCGTCCCGATTGACGGCGGAGCGATGCCCCTGGTGCGTGGCGATAGCTTCGCTGATTGCCTCCAAGGGTCATTGACTGTGCCCGGGTAAAAGGGCGCCGCCCTTGGTCTTGCGAGGACCCTGGTGCGAGCTGTACCGTAGTGTCCTACTACACTCCACGTCCCTAGCAGGCATACCAGGATCAAGGGATTGTGCTCGGGCCAGTAGGCGTGGCGTTAGCGAGCTGCTTCGGGGGGCCTTCCTTTGCCCGGCGGTTAAGCTCTTGTTCTCGAGCCCGCTCCTTTTCGCGCTTCACCACGGGATGATCCAGGTCCCAGCTATAATTGCAGTGAACTTGAGCATTCTAGCACGCATGGCATGGTGTACCAGCAGTATCTGTGACACACTTCCTTCGTAGCACGAGGCACTGCAAGACATAAGATTCCAAGCTAAGCTGATTTAAGGGGCATAAGGTACTTACCCTTAAGCAACGTTGTGGTGTAGCGGCTGGTGCCGGCGCTAGCGCGGGAGCCAGGCTACCGGAACGGAATTTGACGTCTCGAACATCTCCAACGACTGTCTCTGCATCAGGGACCGACAACCAGGACGGCACAAGGTGTCAACCATACCTTTGAAGCCAAAGACCTGAATCATATGTTGCTCATCAGCCAGGTCCAGACCATGCCTGAGGTTAAGTGGTCCAGAGCTTGGTCCCTCCGCCGGAGTGCCTGGATTGTAAAGGCGCCGAGAGAGCAGGTTGGGCATGGGCAAATAAGCACGATCAGATCGCCGCCGGTTTCCGGCCAAGAGAAAACAGCGGCGTCTGAGGGCAGAGCACCCGCATCGACACTACGCCCTAGCGGACCTATGGCGGCAGCGCCTGGCTTAGTCTGCCCCAGAATGCGAGCCCACTCTATTGCAGTATGCCGGTGTCGCATCCGGATGGAAGTGTTGTGCGCGGCGATATCCCACCTGCTCAGCGTTTTAGCGGTGACTACATACGAGATGAGCTATCAGTTGATTCATATCGCCCGATGCAAACATGAGTGACACACTGATCTGGCCATACTTGGAGAGCAGCTGCTTGACACTGGAGAAACTCTCTCTGTGCTGGTGCCGGAAGTGGTCTAGGGAATTGTTAAGGTCCAGCTGCATAGGAAGCAGTTCATGCGTTAGTGCCAATGGGTCCAAGGTCAGCGCCGGCATCACCACCTTATGGCACGGGCAGTGGATACAGAAGGCATAGAACCTGTTGTCAAGATGTACTGGTCCACTCTGGCATGGGAGAGAGAGGCACCGAGACTGCAGCGTTGTTCAGGTCCACGCCGGCCGTGCTCGAAAGCGAGAGAAACCGCGTGATGTCGTCTTGGGGGATATCCGCAAGAGCTGGAGCCGAGGGCTGGGCCTCACCAGGCACGCCGTGTTCTGCCGTGGGCGCCCGCCCATTGCTCTGCATCTCGCCATGCGCGGGCTCTCTGAAGATGAGCATTTGTCGACCCTTGGACCCGGGAACAAAGAAGGGGATCTCCCACCGGCCAGGCTGGGACACCCTGGGCGAGGCCAGGAGGAAGCTGGCCAGGTCGTCTGCCTCTTTGGCGAAACCGTCTGCCCTGAGCCCCCGCATGCCCTCGTGGACCTCGTCCTCCAGCTGGTCCCGTTCCTCCTTCCATGTCCTCCAGTCACGAAGGATACGACGGCTGAAGCCCTCGATGATTTTTGGGGCCCAGGCATACCTCTTATCGTCAATGTCTCGCATTCTCCGCATGATCTGCATTCGGATGCAGTTGATGGACGGCATTTCTTCATGGCCTAGATTGGGAAACAACGGGTCTTCGTCCTTGACATCAACGCCCACGTTCTCCGGGAACGCAGGCTGGGCCGTGGAAGACGGCACGGGTGTCTGGACAGCATACTTCCTGGGTCGACCAACAGCACCCTTCTGTTTCCTGGGCCTGCCAGGCCCACGGCGTGTCTGGGCCGAGGTGCACGTCTGGTATGTGGTCTCTTCTGCCACTGGGGAGAGACGCGCCATGATTGCTAGCTGAGAAGCAGACGTTCTCCGAGCTGCCAATTCCCGTTGGCTTTCTGATAGGTGGGCGGCGTAGGCTAGTTGCGTGCGCGGGTTCCAAAGCTGTCTTGGATTGATCGCGCCGGGAGGAACCAAAGGTGCCCGGGATAGCCCACTTTCGACCAGTTCGGATGCGTTGCAGCCTATCGTCGGGCTGACTGCCTGTGGATGAGAGGAAGGGCATACGACATTACCTGCGGGGACTGGGAGTTCATTGGTCAACACCCAGCCAGCTAACCGCAACGAGGACCTGCAGCTCGCGTGCTTGATCAGCGCGTCGCTGGGATAAAGCTGCGAAATCGTTTCCACCGAGGGTCTGAAGGCTCGTCTCATGACAGCGGTTATTCATGGACAGCGAAAATGGCCAGTGAAGCCATCGCAACTAAACAAGCGTAAGCCCCCCCCCCGTCGCGGCTCGTCCCGTCCCTCCGACGCTACTTAACAAGCCGTGGAGAACCCTGGGGATCGACATTGGGAATTATAGCTCCGAGCAGCCAGAGACTTGACCAATGTACTCCTGTACCCATTGCAATAAAAGAGCCTGGTCGTACAGTCCCGCGTTTGGCTGGGCATACTCCTGCATGTAGTCTCCCGCAAGCCAGCCAAAAGCACCAACGCGGTAGTTGCCAGCAACAAAGATTGTACTGTGATTGCTTGCCGTGATGACTGACCGGCCAGTGTACAGAGGACCCAGCTGGTTCTCGCTGCCAAATGCGAACGCGCCACCAAAGAACCATACAACCACCGGCATAGGCTTCATCTGGGTGGAGTCAAATGCGGCCTTTGGCACGTAGAGGTCGAGGAAGAGGCAGTCCTCGCCTTGCTCAGTGACCTGGTCTTCAGGGGTATCGACAGGGCTGCGACCACCGGGTGCGTTGTCGGCCTTCTTCGGGTCGATCTGGATACAGTTGCGCCCATCGCTGACGGGCTGAATACTTGTGTTTGTCCACGTCGGGAAATCCGGAGCGCCGAACCGCACCGGGTTGGCACCGAAGCGGACGTTCTCGAATAGATATATCTGCTCGAGTTATTAGCAGAGTGCTCGGGCAGTGAACCAGACGTGTCCCCATCGGTCTGAACTGCCTACATCTGGATCATTCTTCATAGGTTGGCCTTGGTATACTCCCCAAGGCAGGGTCAGGGCAGGTGGCGCTGCAGCCTCTGCACGCAGAGTCGAGGCTGTGCAAGAGCAATTCCGCAAACATGATGAGGACACAGATCGAGACGCGACTGAGCCTGTGGATGATGGTCGGCGATTTCTGACATCACGAACAGACCGCGGACAAGTTGATGTATTTATGCTCATACGGACAAGTTCGTAAGCAGCTGTCTCTATGCTATGTTTCGTTGCATTGTGCTGAAAGTATTCGACGTGTGTAAGTGTCGTACATCGGATGGAATCCCTTTCTTTTCATTTACTAGACTCGCATCGGGACGTTGAAACGCCCCGGGGCACCAACCCCCCGGGCCGCAGCGGAAGGTAGCTATTACAGGAACGGTTAGCGTATCTCTCTGCGCATGCGCCGGTTCTTGTAGTGTTGTTATTTCCAAGTCCAAATTAAGGCTTCTAAGTAAATTGACTCCCAGTCTAGCAGTTAAATTTAGAAAGAACTGGTTAGGGCAAGGACGGACATCGCCGGTAAGCACCACCGAGCACCATCTGAGGCCCAAGCCGGTAATCTTTATATCCTTCAGAATGAGCGAGATGAATTTAATGAGAGTTCAAGAAGTACCTACCGAGGCGCTGGAGAAACTCGCTAGCCGTATCCAACATCACCTCCATGTCCGGCCGCGCAGGGTGGATGCGTTTTAATGTCCCGACATCGTGGCCCGCGTTTCCGCGTGCAAGCAGGGTATACCCCATCACATTCAGGCCTCACAGGAGTTTTATAAGCAAATGTTTTCGCCCAGGCGGACAAGTACATAGAAGCGGGTTCAGAGAGAGATGCAGCGGTGGATGAGCTGCTTCCTAGATAATCTACCTCCCCCCTCGACGATTGATATTACCTTCCGGTGTGTAGGCAATTCATACCCCAGATGCAGAGTCTCAGCAGACTTGAGAAGCCATCCGTTGCATTCTTGTATCTCCGTCTGTTTCCCAGCCCGCACGTCTTGGAGCATCGAGCTAGTATGGGTCCTTACCTTGTGGCCGACATCGTACACTATAAGTCGTAGATTCGAGAAAGAGAAACGCTGAAGGAGTGCTTCCCTACCTAGGTCCCCCCTGGATGATACGTCGTTAGCGTCGCCCCCAAGGATCTTCTGACCAACTGGATCCAGCACCAGGCTGGTCAGCACGATGCTCGCTTCTCGGATGAGCGCGTCGACGACCTGCGGCAGCATGTCTCCGCGATCTGCAAACAGCTCTCCATTCTCGCAGTCCATGATGGCGCTCAAAGGGTTGATGACTGAGTTTACGACGAGTTTCTCAAGCTGCGATGCCCATAGCTCTCCCGCGGAAACGACCCGAGCCGCAAGGTGAGGTGCCTGGGCCATCTGGCTCAGAAGATAACGGTGTGCGTCCCCCGCGTGCGCATTCGGGCTGATTGGCCCGATCAACATGGCCGCCATCGATGCGTGGACGCTCCTGAAGGGAGCCACCGAGGTGACGCCATGGGTTGTCACACACGCCAGCCAGCTCGGGCGCGTGTGGTCCAGGAATCGAAGTCGCTGGTAGAGCTCCCCCGCGGGCGGCCAGAGATTGCAAATGCCGTTTTGAACAAAGGCTACCGTCGACGCGCCATGCAAGTACCGCCTCAGCTTATCGATCTGCGGCATGACATCTGTTGCCTTTGTTGCCACGATGAGGTTCTCGATGGGCGTGAGCTCCTGGGTTGGACCATTCGTCGGCTTTTCGTCCGTCCACCACTCAACATCAAAATCCGTGAACCTTTCCACCTTGCCGTGACGTGTCATCTCGATTCCCGGCGTTGAGTCCCAGTGTTCCAGAAGCGACTTTCGATGGACAACCAAGGTGATTGGTGGCTTCGCCGGGATTTGAGAGAGGCTGGTCGCAAGCAGGCGTCCCAGGTTCCCGACCCCAAGCACATAGATCCTTCCTGAAGCTGTTCTGTTCTTTGCCGCCTTGTCTGGTGTTGGTGCGGGCGGAAAGGAGGGGCCAGAGGTGAGATTCGCGGCTGTCCAAGCAAAGAGCTTCAGCGGAGGGCTGTTATCTTCGACCATGTTCCTGAGCCAGGCTGCTGGCGTCTGTTGAAGGCCGCCGCTCTGGGCTTGCTTTTGTTTAGACGACATCGACTGGGAGTGCCGGACTGTCGCCGTTCGGCGGTCACGGAGCGGGACTCGCCCGGTGCGGTATATGAGTATGCTAGGTCTTGGCCTGAGAAACTGGGTATTCAATTTCTGCACAAAAGCCAGTATCGGATCGTCGGCGTGACATAAAAAATAACTAGTATGTGAGGTACTTTCTGTACGAGTTGAATCAAACCATAAAGTTGACTGCTCAGAGGACTCTTAAGAACTTTGTCGAGAGAATTTGCAAAGGGTTCATTAAAGCTTCTCAGGGCTCGCAATCAGTGTTTCATTCTGCTTAATCTTTAGCCCGACACGCTATTATCCTAGTCCAGGTACAGTGGAATTAATTGCCGAAACACAGGTCTAGCAAAGATTTAGCAAGAGGCAGGGGGTTTAGAAATAAGCATTGCATTGAATTCCAAATACGTGCAGACTTCGGTTCCTTATTGCTACGTATTTGATGATTACATGACACCCAAGCATTATATCGAGCTTAGTTAGGAGGCTCTATACTAGACGAAAACTAGTCACAGTAGCGTACCTACTTTTCTAAGGGCTGATGATTGGGAATAGCAGTTGCCCGGGAAGAGAATCCTGTCCACGTGCGATATTCCCATGGACAACACTCGCTGATATTCAGATCTGTCGCGCCCTAAAACTCCGACCAGGGCCCGGCGGCTAAATGTTTATTCTATCGGGCATTGTGTGTGCACCATGTCGCTTGTGGTCGACTATATGGCGGGATTGCCCTATGGGGAGGAATTCTTCTTCTGATATTTCAGCATCTCCGGACGCGTGGGATTTAGGTGGCGTATAAGCAATTACCGGAGGCCGCCTTTATTTACTTCCAGCGTTTGCATACCGTTAAAGACAAGTTTGCGGCGAATTCTTTGTGCTTGGCCATTCATGCTCTCTTTGCAATCGACAGGGATCCTTTGGCATCGGTCCTGAACCAGAGGACCCACACGGGATTGCTCGGTCACCGGGCAGCATGTGCAGCGGAGCTCCTGCAAGGGTCTTGCTGAGATCCTGGCAGAGCCTCGGGATATTTTGAGGCCGACCTGAGGACGTCGGGGCCGTACGACCTCCTGCGGCCGAAACGACTTGCACGGCCACCTCCCACGGGCCAAGGGGCAATTGTGGTCGAAGATCGTCCCGGGCTTGCGCTCTTTCGGCGGTGATGACCACATATATAGTCCAGCCACTGCCATCGTCCCGGACAGTCTGAGAGCTCTCACGAGAGCACACATTTCCCGACATTACGCACATACTTCCCTTTGCATTCTCATCATCTGGAAGAGGTCGCGCGCGAACTCGGCAGAAATGGCCACTGCCGCAGCCCAGACTATCGAGTCCACGGCCCGCCGGGCCTCTTGCGAGACCATTGCGTCAAGTCAGATTCGCATCCTCCGGACCTTTGACTCGGTACAGTCGTGGCGTCGCCCGTACCACCGCGACGGCAGCGTGGTTGGATTCGTCCCAACCATGGGCGCTCTGCACCACGGCCACCTCAGCCTCATCAGTGCCGCAGCTTGCGAGAGCGACCACGTGATCGTCAGCATCTATGTCAACCCGACACAATTTGGCGCCAAGGACGACCTGTCATCCTATCCCGCGAACTGGGACGCTGACTGCCGCCTGCTTGCGGAGCTCGACCGCCAGCTAGCAAGGGATGGCACCAGCAGAGGTCGGATCAGCGCGGTCTTCGCGCCGACCGACAATGTCATGTACCCCACGGGCGTTCCAGGCCAAGAGCTCGAGTCCAAGGGCAGCTTTGTAACAGTAACGCCAGTCGGTGAGGTGCTCGAGGGCGCGAGCCGGCCCACCTTCTTCCGCGGCGTCGCTACACACTGTATGAAGCTATTCAATGCCATTCAGCCTGACAAGGCCTTTTTCGGCCAGAAGGACATCCAGCAGGCCGTCGTGGTTAAGAAGATGGTCAAGGACTTCCTCCTCCCTATCGACATAACAGTTTGTCCAACCGAGCGCGAGCCCGATGGCCTGGCACTGAGCTCGCGAAACGTCTACTTGGGCGAGAGGCGGCGGCCGGTAGCCCCAATTTTGAGCCGCGCCCTACAAGCTGCGGCCAGGCAGTATCACGACGGCGCAACGGACCGCGATGCTATCCTGGGCACAGCCAAGCGAGTCGTAGCAGAGACGCAAGCACAGCAGGTGGCTATGCCGAAGGCGAGCAGAGTGAACTTCGAAGTCGATTACATCTCCCTTGCCGAGCCGGACACGATGGAGGAAGTTGTAGCGCATGTCAATCGCGAGAAAGGCGCCATACTCAGTGGGGCCATCAAGATATTTCCTGTCGAGACACCGCAGCCGGGCGAAGAGTTGGGGCACAGCGGCGGGCCTCTTGTTCGAATTATTGACAATGTTGTCTTGGAGAGCTCGATTCGACATGAGTCAAACAAAGATCCTTCGCAAGTCTCATAGTTAGCTGCCTATCGAAAATTGCTACCTGGTTCCCCCAAAATCGAAGCTGCCCTTTTCAAATACTCATATAAAATGGTAGACGACTTCTACACCAGTAGGACCCGTAGCCGTGGCTACGATCATTTTAACTTACTTCATTCGCATATAGTATGGATCATAGGATAGTTCTGCACCTCGATGTCTAAAGAGTGACATATTGTAGAAAATCATAAGACGATATGATATGTCCTATGGAGGGGTAACCGTCATGGATTATGGAGTCAGAGAATAACTGTACCCTGGCTTGCCGTGTATGCCGGCGCTTCCGCTAAACTTTATATGACATCCCGGGTATGGAAATAGCCGCGGCAGCCCCAATTGCTGTTGTTATTGTTACCTGATATAATTCTTACAAACCAAACAACCCCACATACGCACGCTAGTGTCTGCGGGTTCTGCCGCTTTTAGCCCGTATCCCCTGGAAACTTTAATTATGTCGCTACCCTACAGCTGCCCTAGCTAGACTAGTGAATAAAGTTTGTTTTTTCTTGTTGACGCTACAGTGCCAGGGGCCATGCCCCACAAACTCCACATAATTGCAGCGAGACTGGGCAGATACCAGCCAGCAAAGAGGAAGTTGATAAGTGCTCGGCGAATGTTCCATTCTCCGGCGATGAGTCGTGCTAAACTCTCCCATGTCAAAGAACAAACTTCGCGAGCGAGCGAGAACGAGCCATGGCTAAGTTAATGCCAACCAGCGTCATCACTGCCTGCAAATCATGCCGGTCTCGTAAGGTGAAGTGCGACAAAGTGCGCCCACGATGTGGGCAATGCGTGAAGCATAGCTTCGAGTGCGTCTTCGTGCACGAGACACTTAAGAGAGGGCCTCGGAAAGGAGAACTCGAGCGGCTCAAAGCCGAAGTCAGTGCGTTCGTCCGTCTCCTGTCTTTATCATTCCCCCGGAGCTTTCTTCCGCATGTAAGGATCGTGCGTACTAAGGCTTTCTGAAGCGACTCTCAAGCAGAAGCTAGCAGTGCAACAAGCCGGACACCAGTTCACATCGCCGACTGTTTATACGGCAGCTCCTGGCGAAGTGGCTGCGAGCCAGGCAGCAACGTCTGAACGCGCTACACGGCGTAACTCTCAGACTGACCAAGAACCTCATCACGGGTATCACTGCAGCAATGTGGTGTCTGATGTGTATGCTGGCACCGGTAATGATAGCGGCCAGGGTTGGGATGCCAGAGCGGACCCGGAGTTCATGGCGTGGCTTGACCTCACTCTCCCTTCGACGGACCTCTGCTTGCCAGTGGAGCCTTCCAGCCGGAACTCATACATCCGGAACACGAGACAGCTCGGGGTCAGTTTGAACAAACTGGTTAAGGCGGACCTGTGAGACTTGAATGACACCCCCATAAACGTGGTCGAAACACTGACTTGTCCCTTGGTGGCAGGGAAGCAATATACTTTGATAGGGCACAGCCCTTTGTGCCTTTACTGCATAGAAACCGCTTTCACTCTTGGGCCGACCTTGATGTAATCACGCCGAGTCAGGACTGCTTGCGGACCGCTGTATGGGCAGTCGCAGCAGCGCTTTGCCCTCGCTTCCACGACATGTACATGAGCCTCTATACGCACACTAGGCAGCTATTGCAGGCTCTGGATGGTGGCGAGCAGGGGCACTTGTGGGCGCCTGTGGGCACATTACAGCTTGAGCAGATCCAAGCATGGCTCCTCATTGGTCACTGCGACTTGATCCGGCACGACCGCCAAGTGGCTATACTTTCAGCTACGAGAATATCTCGCCTCGTACAGGCGGCACGTTTCAACTTGCGGCATACAGGAGATAGTATGGCCGACGGTACGGGGCTCCTAACACCCGACTGTGCAGGCAATAGCCCAGACGTCACATTAAAGGAGGAGAGAGGTCGGGCCTTCTGGGTTGCGTTCTGCTTCGACCGGATGGTCCACTCACTCGACCACTGTCATTTCACTTTACAAGACGAGACGGTAAGCAACGCCCTCTCTCGCGTCTTGACTCTTTGGCTAACCAAAGCCCCGATTCTGTTGGTCACAATCAGGCATATCTACCACTACCGTGGCCCGAGGCCGCATACCAGGCTTCAGAGCCGACTGTAATGCATACCCTGACCGACGTACTCGAAGCACCACGTGTAGACTTGCACGCCTGCTTCGCAGAAAGCATAGTCGCGATTAGCCTTTATGGACGATGTCTGACCCACAGATGGCTTGCGGCGGCCGCGAAGGCGCGGAAGACGCCAATGCCGCCCGACATAAGCAGCAGCGCAGCGGCCGGTGACGGCGAGTGCCAAAGGCGGCACGCGTGGCTCGTCCAGGCCCTGGACCTGCGGTTCCGGTCCGGAAGCCAATCCCCGCTTGGGGCTTCTACGTCTTTGCTCATCCTCGCTCACCTCTTGAACCACGGCTGCGTCGTGCACCTGCTCGAGACACTCGTCGAGCACATGGACGACCCGGAGCTGCACGTCGATCAGGTCTACAATGCCTACAACTCTGTTGTCAACATAGCGCAGTTCACAACCACGCTTCCTCAAGCTGCCTGTTTCAAGGTAAGTCCATGCTCGCCCATGGCTGCCAATGTCTTTGTCCTATTCGAAGCGTCGTTAACTCGCGAGCCTCCAGATGCATCCACTCGTACCGATCGTTTTGTCACAAGCGCTCAACTTTCTGAAGAAGTACAGGTATATTCTAGAGCGAGACCGTGACCCGGCAGACATAAACCAAACCTTGCAATGCTTGGTGCTGCAGTTGGAGAAGTTCGAGGATGTCCATATTGTAGCGAAAGACTTCCTGGTGAAGTATCGGTCCGATACCTGGTAGTGTTAGCGAAATGTCCATGCACCACATACTCCTGTGAAGTCACCACCCTATATTTCGTGATGTGATAGCATGCACAACTAGCACAACGAGAATCTCGGACTCACCACAGAGATCGTGAGAAGAAGCCCTCTTATTTGCACAAGAACGCAATTCACCATAGATGTTTTGGCTCTGTCTGAATGTACTGTGACAACAACCATAGACCAAACACTTCCAGGTCGTGGTCAGCCCTATCTTTCAAGTATATATTCCATGATTGCTATCGTCTTGCTGAATACGGAAGAAAATATCATATTATTGATACCTCGCTATTCGTGTAGACTGTGTTCTTCAGATCATTGCCGAAGTCGTGAAATTCAGGCTAATTCGTGTTGAAGGCGGAGAGAAGACTTCGAGAGGGGGACTTTGCGTAGCCCTATAATCTTCATTATGAGCTCTATAGAAGTTGGTATTAGTATTTATATCTTACTAAGTCCAGCATCAAACACAATCCCAGAAGTTGTTTGTGTAACAGATATCTAAATCAGCCTGCTAATTTTTACAACCTAACTTCGCATGGTGACTTTTACACTTTGAACCTGGTCGGAATTGTTCCGACAATAATTTACAGCTTCTCTGATCCATTGATAGTCAGTTCGACGCAAGATACCACGTGACCCGGCCAGGAGACTTGGGCGAACTGCGAGTCAGAAGGCGTCCGATGCTCCCGATCGGCCACAAGTTACTTCGAAAGCGAATGCCTTCTAAGGTACTACGTGACCGAGTTAAGAAGACAATGGCCGAACTGCGTGTCAGGGGGCGTCCGATGCGTCCGGTCGGCTACAAGTTACTCCGAAACGCCCCCACTGCAGCTCTCGTAGTTGTCGCCAGGGGCTAATGAGTCGCCCTCTAGACTCCAAACCCGAGCCTGGCACGTCAACGCTGCACAAGCAAAGGCAGACATGGATTTACTAGTACGTTAGCTTGCCAACTTTTAGCACTCGTAAGTACGGCTCTGGCAATTCTGCTCAAACACGCGTAAGCTCAGCATTACAATCAATATAAAAGCTGAGAAGCGATGCTCCTATAGTGAAAAAGTGTTGGCTGACAATTCATTCACCATCAGCAAACCCCAGACACAGTCCTCATTCCCAGTTCAACATGTCTGCAGTCACGTCTAACACCCCGCTTTCTTTCACTCCTCTACACGAGACCTTTGGAGCCGAAGTTCATGGAATGCCATGGCAAGAAACAATTCCAGACCCCATAATCCAGGAGATCAAGGATGCCGTCCACAAATATGGCGTGCTCGTTTTCCGCGGCGCTAACCTCGACAACGACGAGCACATACGGTTCTCTAGACACTTCGGCGACCTGGACGATGTCAAGGCCTTCATGAAGGCTGGCCGAAGAATGCGATTCCCCGAACAGCCAGAGATATTTGATCTCTCGAACCTGGATGAGGAGGGAGACCTAATGACCAACCCAGACTCAATGCGGGTAGCAGCGTACAAGGGCAACTTTCTGTGGCACGCGGACATGGCCTACAACCCCCGGAGGTGCTCTTACGCCATACTGCGCGCGGTCGAGCTGCCCCCACCGGGAACGGGCGGAGAGACAGAGTTTCTGGACACTCGCAAGGCTTTCGAGGATCTGCCGCCGGGG
This sequence comes from Diaporthe sp. HANT25, assembly GCA_013435955.1. Taxonomy (NCBI): domain Eukaryota; kingdom Fungi; phylum Ascomycota; class Sordariomycetes; order Diaporthales; family Diaporthaceae; genus Diaporthe; species Diaporthe sp. HANT25. The sequence goes on along the minus strand of JACBFG010000021.1, from coordinate 57,755 downwards.
AAGCAGGCCCAGCTCGAAAAGTTGGTAACGAATAACTCGTTCTACCACCAGCGGAAGCTGGCGGCGCCCGAGGCCTACGCCGATCTTGAGCCGCTTGCGTCACCTATGTCGCGGCACCGGCTCGTGCCGCTCCACGAACAGTCTGGACGGAAGAATCTATTCATCACGACATGGGTGCATCACTTTGACGGCAAGACCAAGGAGGAAAGCCTTCCCTTGGTCAATGAGCTGCTGGACTGGGTGTCCAAGCCGGAGTACAAGCTCACGGTCCAGTGGCACAACAACGGCGACCTGCTCATGTGGGATAACAGGGCAGTCATCCACCGGGCGACGGATGGCGGGTCGTATGCCTTCAAGTACAGACGTGACGTGCGGAGGACTACGATCAAAGATGACGGCGCCTCTGCGTATGGCGAGAATGGAGCTGGAGCATGTTGGCAGGTTGGTTTGTCCTGATCGTGCATACTTGTCGGAACAGAGGGATTAACGGCGGGAGGAAAGCTCCGCCTCCGGGCCTTCGGAGAAGAATTGGCCGCCCCTCGAGGCTCAGCCCGCTTCTCAGCGGTGTGGTGTGTGTAGATAGCTTTCCAATCGTGACATACAATTGAATTCGCAACTCGAGTGTATGAATGAACTTCTTTACTCTCTAAGAATTCTGTGACTGCGTTCCACAAGCATATGGGTGGCGCTTGCAGAAAAACCCAAAGGGAAGGGCTAGGGACCACGGCATGGCGTACCAGTTCATTTCCTTCGAGTGAACTTGATGCTGTGCAGGATATTGGTGATGCAGGAAACTGATTTTGATTCAAAGCACTATACGCATATTCGCAACAAGCAGCATTGCAACTGTATAAAAGAGTGACTGGGGACATGTAGTAACGAAATGACTCCCCATAGCGCCATGCCCACGATGGAAACCATAAGCCTATCTTGCTGGGGTCGCAGTCGATGTCTGAGGCTTGTCAGTCAGATGTTGTGGAAGACGTGCATGGCCCCGGCCCGAGCTCGGGGAGCCTGCGTCCCAGCACCCTCAACACTACGCCGCTGAATCATTCAACATGCGTGTTCGTAGCGTGCCGTCAGAAATCGCAAGATATCTTTGTTGCGCCGTTGCCAGATTCGGGCCCGTTGGTGGATTTCCTCGGTTCGCTTTACATAAGAGTGGCGGGGGGCCGTCTTCAAACATTATCCCGCGACGCTGTTATAGTAGCGCCTATGCTCTACTTACTCCGACCAGCCGGCCGTCTGACGTCGGGGCAACCCTTCCCGAGGTCACACACAAGCCTGCTGAGTCCGGGCCGGGGCCGACTCTACCAGATACACGATTGCGATGTCGGCCATAAGCGAGACCGTTGTGCACCGGGCGACCTCGATAATGCATTATCTGGTGAGAGAGGCTTGGGAACAGGAGTGGTTGTCAACAGACATTCTCGGTCCACAATGACAGCACTCATACGTCCCGGCTCGTGATCAAATACCCAGCGCTGGGCACAAGCGAGATGAAGATCCAGTTGGAGTGTTAAGGTTTCCCTCGTAAGATCGAAAATCAAGCCATCGCAATGTCTCCGACCACTAGCCTTCATCGCGCACAGGAGACAGCCGATGTTAGTGAAATCGCCTCCTCCACTCCATCATAATGTTCATGAAGACTAACGGACCAGCTCGTGGATGCGGTGAAATCTCTAATTGTCCCCTTTATCGCTGCAGCCGACCAAGCAGCATCGACAAGAGCGACTGGCGAAAGCGACACGGCTGGCGGCCAAGACCCTCAAGCTCGAAACGTGCTTGTGAGGTCGTACGAGCCCGAAGCGCTTGCACAACAACTCAGCTTCTCCTTGCCAAAGCAGGAAGGAAAGGGCCGAGCCGGCTTCGTGGAGACCGTCAAGGATGTCCTCGAGTACAGCGTCAACACTTGGGACCAAGGCTTCCTGGACAAGCTCTCCGCGAGCACCAATGCCGTATGGTGCAGCCAGGAGGCGTGTTTTTTCGATCTGAGAGGCTGACTCAGGAATGCAGGTTGGAGTCGCCTCGGAGCTACTGCTCTCTGTCCTCAACGCAAATGTCAGGCCCCTTATGTCTCATATATCGATCGATATACGACTCGGCTCACTAATACCAGGATACAAATCCAGGTCCACGTGTATAAGGTCTCGCCCGTGCTTACAGTGGTTGAGAAGACGACGGCCCGAGAACTGGCGGCTCTCTATGGCTTCAAAGGTTCTCGTGCGGGCGGGATCTGCTGTCAGGGAGGGTCAGCCTCGAACCTGACCTCGCTGGTCACAGCACGCAACGCGCTGTACCCAGACTGCCGGCTTCATGGCAACAGGAATAAGGATTTCGTGGTCTTCACCAGCGTCGGCGGCCACTACAGCGTCGAGAAGGCAGCCCGCACAATGGGGCTAGGTTCGGCTGCCGTCGTCAAAGTCCCGGCCGACTCGGTGGGCCGCATGGACCCGGCAGCGCTCAGCAGCGCCGTCGTAGCGGCCCAGCAGGTTGGCCGCACGCCGCTCTATGTCAATGCCACGGCGGGCACGACGGTGATGGGCGCATTCGACCCGCTCGAGGCCGTTGCCGCCGTCTGCCGCAAGTTCGGTATGTGGCTGCACGTTGACGCGTCATGGGGAGGGCCGGCTGCCTTCTCGGCCACGCATCGCTACAAGCTCGCGGGATCTCACCTCGCCGACTCCATCACGGTCAGCCCCCACAAGATGCTCAACGTGCCGCTGACGTGCTCGATGCTCCTCACCAACGATACGGCCGTGTTTCATCGTGCCAACACTCTCCCTGCCGACTATCTGTTTCACGCTGACGTTGAAAGCGAGCACGGAAACAAGGGAGAGGGCCAGGGCGAGGGCGAGGGCGGTGTGGAGGCAGACGAGGTATGGGACATGGCCGACTTGACGCTGCAGTGCGGCCGTCGCGGCGATGCCCTCAAACTCGCGCTGGCTTGGATCTACTACGGCGCCACAGGCTTCGAGCGCCAGGTTGACCATGCCTTCAGCATGGCCAGCTACCTGGCGACCGTCATCCAGGAGCACCCGAACTTCGAACTTCTGTCCCCCAACCCACCTCCCTGTCTGCAAGTATGCTTCTACCACGCACCGGGCGGAGAGGCGGGTGATTGCGCGGCAGAGAACACGAAGCGGACGGTGCAGCTGGCCAGGGCACTGGTGGATCGGGGCTTCATGGTGGACTACGCTGCAGGAGATCGGGGCAGATTCTTCAGGGTGGTAGTCAACTTCCAGACGCTGAAGAGCACTGTTGACGGACTGGTCAAGGCACTCGATAGCGTCGGAGCAGAGTTACTCTATTCATGACTTCGCATTCTTTTATCCCTTGTTCGCACTGCAGAGATGCGGGCTTCGCCGCAGGTAGAATATAAATCATTCTGTGCTTGAAAGTAGAGATCAAAGCAATTAAATTAGCCAGAGTATCTACATAAAGACAGTTGGCCACTTCCTCACTTCCCAGTTTCTATTGATATTCACTATAAAAGCGGCAGCGTCAACTGCATCTCAGGTATTACAATATGTTTGGCGCGCTGTTTTAAAACAAGGTCATGTTCCCTATTTTCATTTTTTTGGCAAAATCTCCTCACCCTTAATAACTTTGAATAGGGCTTCTAGATCGGAATGTGGGGTCCGTTTTAGTGTTCGCCTAATTATTCAGGGTGAGCGCACCTGACTTGCTGCATAATCTGCATGAAGCGGTGACATGTCCAGCAGCCTGGCTGCTGTAAGTTGCCTTGTTTCAATTTGCCCAAATACTGGATGGGGCATGAAAGAAGCGGTACAAATGTACTTCAGGCCCGTTAATGAGGCCAGTCCTGGGTGTATTCTTCTTCAGGGGCTTATCTATCGGAAAACACACCTCAAACTCCCTCACAGCTCTTAATATTGTAATCAGCTGAAAGAAACTGTGAGGCGGCAGATTCAAGAGCAAATATCCTGCCTGTTGGCTGGACTCAAGTACCGTGGGTGTCGGCCCCCAGATGTATTTATCAGGTGAATTTGAGATACTGAAGAAGAAGGCACTCAGACGTCCTCAGCCTTGGACTAAATTGTCTTGCCGCTATCAAGTTACACAGCATATAGCCAGCCAGTTGCTATATGAATGCATTGTCGATCCACCGTCATACTTGGTTGGAAACCGGCCATGCTTATTTGGAAGCCGGTCATCTTTATCTTCCTCACTTATAATCTCTCAATCCCTCGATTTTGGAACCTGAAATCTGCCAGCAAGATAGACGTTACCCTTCACACACCGCGACAGAACAGTAAAAGCTAGGAGAGAACGAAACGGTCTCAGTGAAGCGTCAATTACACTCTCAGCTCTGCACTTCTTCATACCTCTCCCTCTGCTCGCCACCCACGCCGTGAGCTTCATTCAACCTTGATCAAGATGCTACCAAAATTCCTCCTCAACAGCTACATCAAATACAAAGAGGATAACAACTCTGTGGCGACGTGGCTATTTCATGCTGCAAGCACATGTGGCTACAGATGCCAAATCAAGTCGACGTCTGAGCCAGGCCAAATCTCCTCGTCTACACCAGAAAAGCCTGCTGCATCTACAAGATTGAAGGGAAAGGCACGCAAATTATCCCAATTCAAAGCACAACAAACAGCAGTGCCTACATCTCAAGCTGCCCCAACCAGCCAAGCAGCAAGTATCAAAACAGTCGAGCATAATGTCACCACTCGAGAACTTCTGGCTCAGGCTAGGACTGTAGCCGCCAATGGCAAGGCTAAGGGCGTCAAAGGGCGTCAGCATGCCTGTTAGCATCAGGAAGCTCCTTCAGCGCACTATTGCAGCCCGGAAGAGATTTTAAGAGTGGTTCGGAAAGACTCAGGGAGAGGATGGCGCAGGTGAGGTGGAAGATGGACATCAACATTTCATCAACACGCTGCAGACTATTCTTGATCTTCTCGCCGAGGATAGTGCGAGACCGAGCTCGAAAATTTCAGTTAGCGAGGAAACCATCATGCCAGAAAGTGCTGGACTAAGCCATGAAGCATCATCGACTTACATTAAGAGGCCAGTTGAAGCTAATGGTATCCTAAAATCTCTATTCAGGTGACTATGCTGAGACTGTTCACAGCTCCCGATTCTCCGTACTTGAAGTCGAGGACATCAATGAATCCAATGAGCCTACACCTGGCGATGTGGCCGTTCAATCTCTCAATGCCCCACTGAAGACAGCCGACGAGACTTTTGTCGATCTCTATAAGCTTGCACTGGACAAATACTTGGAAGACTCATTCGCCATACTCTGTTTCCTGGAAGACTTGCACCACGCACGACAACAACTCCAACAGGTATGGACGGAATACAACGACGGGAATATCGGCCTTCTGGTTGCTGCTGTGGTCACGAAAGCTGTCATGATCATGATTCAGCGAGCCGAGAACGAGACAACCGCAATCACCCTTTCCGCAGCACAGTCGCAAAAGGAGATCAATGGTATGTACTCTGCGATGCTAGCTCAGCTGCAAGTTGCTCAGCACCTGGAAACAGGGACTGGTCTAGAAGATGCCCGGATCGAGGATCTTGTTTTCTTCCCAACCTCGAGGACCCTGAGAAAGTTTGCCCAGGTCGTCCTGTCAAACAACATGCTGCACCCAGGCACACCAATGTTTGTTGCTCCAGTCCAGATCTCAATCTCATACAACGCCAACCTGGTTCCAACTGCAGACGCGCTCCGAGAAGCACTGAAAATTCGTGACGAGGATCAGACTTTGTCGCAAATCATGTTCGACTTGATGCTTGTGGATCGGACCAAATCACTTGGCCGGAAAGCTACATCTTATCAGCTTGATACTGCCCTGGACGACGCATTCTCGAGAACTCTTCGACCTATCTGGCTTGAAGGCAAGATCTCAATCACAAGCGTCTTCGCCTCCCGCATGGTTCTGGATATCCTAAACATCTGCGAGGATGGTCAGAAATTCCATGCTGATATGCTTGCTATGCATAGCTATGCCTACAGCTCATTCAACTTCAGTCAACAGAACGGCACCATCCAAATAGACGAATTCAAGTGGCCACATGAAGGAACTGCTCTGGTAGAGGATGCATACGATATTTTGGACAAGATTAAGACCCATCCGATTTCGAAGTTGAAAATGGCGAAGCTGGAGGCTGACCGGATGTTTCCACAGTTTTCCACCCCACGTGTGTATGCTAAACGATCTCCCGGATCAGGGCAGAGGCTGGGAGCGGAACAGTTCGACTTTTTAAAGCCATCCCAAGATCTCGACTTTTCCGTCACGCAAAACCCTGTCCTCTGCTCCTCAGCAACGCTGAAGCTGGCCTTAAAGTACCACACTGCCGGGGTCTCGCTTGCGAACCAGCATCTATCCATCTTCCTTTGCGCGCATTTGTACAATGCCTTGCGCAAGACAGAGCTGCTACAGCTCCAGTGGCCGCTCATGGACCGTATCATTGAGCTTCACAAGCAGGAGATCTTCGCTGGTGCTGTTCCGTCTAATCCAAATGAGATCAAGGATCGATTCGATCTTCGCATGACGCGATTCTCAAAGAGAAACCATGGTCTCAAGACTTCAACTCTGGTGAATCGTCTCTCGGATCTCTTAGATGAGACTTTATCAGTCGAGAAGTCGCAATGGCAGCTTGAGATGCTGGTCACGGAACTAGTCACAAACGCTGGTCTACCCGAAGTCGGTAGTTTTTCGCTCCCATCTGTCCTAGGCATCCTCCACGGGTTGTCACCAAAGCAATTTGAAGATCTGTCGATCGACTATATACGTCTGACCAAACGATGTTGGAAACTCCTGGGTACTTTGCGTACACTTTTAAATGCTGACAGAATGTCGCGCGGCCTTGCTGAGGTTGAAGATATCAACGACCGTGCTCCCGGTTCGGCCGAAGGCAAAAAGGATCTGACCTATGCCATAAACCTTATAGGTCACTACGTGTTCCTCGAGGCTCGGAAACTAGACCAGATCGGTGCTCTCATATCTTCTAGCAGCAGGGGCCAAGTTAACTCTCCAGCACGGGCAGATACTACGGCATCTGGCCCTTCCCGTTTTGGCCATGGGCTTTTGGTGGCAAACAAGCTTTTCATGAAAGTACTTCAAAGTGAGGATCTCAATTTCAGAATTGTTACCTGAGCTCGCGAATGAGTGGACATATGTTTAGCTGAGGATGTATCTCCCTGGGTACCATAGTCTGTAAAAGTTTGGAATTGAGCGTAGCTATTGTCACCAAATGTCTCTAAATAGAAACCCGAATGTTGATCAGTTCTTTGCTGTCTAAGTATGCTTTTAGGGCTGAATGAGCATGTAGACTGCAAAAAAGAACATAACAGTGGGATATATACGAGCGTTGAATGCCTCCTGAGGATAATGGGGCTGGTGAAGATTCCAATCCCAATGGCGGTCTGAGTTCTTATGGAAAAAGTGGCCAGAGTGATAGTGACTTGGAGGACTTAGATGAACCGGAAAATTTCTAATTGCTTATGATAAACTTGGTCGCCAGCCAGATTGGTCTCCTGGACGGAAATGCCGGTGCTGATGTTGAGCAACGAATACTGGAGATCAAAGCGCGGTATGCTGTGGTTGATGACAGACACAGGGCAACGAGGACAAGAACTTATACAGCCCTGTAACTTGGGCCCCTGTCCAGTTCCACGGTCAGTCATTGTTGGAGCTTATAAAAATTTATACTATGATAAGGCAAGAATATGAAGTGATAGCCTTTAATAATTGTAGCCATAACTAAGAATTTGCTTTGGTGGTGGCTGCCTGTATCAATTGATGATGTGCATGTTTGTGAACAGGGCACTACAGTGGCGTGACAACTCCTCCCAGAATTAGATCCACCGGCTCCGGTCACGTTCCCATGTCTGTTTCAGCCATCCCAGTGACCTAAAGTTTCGCAACGCCATTAACCCATTCCACACAGAGCACAAAGTAAAGCAACTATACCTCAACCGTCTCCTATCACTTGGGTAAGTACATCCGGTGGGCCACCGCAGGCCTCTGGGCTCTTCCCGCCCCTGAAAGGACAAGGAATACTCAGCAAATGCTCTGGTCTATCATTTCACCACGGCTACGGCTTCAACTGAATCCAAAGCATGCGACAACAGTCATGCGCACTCCCCATCCTGAGAGATGCGACTCAAAAGCACCACGCGACGAAGAAGCTGTGCACCGGACCGCACTCCCGCCCAGTAGTGGCCGATGTAGAGCGAAAGTTGCCGATGTGTGACTTGGTATTGGTATTCATGTAGATCACGCATGACGGCCTCTTTCGCGGAAGGCGGACTGGTTTGATCAATGGCCTGGTCCGGGGGTTCCGTACGGGGGAGCCACACGATACATCAGATCTCGAACATTGGCTTAGGTTTCAGAAAGAGACTTGGTGATGCGATCGGCCCGCCTCCCGGCATCGCGAGCAACTTGCTGCACCGCAAAAGCCGCATCATTGACCTCGACGGCGCCGATAGTCTCTTAAAACACATGAAGGGCCAGAGAGCGCCCCTGAACGGAGGAAGACACCGCAGTCCTTGTTGCGGGCCTTTTGCAAGGGCCGCCACCCCCAAAGCCGCGGGTCGAGGCTGCTAGGTAGTGAGATGCATGGCCGCGGCGAGCGCACACAGGCCACAGTTGTGTCCATTTGGTTGCTGCAGTCACAAGGACTGTTTGAAATGCCACTCGCCGGCGGCAGCCGTGCTTGGGCCCCCACCGGGCGTGGTTGGCTGGAGCTGGGGCCATATCTGATGGAGAGAAGAAGGATCGGGGAGAGGACAAGAATATGGTAGTCCAAAGTGCTGGGCTGCAGGCCTCCGGTAGCCTGAGCCAAAGTTGGTCGCGGATAAAAACGACTTAGCGTGGCGCGTCAATGAGCATGACGAGGTAATGATTCCCGACGCTGAAGACGTCCAGGAGATACGGCCCGCTGAAGCCGGCCTAGCTTGCCTCATTCACGATGATCCGCCATGCGTGGCGGTGCTGCCCGGCTGGTGCTGTCCCTGCCCCTGCCGTTGTTCAACGAGCTGGTGAATTTCGTTGTATCGTTCAGGGCTGGCCCAGTCGAGGCTCCAGCACACCGGTGAGGGAGAAGAGGCCAGGCCTCAGTGCCACCATGGATTAACCGACAGCTTCGACAACCAAGTCCTCGAAAAGCTGGGTGGAATAGACGAGGGATTCGAGGGCTACCTTACAGTGTCTTGTAGATAGTAATCTTGGGGGCATCGCCCCGCATATGTTTTTGCTGCGTCGCTGGATATGGAGATTGTGTGGATGTGGGTCATCGTTCTCATTGATATCTCAGTTTATGTGCCACTTAATAAGTTGCCAGGAGGACTAGCGGTGGCCGAGGTTGGGGCACCAGTAGTGGTGCCTTGAGGCCACGTCGGAGGAGGAGATGTCGTCCTGGAGAGTGTTTGCCTGAGGATTGACAGGAATGCGGGTAGCGGTCTTTGCTGCTGCAGCTGCTTGACCGGCTTTTTTCCTTGCCTCGTCGCGCTCTCTGAGTTGGAGTGGCTTCTTGACACCCGTGAGCTTCTTGCCATTACTTCCTTCGACATCGTGTCGATAGAGGCTCAGACGCCTTTCCCTATCGGACCGGAGAGGGGCTGGCTGCCCTGTGACTGTTGCTGCTGCTGCTGCTGCTGCTGTCGCCGTCCAAGGAAACAGTGCCATGATGAATTGGGTTGCTGGCGAAGGGTGGAGT